>BSBM01000017.1:35015000-35615000 GCA_027924585.1 Larix kaempferi
TCGTCATCTTCATCATCATCTTCATTTTCATCTGCATCACCATCATCTTCATCTTCATCTTCATCATCATCATCATCTTCATCTTCATCACCATCATCTTCATCTTCATCTTCATCATCATCATCATCATCTTCATCATGATGAAGATGATGATGAAGATGTTGATGAGGAAGAGGGAGATGACAATGATGATGAAGATGAGGACGATGACAATGATGATGATGATGAGGACGATCGTCATTGTCATCACCCTCTTCCTCATCATCATCATCGTCGTCGGCGTTGTCGTCGTCGTCACCATCTTCATCATCATCATCATTATCTTCATCATCATGACCACCTTCATCATCATCGTTGTCATCGTCATCACCACCATCATCATCATCTTCATCATCATCGTCGTCGTCGTCGTCATCATCATCATCATCATCATCGTCGTCGTCGTCATCGTCATCATCTTCATCATCATCATCGTCGTCATCGTCATCACCATCATCATCATCATCATCATCATCTTCATCATCGTCATCACCATCTTCATCTTCATCATCATCACCATCACCATCATCTTCATCATCATCATCACCATCTAGATGATGATGATGATGATGAAGAACATGAAGATGATGGTGATGACGATGACAACAATGATGGTGAAGATAATGAACATGATGACAACGATAAGGGTGGATAGAGTGGAAGAGAGTGGGGGAGATTGGGTGGATAGGAAGAGAGGGGGTTGGAGTTATAGAGAGGCGGGGGGTTCCAACCTTAGAGGCAATCTCATCTTATTCAACAAAAACAGTGAATGAAAATAGTTTGGAACTTTTATGTCTAGGAATGGAAATTAGATTTTATAAAGAAAGAAGCAATGTGTGCGCACTTCTAGTAACGTCACTTCTAGTAACGTGTGCGTGCATATCTGCATGCGCGCTTCTAGTAACACGTGCGCACTTCTAGTAACGCATGCTCGCCAATCCGCGTGCACACTTCTAGTAATGCGTGCACGCCTATCCGCATGCCCGTGTTTAGATTCAAATTGTTTTTGGTGCCCTTGCAGGCTTGGAATTAGCTTCGGATTGCCAAACCTTGAGGGTCGGTCTGATTTATGGAAAAACACATCAAATGTTGTAACTTCATGTTTTTCACACCTAGTTCCGCATATGCTCCACTAGTGCACTACATATGAAATTGCACACACTTGTCGAGCTCTGTGTGCAGATTCTAACTATATATTTTTGGAATAGATCTGTTGTTGTTTTCTATTTTTAATTCATTTTTAACTGCACTATGTCAAATTTGTAAAAAATATAGGTCATTTATTTGGCCTATAACTTTTGATTGGCTTACCTAATTCGAGAACGGAAAAGAACCCGCACTAGAGTACAAGAATACCTACAAGCTAAAAAAAAAAATTGATTATTTTCAGACCATGATATGGTGGACCAACACTTGACCATGTCATTTCACGGCTTCACTGACTTTCGTAATTTAAAAAAAATGTAAAATTAACTTTTAAAATTTTGGAAAAATAGCCCCGCACAAGATTCATCTGCTGCCTAAGCCTCTACACATTTTTTTCCTCATAAATTGACAATTTACATAACAAACAGGTGGACCAACAAAAACATGTGTATTGTGTTTTAAAGAAAAAATAACTTACCAATCTTAAAATAATGACATTTTGGGGTGGTTATACCACGTTTCCATAAATAAAAGTTATATATTCCAGAAGGTCATCCGTTTTTCTACGTTTCATCTTTTTACACCTAATTCGAAAAAGTTTTGTAGATACCTCTAATAATTCATTTTAATGATAATATTTCTGTTTTTCTAGCATGTCATTGCAACTAACGTGTCATAATTGGGTATCATTACCTTGCACCAACCCTTATTTCCTTTCTTATGTTATTTATTATATGTTGTTGTATAATGATAGGAGGCTAGGCTCTTTAAGATTTGTTGTTTTAGCATTGTTGTAATTTCAATATTCTAACATGAATGTGTTTTATTGTTGTTGTAATTTCAATATTCTAACATGAATATCCTGTTTGAATACACAGTGTGCTTCATCCTCTTTGTGGTATTTTTTGTCTTTGGCTATCGATTCGACATCGGCTTGGTCTAAGCTCTCTACATAATGAGTCCTAGGAAAAGAGCTCGTTGTTTCAAGGTTTAAGGAGGCAAAAATCGACCGGTTGGGGATGCAAGAGAATCGAGCCATGCCTTGGTCTAAGCTCTCCACATAATGAGTCCTAGGAAAAGAGCTCGTTGTTTCAAGGTTGGAGGAGGCAAAAATCGACTGGTTGGGGATGTAGGAGATTCGAGAATCGAGCCATGCCTTGCCTTCAACAAGCACGTCCCTTTACACATTGAGAAATCCATCAATGCAATGGAACCTCTTTCAATAGAAGAACAAGAGAGGGAATTGAAATGACATGAACCTATTAGTCCTTACTAGATGGTGAAAAACCTCCTTTCTCGTGTTTTAATCGAGAAAAAGATTATTTACTAGGCCGAGACCCTCATAATTATTGGACAAATTCGAGAGGATATAGACCAAATTCACAATCAATTGGACCACCTGGTTGAAGAAGCAAATAACCTGTAGAGAATGGTGGTTGACGATGGGGAGAGTGTGTGGGATGACCACATCCGGAACTCCTCGGACGCAACAGTTCATGGCCAAGGTGGGTAGATCTGAGTGGACTTTGTTTTGTTATGCTATATAATGTTAGTTTGTTTTTAAGTTATGATGGTTTTGAACACTTCTGTTAGCACCTGGTTTGTTTAGGGAAGTCTCAAAAACTTTCATTATGCAAACTTTGTGGCGTGTGATGACTTTGAAGGACCTTCTTCACGCCTGGTTTCCCCCCTATGTGCACGCTCTTGGATATTTATAACTAGTTGGCAAGTTTTGGCATCTCAGACCAGTTTTTTTTGTAATTTATGTATTTTCGCAATTAATAGAAAGTTTTATTTTTGCTTATAAAAAAGAATAATTGTTATACTATATTATATTATATTAATTATTTAATGTATATTAAAATATAGTATAATATTATAATTAATATAAATTTAATTATTCTTTATATTGTTGTGTAATATAATATTATTGATATTTTGGAGATATTTTTATAAAAATACCTTTATTAATGTGGTTTGTTGTTAGTTTAAAACTTTATTCAAAAAATTGTTTTGGATATAAAAAACTTCTCTTCGCAAAAGTTTTACTATTTTTTATACTGTAATAAATTTAGAAAAACAATCTAAATTTGATGTTAAAATTGGTATTTGGATTTACCATATCATATAAGTCAACTTAAATTTGGTTGGAGTAAGATCTAAAATTAATTTGAGGTTCTATCTCAAGGGTTGTCTATCCTGCAAGCCTTAAAACCTTGTCACAATAGATCAATGAGCAATCCTACCCAATTTTGAACCTGTAACCTCCAAGATAACCTCAAGAATAATTGGCATCTAACATTGTAATTTGGATTACTATGTCATCTAAGTCAACCTGTCGGACTGCACCGTTGCCTTGGGGTATGGTCTCCATGCCATTTAAGTCAGACTGGTTGGTGTGCACCCTTGAGTTGATAATGTACTGTCTACTACAAAATTGTCTGGCCACTGATGAGGGGTAGGGCCCCGAAATAGTGTGACAGTACTGTATCTACTGAAACAGGTGGAGCTATCTTGGGTATGGCCTTGATGCCATCTAAGTCAAACTGGTTGGTATGCACCTTTGGATTAATATTAATATACTGTCTGGTACCACATTATCTACCACTGATGAAGGGTGGCGCCCGGAAACAATGTGACTGCAGTACATCTACCCAAACAGGATCTCTCTTGGGTACCCCTTTAAGTCAGAGGGGTTGGTCCGTACCCTTCAGTTGATAATGTACTGTCAGTTAACACATTGTCAAAATCCGTATTAAATTTTAAAAGAGAAGAATGTGTTCAAAAAATTCGTTACTGACCTTTGTCTAGAAATATTAATTTCAAAGAAGATTTGGAAAAAAATGAATTTATCTGTTTATTAAGTTACTCCATTCTTATGGCCTCTCGGCTCCTATTTTAACTTATTCTCCATTCTCATGGCCTAATTTTTGCTTAACTGCCGACATTGGATTTTGGAACTACTATCCCTTTAAGCTGGAGCATATCACAAGAAAGTTGCTTTTTCAGTTCGTCTTGGCCTGTCAGACGTATCAAAAGCAAAAAGAGGCAATAATTTCTAAATGTTTAACATAGCAACTTAGCAAGGAATGGATCTGTGGAAGCTTGAAAAAGCAAGTTATCGGCGATTATAAATGTGATCTGAAGTCGGTACAGACCATACGACAGCAACACTTTGTTGAGAGTGTTTGAAAGAGGGTACTACAATAGTAGGAAGTGGTGGCTTTTGTGCTTTTTCCTTCTTGGTTAAACACACTCCATCGCATTTGGCGGGCTGTAACCCTTTAAAAGGAGACTCACTGTGTGGTGCTGATACAGACATACTCACTAGATACAATGGAGCTATATCTCTCGTCTTTCATGGCTTTTCTCATCTTTTTGAGCTTCAACTGCAACACAGTTTCATGTCTTCATGGTGTGAAGAACAACAGGAATCCTGTAATAATTACATCCTCCAATGCCAGTAATCTGCCTGCTGTTTTTGCTTTCGGAGATTCTCTTCTTGACAATGGCAACAATAACTACATCTTAACTCTTGTTAAAGCTAACTTCCTGCCTTATGGTATCGACTACTTCCACGTTCCTACAGGCCGCTTCTCTAATGGCAGAAACGTTGGCGACATAGTTGGTTAGCAAACCCATTCTACTATTATCTGTGTACTTGTTATAGGTTATATATTGTGACATAACTTATTGATGCTAATGTCTGTATTTTTTTGACAGTTCAAGGTTTGGGCTTCGCAGAGCTTCCACCACCTTACCTCGCACCCACTACCACTGGCAATGCCACACTCAGAGGTGTCAACTATGCCTCAGCCTTTTCTGGTATTTTGGAAGAAACTGGCAACTTCTTATATGGCTTTCTTGATAATATTACGATTGGGCCAGTAACAGTGAATCTATCAAACCTATCAACGGTAAGTATAATTTCATAACTCTTCGTGTTGTTTTTTAAGTTGTACTATAAATAATCTATGTCCAAGTATATTTTAGATATTGTTTTGTTTTTGGTTGGAAATCTTGTTTTGATATATGTTGAAGTATATTTTAGGTATTGTTTTGTTTTTGGTTGGAAATCTTGTTTTGATCCATGTCCAAGTATATTTTAGGTATTGTTTTGTCTTTGGTTGGAAATTTTGTTGTGTTTGAAGTCTGGTTAAAAATTTATTAAAAAAAGAATAGTAGATTATATATATTGAAGATTGCATAGGTTGAATGTTATGGAGTATTGGATGGTGATGTTAAAAATGCAATTTAAATATTTTCAAATTTGAATTTTATCAAAAAAACAAATACCTTATTCCAATTAAAAACCATAAAAAAAATTTAAAAATTAAAATAAATAAATTACTTAATTTTTGTAATATACATTTTTCTACAATGATTTGATTATACATTGAACATCTAGTATCTAGTTCTACTGACTTTTATATTATTCTCTTCTGCGATACTAAAATAAAATACAAGTCTTGGAATATCTTCCCCACCAAGACTGCACTTATTCTCTCAATTTAATATCAAAGCTTCTAAAGTTGAGTTTATATCGGTTGTCCTGCAGATAGGAAGGGTACCCCTCCAACAACAAATTATATTCTTTGCTGAGACCAAGTCCCAGCTCGTCGATATGTTGGGTGAATCAGAGGCCAATAACTTGATTGCCAATTCTCTGTTCATGATATCAAGTGGCTCCGATGATTACATTGACAACTACCTTTTCCCATTGAGTTTCGACCGTATTTATTACGACCCAACTGATTTTTCGAATCATCTCGTCGAGACACTGCGTAATCACCTAACGGTAACATTCAAAGCAATAAGCTTTTCCTATCAATTTCAATGCAAATACTTTAATGGCTATTAATGGCAGTACTTAACTAAGCTTTGACCATTTTTTGCTATAGACACTCTACAACATGGGTGCAAGGAAGATAATGGTGGCGGGTATCGGGCCCATTGGATGCACTCCATTCATACGCTCAATTAACGTTCTAATGTCTGGTGGCAATGGCTGTTCAAGCTATGCAAACAACCTGGTTAGTGGGTTCAATGCACAAGCGGCAAAAATGATCAATCAATTAAATCGAGATATCCATGATTTGATCGTTGTCCATGCCGATACCTTCAACAGTATCTACGACATTGTTGCCAATCCTCTTAAATACGGTCAGTTAAATATCATATTATGCCAATCTTAAATCCCCGAACCCTACAAGATATCTAGGTCATGTAATGCCAACGGATATTTGATTGTAATGATGGGCAGGTTTCATTATGTTTGATTGTTATGGTGGACAGGTTTCACTAATTCAGAAGTTGCCTGTTGTGGACTGGGAGGACGTTACCGCGGTATAATATCATGTCTTCCTTCCATGGACTACTGTGATCGAAGATGGGAGACTGTGTTTTGGGATGCTTATCATCCAACAGAAGCTGCCGGCATCGTGATTGCCAATGAATTCTTGAACGGTGATCGTAGCCGAATCTATCCCATGAATCTTCGGCAGCTCGCTAATTTGAGCCTAATCCCATGAAGGAGAAGGACACATTTTCTTGAACGACTAAGTTTGCATATATTCTTTAAGATATTGAAGGCAAGCTTGTAGAAATCCATATACTTATTCCTTGACATGTAACCTTATTTGAATGCATAAAACCGACGCTTATAAGGAGTTTAGAATCAATATGAGTTGTGTCCCCTTATATATCTTAAGCCATTAGAAAAAGATAAATTTGTGAGCAGGAAACTGAATTACTCCTGTTAAAAAGATTTCTCAAATCACTTAAAAGGCAGCAATCTGATAGTTAGAAGAACACAAAGAGTCTTATCCTACTGTGACATTGTACGCAACATGACTATCGTTCAAGGACTATTTTTTATGTTAATCATCAACATGAACTTCAAGTCATTATCCTAGTTCAGATATGAGATTCCAGGTCACTGAACTAATCCCATTCTTAGATTATAAGAAAACGAGATTAACAGGTTTACATGTTACAGGGACATACACTTCAATATGCTTCCCTTTGTTTTGTGAAACTTTGTTTACAAAGAAGTTAGATTATTTGGTTTGGACAGACACTTTGACACTTTTCATTGGAATTCCGCTTTTTCTATTTTGCAAAATCAATTAACTGTATTTTAATAATGATTTAGATGGTAAAAAAAGATTCGTTATCATCAGTTTATATCCCCCGTGCCCAGGAGGTGTTGTGCAAAGGTGACCAGTTCTACGTGCCCCATATTCGCCAAGTTTACAAGTAGTAGTGTTGTCTGTGTCCACCAGTTGTACGTACTCATAGTCTGTGCCCAATAGTCCGGGCCTTTAGGGCAGTGCCGCCTTTAGGGTAGTGCTTATATACAGTATCATTGAAAGGAGGTCGCCATAGACAGGAGCTAGTTGATCCAGGATTCGCTGGTACTCAACGCTGGACACCATCAAAAAAAACCTTAAACACCCTAAACTTAATTTCTACCTAAATTTTTCAAAACCATATCAAAAAAATAAAATATTTTCTTCCACAAACATACGTGCCAAGTGCCAAGGATAACCAATATTTCGAAAACTATGCATACCATACCACACCGGGTCTTACATCCATATAACTAAGTACATATGCATTATTATTACATGATGATCACTACAACAAAAAGAGTATCTAAGTGAATCATTTCCCACTTAGCATATAGAGTTAATGACTCCTCATGGTCAAAAAAATCTCACCTCTATTTCATGTCTTTCACAAGATCAACTTCCACGCTAAGTGTTAACAATGTTGCACTACACTTCTTGTAGATATCTGCCTTCTCCGTTACGCACTTCCAATCACAAATTACTTAAACAGAACTGCTTTGTTTTCATATAATTACTTAAACAGAACTGCTTTGTTTTCAAATTCCTATCCCATTTGACAATCACAAATTATCTCAAGGCAAATTCGGCCATATGGTTAATCATCTTTTCAATATGGATTTTAATTTTTTTTATTTTCACCAATGTTAATATTTATTAAATGATTGATACGAGTGATATAATTACCTAAACCGGAATACTTTGTTTTCAAATTCATCTCATTTCACAAACACAAATTGTCTCTCCAGTGTAATTTTGGGTATATAGTTAATCATCCTTTTAATATGACAATCATGGAACCAATTTTTTTCTTTCAAATAAAAAATTCATTATATTTGAAATTTTTGAAAAGAAAATCTAAATATACATTGTTCTATGTCAGACTGACTTAGATCTTATATAACTAGCTGTAGCTAATTTCTTCCAACATCTATAGCCTAAAACTACATAATACAATGATCTGCCAGCCTTCCAAAAGCCAAAAACAAGCTTCTTCTAGTATCCAAGACCACTCTTTTTCAACAAAAAGTGTCACTCTCAAAACATTCATAAAAATACTAATTTTATAGCAGCACCTTGACCAACAAAAATAGTAATCATAAACCCCCCTTAGTATAAATTTATTTCAATGTATGGCTAAAACCCCCTTAGTATAAATTTATTTCAATGTATGGCTACAGAGTGCCCTTCCTAAGGTACCAATAAACAAGATCAGTGCAGGAATAGAAACACTTACAATGTGAATCTGTCTTAGCACATGCTTCTCCATGAATTGTATTCCATTAATAACCTCAAGCCAAAACAAGCTTCTTCTAGTATCCAAGACCACTCTTTTTCAACCAAAAGTGTCACTCTCAAAACATTCATAAAAATACTAATTTTATAGCAGCACCTTGACCAACAAAAATAATAATCATAAAACCCCCTTAGTATAAATTTATTTCAATGAATGGCTACAGAGTGCCCTTCCTAAGGTACCAATAAACAAGATCAATGCAAAAATAGAAACACTTACAATGTGAATTTGTCTTAGCACATGCTTCTCCATGAATTGTATTCCATTATAATAACCTCAACCTCCACTTCATACTCTTCCTGCAACCTTAGAATGGTTCCTTTATACATGAGGAACTATATCATACACCATGCTACAACCCTTTCACCAAAATCTCTCCATGCTCTCTCTCTAGTATCAACAAACTCCCTCTCAAAAAATAGTTTACATGCAATGCTTAACCCTCACATGCATTCCATGTAACTTCTACAAATTCAAAAAAACTATTACATCCATGTGCTCTACATGCACAATAAAGAAAGGAATCCGCATGGTGTCCCAATCAAAGCCTCCATGGCCACCACCATAGTGGGATCGACCACCATTGTAGTCATCACTTCCATGACCTCTATTTCAATAACTAAGATTTCTCATGTTTCTAGTCCACATACCAAAAAAAATAACACCTTTCATTATTTTTCTCCTCTCCTTCCACAAAAAAGACACAACCACACAACCTCAATGTAGCCATAACCAAGAGTATGAAATTGCACACCAAGAGAGACGAAGTGACTTGAACCTATTACTCATAGGAAACGCCTAGAGCAAAAATGAAAAAGGTTGAAGGTATCATTATGCATGGCACCATGCTTACAATGCATCATGACCAACACAATGCAATACACATTATATACATTCCCTTTAGTGAAGAATCACTTAGTGATCACTCCTTTGGTAAACCCTTCCCATTATAGCATGATCATCTCGACATTGATATTGAAATGAAGAATACCTAAGGAATTATGCAAGAGACAAATGGAAAAATACATGAAATAGATTACAAATTCAATTGTTTCCTAACCTACCATTCTTCATCAACCCCTGATTGATCATGATGTTGGATGCCAAGAGTTTCCCATGCTCTTTGACACAACCAATTTCAAGAAGGATATTCTCATCACTGACATTGACATTCCAATATCAAATTCACCAATGACTATTGCTTGCCACCTTGAAGCAAAAATGCTTGGTATGGGTCTAGATGGGCCACGATTCTTCCCGGAAATAGTTGTAAAGAGGTCGATAGCTCAATAATATCCAATTTCTCTATATGGTGTATTCTCATTAATTGCATCAACCTATTTCTCCCAATCCTATATTTTTAGTATTTGCTTTGTTGTGTCAATTGCACTTGAGTATCCCTAGTACTATAGATTTTATTTTAGATGTGCCTTTAAAATTTGTCTTTCCATTTATTTCAATTAATGACTAAATTAATTATACTACATTATTCTTATGTGGTCTCCCTCACACCACTTCTCACCTTGCTAAGCTCACACACGACATAGCACCCACTCTTGCGATGATAATGTGCCATTATTGCCACCCTTCTCCCTAATTATCTAATAGAACTAACACCAATAGAGTGCCTACCTTATATGTCACTCACACTTGGAGAAGGGATTAGGATTTGGAGCAAGGGAAAATAATTCAATCCATGTCCCATTTCCAAACCAAATATATCTATATACATCACTCAACTTGGATAGTGTAGAAATATTAACCAGTTTCCCAAGAGGATTGAAGGTGAAGTGAAGAGGGTGACATTGGTCTCATTAGAGGAAATTTGGAGTATAAAATGGGCCTCCTAAAGAAAATAATAAAATAATATTTATGAATTTTGGAAGAAGAGAGAAAAAATTACTTTTTTTATTCGTATTTTCAGCATTTCTCCCTGTGATTTTACTCAAATCTTGATATCATATGTCGATGCAGAATTAAAATATGCATCCAACTAGTACCCACATTGCATGCTTTTGAGGGACTCCACCCCATGAAAAAAGAGTAACATGTTTTTTTAATGTATTTCTCTTTTTTGTGGGGTGGGGTCCCTCAAAAGTATGTAGTGTGGGTACTCATTGGATGTGAAGTGAATTTAATTCTGCATCCAACGAGTGCTCCCACTCAATATTTGAGTAATACTACAAGGATATAAGTTGAATATACGAATTAAAAAAAATTGTTTTTTATGACAAATATGCCAAGTTAACCATTATGATTGACTATTTTTCTTGAAATTCTATTAGTTCTTGAATTACAACTCATAAATGGCTCTTTTTCTTATTAGGTCTCGTTTTCTTATGAGGCTCATTTTAGACCCCAAATTTGCTCTAGTGATTAACTTGATATTCCATCGACATTTCATGGTAACACATGTTTATCTATGGTGTGCTCATCATAATATGATTTCACATGATGGGAGAGCAGTATGGTAATCCCCTCGTTGAATCATATACCCCTTCTTGCAACCTAGCCCCTTTGTTGACTCGCAAATTCATGAGCTTGTTTTGCCTTCATAAAACATGGAAAAATTCAATCTTCTCAAAGTCTTGGACCTCCGATAAGAATCTTTATTTGAGTTTGGAGAGTTTCAAGTTATTTGGAGGGATTTTGTGGAATAAAGATCTTAAAATTATTTTTGAGAGGGATTTTGTGGAATAAAGATCTTAAAATTATTTTTGAGTCCCCTGCAACTATTGTTTTTCGGACCACTTTGTCTTTTAAGATTGGTAGTTTTTTTGCCTAATTCTAAAGCTTCCACGTCATTATTGGTTATATTCCCAATCTTCCCACACCCCCACCCTAGATTGCACTCATCGCCCCTATATATTCAATGAGAATAAACTTTATATGTTTGTTGAAACTTTTCACATATAATTTGATCTTAGAAAATTTGGGTAGAGACTTATGATAGCCCATAATTCTCATTAATGGCATATTTGCAATTAGAGTGAACTCAAAAATCAAAGATAAATATTTATGAGAATTTGCAAAATTGTTTAAAACTAATGAGATTTTATATGTTTTGTGGTAAAAGTTGGTGATATCTTAAATATTTGGTGAAAAGGCTAATTTAAAATATTAATTTCTATATGTTTGTTGATTTTTTTGCTTGGTTAAATGAGATTGCTTCGTGGAATAAAGCAAAAGAGATCATCAAGGATTGTGGATACGGATAAACCTATACCGAGTTTTATCTATTAGCTTGAGGATTATAACAAAGAGAGAATAAAGGAAATCTACAATGAGGGGAAAAGATTTATCTTCTCATTTGGAGAATTATTGATGAAAGATACCCCAATTGGAAAGACTAAGATAACTTACACTTCGCATTTTTGGATTGCAATGATAGTGTTGGTACTTTTTGTAGAGTTGATTGTTTAAAAAACAAGAAAACAAATCAAATAAGCAATTTTGAAGTTTTTAAATTATATAGTTTATTATTCTAAATTATAGGATCTAAAATTTTAAATCTAAAATGTAATATGATGACTCATTTCTTCTAAGTTTTTCCTATCATGCCTTATTAGGGAAACCAAGTTGATTCCAATTGATTAAGTTGCATGGGTCAATGATTTACATCCTTGACGAGAGATGTAGCACTTTTAGGTGCACCCACAACTAGTGTATTTGAATGCACAATGAAGAAAAGAACCAATTTGGAACAACAGTTGAATGATTTAGTCTTAGTTTAATACAATATTCAAATGATGCACAACTAGTGGAGTTCGGCATTATTACAAATCTCATTGTAAAGAGATTTATCTCTCAATGGATTGAGTCATGGATACTCGACAAACAATTTTTCAAGACGCTTTTAGCTAGATGGACATGGAGTCAATCACACCACCAAAGGTTGGTGACAATGGTGTTGATCCTAGGGATTTAGTTAAGCATACCCATACATTAAGCCATGAGGAAGCTCTAAAGGATTCAACAAATACTATGGATAATTATTTTGATGAGATGGAACCTTTATGGATTATATGAGTCGTGGGACTCAGTATACCATGTATTCATTAGATTATAATATGATGATTTTTTTTCCTAGAGAGATGCCATATAAGATGCCATATAGACCCTCTATATTTAAGTATGTTTTCTTGAAACTTCAATTTTGTGTTTAAACTTTTAGTTTATGTATCTCAATGTTATGCATCTCAATAACATTTTTTGTATTTGAACCCTTTTTTTTACTAGGGGAATCGGCAACTGGAGTTAGGTTGGTACTCGCATGACACGGGGTCCAGGGATCCAATCTCACTACCACTATACCCCTAGGTGTATCCACAGGGCCCGAACCATGGCGCACGGGTAAGTTTGGGGGGGTTCGAACATGTGACCTTCCATTTACAACTCATTACAACTTCTCATCTTTACCATTTGAGCTACCCCTCACGGGCTTTTGTATTTGAACCCTTAAATGAAATATAAATTAATAAGAAAAACTTACATATTTTATGTCTAATGGTGATGCACATGAGCATGTATTTATTTTTATTAAAATTTAAATGTTTGATGTAGTTTTGTTTTTCGCCAATTCCAATCAGTGTTGCTTAGCGTTGTAATATGCGAGATTACATGAAGTTACCAATAGTGCATCAACAATAAATATGAGCATACATTGTACACATAATCATACATACATAAGAGAGTATTAGAGTAATGGGGACCCAAGGAACAAGTATCTCTATTTATCAAAACATGCCAATCATGTACAAAAGCATCTCTCTTTCCTTGGCTCACCAACCTATTATATATTTGATACATACAGTTATTTTGTTATAGTTTCGTAATTGTTCAGTTGGTTACCATAACCGACACGACTAACTAAGTCAACTATATGCTAGTGAGTCAGGAAGACGTAGTCGATTGGCCGATTAGGATCCTCCAACATCTCCCCCACCCTAAAACATTTCTTCATCCCAAAAAGACTCAAAAAGATGTAAAATTTGGAGACAAAATTTACAAAATAAATGATACTATTTATGTTGCAACATGGATGTTTGACCTGGAGGGATGCATTTTACACAAGCTTCAGCATTTTGTAGAGCAGAGAGAGCGAGGAAGCCTTGGAATTCATCCCATTCTGATCAACTGGTCTTGATATTTACTGTCGAGCTGGTCAATTTCTGAAAGTTGGATAAGCTTGATCTCCATTGGTTCTCTCTGAATCTTCTGCATGTCGGAGCCACAAGCTTGTATCTGAAGCTCGGCATATCACATTAGGAGATAAATCTGTGGATTGAGACGACTAACTTCTTCTTGAGCTTCTTTTCCTTGTTGGAGCCATTGTTACTCATTTCGTCAAAGTTGTTCTTGTCGTTGTTGTTCCACATGGATCTGTTGTTCTATTGCTTGAGTTGCGTCTGGAGTGGTTGACTTCTTTTGCTTATAAAGTTCCAATATAGTATTTTGTCACTTTTGTATATCTATGCAAACTTTTCCATAATAAGAATACCAATTGTTTAAGACTACATATGCAATAGTCGCTTGCAGTTCATATTCTTTAAACTTGGCATCTTACTATGTAAATGTTTTGAATTGTTCTACAAGGAGGAAGCATGTTTCATCTTGTTGTTCCTGGAGTAGTTGTTCTTGAATGTTGTCATATTTCTCCACGACAAATTAAAATAGATCTTTAATTTTATCAAGCGACTTCTCTGGTCAATGTTCTAGTAACTATCCAATACTTTGTTGTACTTTTTTGGCGCAAGCGATCAATGTAGCTTTTTCTTTTTCCTTGATTGTTTTAATATTTTTGGAGTCGTCTTTTCATCTTTTGTTACGTTAGTGGCAAATTTAATAATATTATCGAGCTCTTTTTCCTGAATTCATGATGGTGAAAGGGTAACTTATTTTGCTTCCTATACTTCTACTAGTTTAATCCTGAACGTGATCTTGGGATCCACTTTTCTTGTCTTTCTTAGTTTCCTTCTTGGGATATTTATTAGAGCTTGGAGTTGTTGGTGGGGTAATAGATGTATCTATAGTGGACGTGGTTCGGGAAACAGATGTCCAAATTTATGAGGTTGACGGTAGAGTTGTTGACGACGGGGGCTCTAATGATGCCGGTAGTGGCGGTGTCAATGGTAAACGCAACGAAGATGGTTAGTTATTGGTAGTAGCAGTCGTCGGCATTGTTGAATCTATAGTCAACTGCTCGATCATCTGATGAGGGGATATATGGCTATCCCGTGGTGGTAAGGAAACCAAAAATTGCGGTGGAGGTGTTTGATTAAATGGTTCGTTAAATTCTTGTACAGAAGTTGTGAGACTCGAGGGTGAAAGTGGGGCATTTTCAACGGCTGGAGAGGAGGTGGTGAAAGGCGATGATGAAGTAGTAACGACAGTTGAGTCGACTGGAGACAGCATGGGTAATGTTGCATCAAGAGGAATTGGATGAGTTGCAAGTACAGAGAGGGGTATATTCGACGAGATGGTTGAAGTTGTGCTTGTTCTCAAAGGGGTAGACATAGGGGTTCGTGAGGCAAGTGGTTGCATTACATATTTTATAGAAGGTAATTTCACTTTTCCTGAAGTTTGAGATTTTTTTAACTAATATTGTTGGTTGGATGGGTGAGATTGAAGAAAGGTAGTGGATATAATATAATACATATTAACGAAATTCATGTGTATGTACATTTTTTTCAAAGCTAGGATTGGTTACCTCTTTTTGAATTTCTTCTTCGACTCTGGATGGTGAAGGGATTCATGAGTCATTTGTTAAATCGATTGGACCTTCTGGAGTTTTGGAAGTCTGTGCTTTCTTTTGTGGTGGGGCCAATACTACAGTGGGAATTGTTGTAGTAGCTGGTAATGATGGATTCTTTGGTTGGAAATATTTCTAAATATGTTGGTCGACAAACACAATGTTCTTTACATCTTAAATAAGTGCATTCTGAGCTTGCTCTCTAAGCTCCTCAATATCATTATTCCAGCAAGAGCTTTCTTTTTCTGGAATTTTCCCTGGTTGCTTTTCCTTTTAGGTCACATTGGTACTCAAAGATATTGCAAGCGATGTTTTCAACTTGTGCTTTGAGTCATGGTTCCTCAAAGTTGGGCTCTCCTCCCTCCTTAATGAGTGGTTATTCTTCTTTTGTTTCAGTCACGTCGTTTGGGGGTTCAGCGACTAGGTCTTTACTTGCAGTGGAGACCACTACAAGTGCTAAAGGGTTAATTGGCTCTTCTTCTACACATAATGTTGTGATATATAAGGAAACTTCTCTCTGTTCTTTAAGTTCTCCTTCCAACAAGGGCTCGATGAGACTTATATGCTAGACTGTAGCCAAGGTCAGTATGGGGTATATTGTATTTGACTACTTTTCCAGATCAGTGAATAGCTCCAAGATATTAGGATAAAAAATCAATTCTTGAGCTTCTCCTCCTGCACCCCGGTTGTACCAAAGTTTTGTGCAGTTGAGGAAAAGTTCAATGTGTGCTTTCAGGGGTAGGAAGCGACAGATGTGTTGCATTACTCTCCATATTGTGCATTTATTTTTTATATATTAGAACCAGAGTTCCAAATAAGTCTTTTCTCTGTTTAGTTTGAACGATGGTCCTTTTCGTGCAAATACTTGAAAGTTCGTCATGAGAGGTTGGCAAGTGCTAGAAAATTATTTTTCTCCAACTGGGGTATTTTTTTCCATTACTATCTAGATTAGTAATGACGGAAATATGATGGCGTGTGCAGAATATTGGAATTTTGCATAGTTTTCTTTCACTAGGTGAGCTAGATGGTTGGCCCGATTGAAAACTCTTGCATCGGTTTCAACCTGCTTTACAACTTCCAACATGTCTAGCCTCAAGTCGTATGGTCGACCTGAGATTGTTAAACATAATGAAATAATAATGGAAGTCCATTTATAACTTTCATACCGTGCCCTGTTGATTATCAATCCTTTTGAATTCTTTCCAACAACTGGCCCAATAAACTCTTCCACTAAGGATTGTCTATTGCTGGTCATTGGGACTGCTGGTACTTTGCTTGAAAGGCCTTTAGTTACACTAAAGAGGGAAAGTTGTGATAGGGATGGCCTCATCTATCCAAATTTTACCATCATGGTATCTGCTGACCAAAAATTTTGCAATCATTTCCTTTAAACCATCGAATGATGCTATCAAAGGTGCATTGAAATATTATCGTATTGAGGCTATGATAAGCTTATGGGTAGGTTCTATCCATTTGTTGTCTCATACACCCCATTCCTTGAACTTTGCATAGTATATTCCCCGGTTGGGCCCGTCGAGCTTGGCATTTTGTATTATATGTATTCTGGCTTCCAGGGGTGTCATGTTGGCTTCTTCTTGTAGCATTTTAGCTCGTGGCTTTGAACCTTTTTCTTGTGGGAGCTCTCTTTAGCACCATGATTTTTTCTTCCACGGGGAGGATTAGTAAGGAGTCTTGGTGAATTACTTGCTTTGGTTCGGCCGATATTGTGAAGCATGAGCATGAGTCGCCATGTGAATTTATAGGTGCGACAAGTTATAGTGCTTTAAGGTGGGTGGGGGATCACATTAAATTCAAATTTTGTTGGTTACAGCTCACTCGTGCATGTCGCATAACTTACCCAAGAAGTTGTGTTCATGCATTGGGAAGTTTTCCTAGTAGTCATTGCATTTGTTGGTACTCTCGTCGGTCTTTCGCTCTATATCTCTTGTCATATGTCTTTGGTCGTCTAAGTGATGCTTTAATGGATCGTTTCCATGAGTATTTCCTTGTATCCTTGTACTTCAAATCGTCACTATAGGAAAGACGACTACTTTGAAAGTGATGTCCTTTTGTGTTCCTGCACTCTCCCTCTTCTGCCCAGTTTACTCCCATTTTTTCTACCTTACATCCGCTCTACCAAAGCAATCCATGTCTTAATGCTTTTATATTATTTTTCTAGGTTATTTAATTTAATTTCCTTTTAATTATAATGGAAATTAATTAGTTTTTCCTAACACTAACAAACCTGGAACATGACATACGACTAGTGATGATACGGACATTAGTCGACGTCGTGCCTCATCTATAGTCGGTAACGTTTTATTCATGCTCCGTTTACGATTTTTTTGAAGACACAACCTTGAAGGGTTTTTAACCTTACTGGCCCATTGTTGCTAAGTTATTTGACTATGTATGGTCCTAACCATCTGGTCTCAATATTTTTCGGTTTCCTTTTATTTGGTTATTTATAATAGTACTAGGTCGACAATGGAGATGCCGTTGCTTTTGATGTTCAAGTCGTGCCAAGATTTGTGTTGTGTCTTCTGGACTTCTTGATGATGTATAGCAATCATTTTTTCCTCTTCTAATTTTTTTAAGCAAAATATTCTATCTTGAGTCGCTTGAAGGATGTCGAGATGCAATACTTGAGCAATAGTTGGTGCTTTTTGTTTAAAGTGCAAAGGGACGATTGTTTCTTGTCCATATACTAGCTTAAATGGTGTTTGGCCCGTTGATATTTTGTATGTCATTCTATATGCCCATAATAAGGCAGAAATATTGTCATCCCAGTCATCTTTGTCAATGTTACAAATCTTTGTTAACCCTTTAGTTAATGTTTTGTTAAACGACTCGACATCTCCATTTGATTATGGGTGATAGTATGTACTTTTGTGATGATCTATCATGAAATATTTCATTAACACATTAATAGTTTTATTAATAAAATGTGTGCCTTGATCACTGATGAATGTTAGCGGGCACCCAAATATTGAAATTATATTTTCATATATGAATCAGGTTGCAACTTCGCTAGTGCAGGCTTCAACTACCTCTAATTCGGCCCATTTTTCTACATACTCTACTGCACTAATAATATATCGTGCTCCGGTTTGACAACCAAGTTTTGGAAAGGGTTCAACAAAATCTATTGCCCATATTTCAAATGTAAGGCTGGGATTAATAGATATTAATGGCATTTCATATCATCTAAGTGGTCGGCCCATTCTTTGGCCTTTTTCACACTTATTCACATGATATTTGCAGTCCCTATGAAGGGATGGCCACCATAGTTTTGATTGTAATATTTTTCCGGTGATAGTGTCGTCGTGAAAATGTCCTCCTACAGGTCTTGAATGTGCTTCTTGTATGATGTCTTGTTTTTCATGCTCAAATGTACATCGACGAAGTATGTCGGCAAGCCCTAGTTTGTATAAGTACCCATTGATTATTGTGTATGGTGTTTCTTTTATTTCTAACATCTTTTTATTTTTCTCTGATGTTCCTTGAGGTGCCTAGCCTTCTTGTAAAAATTCTGCAATATCTGCTAATTCTTTCGGTACCGCTTCTACACTAAAAGGGTGTCGTTGGGTAGTTCATCGTCAATGCAAACTGGTTCTCCTCCAGTTTCAATGCACAACAAGTGGTTGGGGTCGACATTCAACTTTCGAGGTTTGACTATAATTTCAAATTCGAATTCTTGAAACAACAGAAGCCAATGACACATACGACCATGGTGAAGTGGTTTATTCACCAATTATTTGAGAGCTTGATGGTCTGTATAAAATACAAATGGATTATCCAATATATAATGTCGATATTTATTTAGTGCGTAAATAATTCACAATCCTTCATGTTCAGTCATTGAGTAGTTCCTTTCATCTTTGTTTAGCTTCTGAATAGTGTATGCATTGGGGTTGTCAAGTTCGTCGTCTCTAGGTTGTGTTAATATCGCTCCACTGCGATGCTTGATGCATCAATATGGACGTGGAATTTTTTCGACCAATTAGGGAATTTAAGTATTGGAGCTTCAAATAGTTTTCATTTAAGCAATTCGAATTATTCTTCACATTCTAAAGTCCATGAGAAGTCAACCTATATTTCAAGTAATTCTTCCAAGGTAAATGTAATGTCAGAATAATGTCGGATGATTTTTTCTATAATATCTAGTATGTCTGAGCAAGATTCTTACTTGCTAAGGGTTTACTAGTGGTTTTAAGTCCAAGATTACTTTTATTTTATCTAAGTCCACCTTTATGCCATCCTTACACATGGCATGGCCCAATAGTATTCCTATTAGTGTGGAAAATATGCATTTCTTTATATTTAAGGATAATTGTATTTGTCTGCCCCTTTCTTGCCTTAGACAAAGCCATTGTACATGGTATTTGAGCATTGATTATATGGTCCAGTCGTCAAAGTAGACAACCATTGTTTTATATAAAAATTCTTGGAAGGATTTTATAACTATTCTGTAGAAAACAGTTGGGGCATTCTTTAGGAAAAATTGCATCACTGTGTAGGAAAATGATCCAAATTCACAGACAAATGTAGTCCTATGTTGGTCTTCTTTCGCAATGGGAACTTGGATATAACCAGAAAAGGTGTCAATGAACGAGTAGCATTCATGCCCAGTGACTTCATTGATGATCTCGTCGGCAAAGGGGTTCGAGAAGGGGTCTGTGAGAATTACTTTATTGAGGCCTATGAATTCAACGCAAACGTGAAGTCTTTTTGGGTTGGGCTCCTTTGGCTAGACAACAATGGGGTTGGACCACTCGTATTGAGCCAATATGTATATAATTCTTGCATTTAACATGTTTTCAATTTATTTGTTGACTGTATATTTATACTTGTGGGCTAACTTGTATGGTCGTTTATTGGCAGGTTTAGCATTAGTTATTATGTCAATTTTTAGCTCTCCCAATTCTTGTACCAATCTTTTCAAATATTTGTGTTCTCGATCAAAGACATCATGATAATCTTTAAGAAGATTAGTTATTTCTTTGGTCTGTTGTTCTGACCAATAGTCAACAATCTTTACCATTTTTTGTTGTCTACCAATAGATATGTCAACTTCCTTTGTCTTAATCTCAGCGTCCATCCACTCTAGTGCTTTTGATTCATTGATCGATCGTTCGTCTTCTTTAAATTCTATGAAAGTTGGGGGAAATTCTTTGTTGTCATCTTCGTTCTCCTTTTCTTTGGTGGAAATTTTAAAATTCATTTTTACTGGCTTGATTACTCGTCAGTGATATTTTCTCCATCGAAAAAATTTGCCATAAGTATGCTTGTTCTCCATTTCTAGTCGAGTCGTCACTTGATCCAACTGTTTATGTTTAACGGAAATTGATTTACAATCTGAGGTTGGTCAAATGCTCAAGTCATTTTCTTGTTTTATCGTTTTAATGAACTTGTGCAATTCTGGTACTGCATTGTGAAGGCATTCTTCTGCAGGAGAGAAGGAGAAATCTTTTTAAAAAAATTCATTAATATTTTTCTAGTTAAATGTTTCTCCATTAATATTTTTCTAGTTAAATGTTTCTCCTCTTACTTCTTCCATTTTGAACCATTTGTTAGGTAAGTCGTCTAAGGTATTTGGAAACAAATGTTTCCCAATTCTTTCATCTATGTATTCTGCTCATTTCCATTTTTTTTCTTAATTTTCTATATGCAGGACAAGATCTAGACCTTGTACAAATTTCTGAATTTCTAGTTGAGATGTTAATTTTCTTCCTCCAAATATTTCAATGAAATATGTCGATGCAACCGTCTAGGTCTGCAATCGTGATTGATGGGTGTCCTTCCATTGAGCTACTTGTCTCGTGAATGTTTCGACTAGACTTTGCAATCATCCTTGTTCACCTATGGTTTTAGTTACTTGTTTGACATGAAGTACTAGCGACTCGCATTCCTTGAACCTCAAAGGGGACAAAGCTGTTGGTTCATTTTTCATCGGTCTAAGGGTTGGATATTTTTTTTCTCTTTTTTCGAATATTTTTAGGATTACAGTTATTACAAAGCATTGTCGTGTTGGTCGTCGAGGGATAACTTCAACCGTCCAACATTCTCATGCATGTTTTTCATACTTTTCAATCTATCAATCATATAGTTTAGAGTCGGAGTTTTGTCCGACATACATAGGAGAACCCAGATGGATTTCTCTAAATTCGTTTGGTTCTATTGAATCTTCATTATCTTGCATGACTTGGTATAATTGTCTTATATCTCCATCATTATCATTTGGTTACGTCCAGCATTTCCCTTGAAATGGATTGATAGGTGTTGTGACCTCTTTGCCTTCACCTTTCAATTTTAATCTATATTTTTCTAAGGAAATAGAAGCTTTTATTTTGCGTCCCCAGGGGTGATCGACTAATGTTGAGAATGATTTGGATCCTTCCCTTGGGTCGATGATTTCAAAATCAATATGTGTGCTAATGCCCATAATTGTAGTATTAACATTTTTCCAGACACCGATGGGTTTGATCAACCCTTGGTCGGAAAGTTTAAGATAGATGTTTGATTCTACTAGTCATTACTGACCCAAGATTTCCCATGTTGACCTTGTCATTATATTGGCTTGCGACCCAAATTCGAGGGCGACTTGTGAAATGTAGAACCCTTCGACTTCAAGGTCAATAAGAGGGTCAATATCAATTTTGCCTTTTTGATTCAAACTGCAAATATTTTTTATGATCCTTTCATTTGCTAGGTTTTTTTCTGATAAAATACATTAACTCAATTAATCGTGCAACAACTTCTTCCTTTGTTAAGAGTTGTAATAACTCATTAAGTGTTTTATTTCTGGATTCTGCAGTGTTTTCTCCATTTGTGATTTCTGCAAATATTTTTGTAGAATTGTTAAATATTTACTTTCGCTTCAGTGGGTTAGAATAGTCATCTTCCTTTATTTATATTCTTGTGATGTAAGGGTTATCCCCTCCCGTCTTTGTACCTTGTCTAGTGATTACGTGCAAAATTTCAGTATTCAATCTGTCATGCTTGGGGACACAAGACAAGATATTAACATTCATTTTATTATTAAGTGATTCTAAAATGATGGGGAACTCTTCTAAATTGTGGTCCCCTACACCACATTTTGTACAGAATTTTAGGTCTATTATGTATTTCCATGGACAGTCGGGACTCAGATGTTCTTCACTATAGAAAATGAAGCAACGCAGCTTCCCACGACCTGGTGGTCGGTATCCCTGATTGGTGTATCTTCCATGACCATTATATCCACCTCACTGGTTGTTTCCATTGTTGCGCTGGTCATTGTTACAACCATACAAAACTTTCTGCTCGACATGTTGTGTCGGGTATATTGTATAATAATTTGCTTTAGTTTTTAAATTATTCTTACATTTTGCAGCCGAATGTTTCATTGTCCTATATATTTCACACCATTTTGGTTTTACATTGTCAGCATTGTAGGGGCAATTTGTCATTGAATGAAGTTCAAACCTTTCACAAATTTCACAAAAATAGCTTGTTTGCGTCGTCTATAAATTCCCTGGTTTATGCTCTTCTGGAAATATTCTCGAATTTTCTTCAAGTTGTTTGATTTCTCTCTGGTATGCAATTTGGTCCTCGTGATACCTTATTTGTTCGTCGTAGGGGAAATTATCTCTGGTTTGGCCTTCTCTCAAGAACTTGGTGCACCATAGACCGTTATTCCTTATGCTAAGATGTTGAAATGACCTTTGTATTGTTTCAATATTTTCTTCCAGTCGTGTTTTGCCAGGTCTGGTCGAGTAGTTTGCATTTGACTCGGCTCTTAGATTTTTCATTAATACATCGTCATATGTTGTGTACTCATGTAATAGTAGTGGCATCTTAATTTGGGGTTGCAAACCTACAACAAAAAATGAGATTACAAAAGTTTGGTCCATCTTTAATGACATCTGGTTGAGGAGATCTTTGAATCTTCTATCATATTCGCGTATTATTTCTCTTATTCGTTGCTTGATTTCTTTTAGTTTGTGTCTGGCTAGATGCTTGGTATCGTTGGATTTACAAAAATCTAAGAAGTTATCTTTTATTTGTTGTTTCATCTTGGGACCTTCTTCCATGAGATTCATGTACTAGGTAAGAGCTATGTTTCTGAGACCTCCTACAAGTTGTGCAATTTGTTGGTTCTCATCGTCAATGAAGTTATCTTTATAGAGGCCTTCACATACAAACCAATGTTTCTTGGAGTCTCCATCCCTTTCAAAAATAGGAGTATTTACTGGAATCTGGTAAGCCATGTTGACTAGACTGGACATTTTGCTTTGTCTTTTAATATTTGTTAAAGCATAATGACTGACTAATTGACTTACTATTTGGTGTTCGTTGTTGACTTCTTGTGGTTGTGATTTGTACCAGGACAAACATACTTCTTCTATAGACTCTTCGTTACTAGGTCGACTCTCTGGGAGGCGAGTTGCATCAATTAGTAATGTTGTTGACAGGGGGGTACCTCCACGTGGTCTAAATGAGTGTCTTCTGAACTTGGATGTGAAGGTAATATAGTTACCATGCAATGGTCGTTGAATCATCAATCTGTCTGCAATTCGTCCACATTGATCTAGTCGACTCCATATACTATTGTCGCCTGGTCCTAGTCCCATGTCATGCTCGACAAATTGTCTAATTTTTCCATGGTCTTCTATATTTTTTATACTTTGTCCACTTCATATAAACTCTCCATCTTGCACCTACCGACATACTTGTCAGCTTTGATGTAGTGTCTCTAATTACCAAAATTCCCATCAAAGAAGCCATAGAGATTACCTGTAATTTTTTCAACCAAGACCTTGCCAACCTTGTCAAAATTTTGCTTGAGTGTACCTTCTTTAGTTACCAAGGGAAATTATATTAACAAACCGAAGGCACTGCAATGGGTTATACTCTCTCTCTTATCATCGCAAATATATTTATGGAACACTTTGAAACCAAAGCCCTTGAAACTACTCCTCTCCAACCCTGATGTTGGAAAATGTTCGTTGATGACACCTATCATCTAGCCCCATTCTTTAGATGACCTTAAATATTTTCTTAATCACCTTAACAACATCTCTCCTCATATCCAATTTACTATGTAAATTGAGGAAAATAACTCCCTCCCCTTCCTTGACATCCTAGTAACCCGTAATAATAATGGTTCTCTCTCCCATCAAGTTAACAGAAAGAAAACCCATACTAATCACTACCTCAATGCTCTCTCCCATCACCACCCTTCCCAAAAGATAGGTGTTCTAAACACTTTAGATGTTAGAGCCCTCCTAGTCTTTGACCAAAACTATCTCCCTCAATAACTAAAACATATAAAACAAGCCCTTAAAAACAACGGCTGCTCATCTAACCAAATTGACAAGGCCTTTTACAAAGCTCAACACACTTTACCCAAATGCCCTCCTATAACCCCAAACTCCTAGGCCTACCTCCCCTTCATCCATGGCACCGGAGACAAAATTGCTAAAATATTAAAAATCTTTAAGCCCCTCAAAACTATCAAACAAACTTTTACTTCTATAAAGGAAAAAACTGTCCCTCTCCTCCACCAGGGTGTCTAAAAAAATCCCTGCTCCTGCGGCACTTCCTATATCGGTCAAATAGGTCACTCTTTTAAAGCTAGAATAAAATAACATATAGCATGCACCCAGCAAAATCGGACCTCGAAATCAGCCATTGCTGAACACTCCTCCAAAACGAAACATCCCATCCATTTTGTTCAAACAAAAATTCTAGCCCAAGACTCTCATTATTCTACTCGCTTAATCAAAGAAGCCCTAGAAATTGAAAAGAACCGCAATAACATCAACAAAGAGGATGCCCTAAAAATTAGTCAATCTAGGGCTCCTATTATCTACAAAATCCCTAATCCCCACAAGAATTCCCTAATCATTTCTAAAACTTCATAAAATTTTCCTCTTCTTCCTTTGCTTTCCACCCTAATTTTTTTTTTTCTCTCATTTTTCTCTCTTTGTAATTCTTCATCCACTGTTATCCCTTTCATTTTTATTTCATATTCCCTCCCTCAACTAATTCTTCTAATTATTATTCAAAATTTTTAATACTAGCAATTGCCCCAAAAGGTGCAATAAAACGTCGAAGGAAAAATTGAATAGCAATGATCACCTTCTATAATAGGTGCACAGTTGACAAACCAACCTAAGAAAACACTTCTCAATTGAAAAACAATATCTCGATAAATTGGAAAACAACCGAGAAGTGTTTTTACAATTGTGAGAGCAAAAAAGTGGCAGTGAAGTAAATTATTTTACAATAAATTGACATTAAATATTAATGGTCTTTTAAGAACTTATGTTGATCTAATCCTTAGTAACAATGTTTCTTGATGTTTGACGCCATATAAAATGCCATGTATCAAAATGTAATTTTTATTTTAGAGGAGGAATGAACATGCTTGGACCATTGAATTTGGATTGAGAGCTACAAATAATAATTTAATCAATATGTCTTACCTCTAAATTGTGTGTTTATAAGCTATTACAAATTAAAATATATGAATATCATACTTAAAGTCATAGATATTGTAAATTTATATTTACAACAATATTTGCAGATAATGTTCTCTTAGTTTAGTGCTCTCCCATCTACTTAACTTTACCTCCCTCCCACCCCAAACATCATATCTCATGCTCAGACGAGAATGTTTCGATTACTTAATTCAAGGGAGAAAGAACATAGATAAATGAACCAAACCTAATGAAATGACTAAGATAAACATTTTTTATATATACTTATATTGAAAAGTTAGAGACACACAAATAAATGTTAAATTTCAACAAGTTCACACTTCACATTCTATAGTAATTTATGTGATGTGAAGATAAATTTGTTCTCAACCCTACTTGGTAATGAGCATTAAATTTCAACATTTTTTATACACTACAACACTTTCTAAATACTCTATGGTGACATTATTTAAAAAATGTAAGTCTATTTTATTTTGTATATTCATATTGAAAAGGTACATCATCCTTAACACATTCTAAACACTAAACACTTTCTAAATACTACATGGTAGACTTACTTTACAAATATAAGTCTATCTGATTTGAATTTAAAGTCTACATAGAAGTAGAGTATATTTGATTTTCCTTACAAGTAAAGTATTTGATTTTGAATTCACAAATATTAAAGTGTTATTTTACTTTGATCATGAGCATGACCATTCTTACCTACTCTCCAAAAAGTAATTTGTATTTTAGAGTAGGACGTACATGTTTTGACCATTGAATTTTGATTGAAAGCTACTAATAATAATTTAATCGATAATTCATACCTCTAAATTATGTGTTTACAAGTTATTGCCATTGAAAATATATGATATTTGTTTTGATATCCATAGTCCTCAAATCAAAGATATTTTTGTTTTGATATTTCTTTGAATGTGGGTTTAACTTTAAAATAAACATTATTTTAAATATATTTTATATGGTTGTATATAAAGAATATTAAAAAAAGTTAAATTTTAATATTTAATTTTTTTTAATTGTATAAATTATAAATTAATTTTTAAAAATAGAAATAATATTATATTTTGGTAAGATTTTAATCTATTTTTAAATTTGGATTTGATTAACGGTTTCAAAATAACTTTTAGGTATTTATATAATGCATTTGCATCAATGAACATACATAGTCAAGCAAATAAGGGAAATTGTGAGAGTCCTCTAATGATAAATATATGTCATCCTCTAATGGGCTAAACCAAATTTATTAGAATGCTTAGCCGCCAAGATCATGTTAGCAAATCGACATGAATTCATTGTTTGCCTTTAATGATATTGTCTATTCCACATATTTGATGAGGCTAACTACATATCAAAGGAGAGAATGTGTATCCTCAATTAGAGAGTGTGGAGTGTTCCATGTATGCCTTCTCACATGATTCTCACCTTCTTTCGATTTTATAATGTTTCTTTGTAGGCTATTAAAACATAGAATCATTCAATTAATAAATTAATAAATATCTAGAAATTGTTTATGAAAATATTAAAAATTATATCCTCAATGCTTTGTAGCATGGAAGCTATATTATAGTCTCAATTCACAAATGTGTTTTAATTAGAGAGGTGTGTTGGTGCTTTATTATTAGTTTAGTGGATTTGATATCAAGTGTAGCAAGGGATTTCTCTAAGGTTGAATAATTGCGAGTGGTTTCACTCTAGCTTCTAAATCTAATTCCAAAATTTTGTAGATTTTATATAGAGAGAGATAGTACACACACATTCACAAGAAGACATGAAACATATATTAGTAAGAAAATGTGTTTGGACTCTAGGAGTTGGTTTCCCACATCATCAAATGAGCTTAACATATGTTCAACAAATTAAATGTGTTTAAGTGGACCTTAATAAGATGCTGTAAGTTTATCATTTTATCTTAGTAATGAGAATCTTCCTCAATTGAATCCTAAAGATTTTTTTTTTAACATAAGATGCACAGTGTTTTATAGTACCTCACTTTTCTTGACACAAAAACTGTAGTTTCCAGCAAAGCAATGATGTTGTTCTAATAATGTATAACTATGTTCAAGAAAAAATGATGGCGCTCTTACACAAAAAAATTATCATTATTTCCCACCTTGAGCACACTCCAAATCAATTGTGAATATGGCATTTCTAACATTATACATCAAGTTTAAGGAACTCTATTACCAAAATGGATACAAATGTGAATCCTCAATCATCTTGCTTGAATGTTGCACTTCTAACATAACATGTGAATTTTATGCTAACTCCAGTAGCAAAATGTAGCCAATGTCACTACATTACCAAAATGGTTCCAAATGTGATTGTACAATGATCTTGCTTGAATGTTATTAAAAGTGGATTGGAGAATACAATGATCTTTTAGGTTCTTAAAAAAAAGATATTACTTGAATTTGACAAGAGATATTTATGTTAATTCCAAAATCATATTTGAAAATTTTGAAAATGAAAATCACCCCAATAAAAAGAACACAAAAACAATAAAATAAAACCCTTATCCTAATGTATTTAGGTCTCTTTACCAAGTTCATAGCCACCTTCAATTTCAAATTAAAATTGCTAACAAAAATGGTTTCCTTAGTCAAAATTGTTCTAATTAATAACACTTCCAATTAAAAAATCTCAAAGCTTCGATTAAATACACTTATATATTTAAATACATTTGATTATATATATTTGAATACATTTGATTATTGTGCTTCAAAATGCATAAATAGAATGTTTCTAGCATTTTAAAAATTACTTCAAAAAATTTCAAACAAGGCAATTAGGCCACTAAATTTGATTATTTATATATTGTTTTTTTAATTTGAGAAATATAAAAAGTCGTGTCATCTACTTTAGTTTTATGTTATTATGTAATAAACTTTAGTTTTATGCTATTCTGTAATAAATCATTTTATGTCAAAATCTCTTAATTTTATAATAATAACAACTAATATACATTTACATTAATTTTAACTAATAATTATTAATTTACATTATTTTAATCTTATATTATTATATAATAAATAATTGCATTTCAATCAGCCTTAATTTTACCATCATAACAACTTCTTATATGAAAGCCTTTGATTATTTTACACCTGTATGCGGGTGTTCAGTCACCTCCTAGACATGAGTGTCATGACAAGTGTCATGACGAGGCATAGTTTAGGTTGTCGTGGCAAGGGAGAGGATACACCTGTCCCCCCGTCAATTCCATGCAATTCAATGGCGTTTAAGGTGAAGATTGAAGGGTCTAGAGATGAGCGTGAGTGTTTATTGCTCCAGGGGGAGCGTTGTCAACGGGGAAACTCTACCTCCTTCTATTATCATGATATGCTTGACTGCATCTGAGAATGATGGTACTTCCTACTACACAGAGTGGGGTATTAAGACAATATTTGTGTAAATTGTCTCAACTTAAGACCAAAAAAAAATTGTGTATTGTCTTTAAGCCAATGTCTTGAACTATTGTCTTAAATTATTGTCTTAAAACTATTGTCTTAAATTTAAAACAATAGTTTAAGACACTTGCTTAAAGACAATACACTTTTTTTTGTCTTAAAGTTAAGTATTTACAAAAATATTGTCTCAAATATTATCATAATACCTCATTTATGTGATAGCGATAGAATGCAAATATTTATAATAGGGAACGGTGGAATCGAACCACCAATCTTCTGCATTACATAATGCAGATGCTCTACCATTGAGCTAGCACCATGCAACTTCATTTTCAAGAAGAACAATTGTATTTTTTAGAGTTTTCTTAAAGCAATGAGCACAAGAAACATATTTCACTCATTCATATGTAGTTCTCATGGAGATTGCACTTATAATACTCATTCATCTCAAAATCAATATAGATAGTTCCATATGTTCTATATAAGAATTGGGAGCAAGGAGGTGGGCTTGGTCAATGCCATTGAAAGTGGTCAATCACGCCAGTATATAACTCAAAAACATATACTTATTAAATGTTATATAATTCAAAGACATACTTATGTATCTTAAGGTATAAATCTTTTAGTATAGTTAGTTAACTTGGGGTGGGTGAATATCCATAAGCCACAACTAAATCATTAATTATTTATGTTTTAACTAGTAGTTATTATATAATTTGAAACCAACATTATAAAATAAATCTTGACATTATACTTCTATTATAAAAATTATAAACACACAACACATAGGGAATCTAAACTGGTATGTTGATGATAATGCTTTCTTTAAGCTTAAAACGCATAGGGAATCTAATGATGATAATGCTTTCTTTAAGCGTAAATTTGATGCTTTGCATCGGGTATTGTTGTACTTCTCAAGGGTATAAATGCTAATATATCGTCCTTTCAGTTTATGGTATGTTGATGATAATGCTTTCTTTAAGCTTAAAACACATAGGGAATCTAATGATGATAATGCTTTCTTTAAGCGTAAATTTGATGCTTTGCATCGGGTATTGTTATACTTCTCAAGGGTATAAATGCTAATATATCATCCTTTCAGTTTAGTTATATGGCTAGGCATTTGCTTCATCAATCCTTTTTAGCTTTAATATATCAGCTAGATCTTATGTCCAAAATAGGAAAGTAAAAGTGTCAAACATTTAGATTTTGAATGAGAATAAGAAGGCAAGATCGGTGAGTAGGAATACCATGGGCTTGGTTTCTATTACTTTGCAATATAATGGAAGTGTAATAAAATCCGATCAACTTTTAAAGTGTCCCTAAATACATGAGCTATAAACATAGCTATAACAGAGTGACCAGGTCATCAAATTTTGATTTCATGACAGCACTGTCATAAAAAACATTCTGAATTTTGAAATTATACATTATTAATTTTGAAAATATAAAATCTCAACAACACAGTAAATACTATTTCAAAATTCTTTAACCTAAATTAAAAGAATCACATGTCATGGAAAACATCCCAAATTTTGAAATTATACATCATCAATTTTGAAAATATAAAATCTCAACACCACAATAAATAGTATTCCAAAATTCTTTAACCTAAATTAATAGAATCTAAAATCATTGCTAATGGATGACTGTACAATTAACTAACAACCATGCAGGGTTAAGCAAGTTCAATGTTGTATGAAAAATGCACTTGGTTTTTAGAGTTTGAGCTTAAAAATAAAAATTATTTTACCATGCATACTTCTGTGTGACAAGTTTACATCTCATAAAAGAATCTAATATCATTGATAATGGATGACTGTACAATTAACTAAAAACCGTGCATGGTTAAGCGAGTTCAATGTTGTATGAAAAATGCACTAATATTTAGAATTTAAGCTTAAAAATAAAAATTATTTTACCCTGCATACTTCTGTGTAACAAGTTTACATACATGCCGAAGAAAAAATGCAAAAACAATAAAAACAATTATTGTCTTCGTAAGGAGAGGACCTAGCAAGAAATCAAACACATAAATCCGTCTTATTAATCTAAAATTGTATTCAATAATTGAAAGATAAACGAATGCATAAGCAACTTGGAGATGGATAATGGATTGTGCAAGAAATCAAACACATAAATCCGTCTTATTAATCTAAAATTGTATTCAATAATTGAAAGATAAACGAATGCATAAGCAACTTGGAGATGGATAATGGATTGTGTGACACATACCCGGTCGAATGAGGAAAGCAGCTGGAAATCGATCCTATTCCTTTTCTATTTCAAGTTTGGGCGATCGGAACCATTATTTGCCTACTCACCTGCATGGAGAGAGAGGATAAACTTGCAAACTTTGAGTGAGCAATTGAACCTTGATATTTTCACAGATTTTGACAAACATAAAACTTTTTTTATCTACTTACATCGACCGGTGGCGAGGGTCCTTAAAAGAATGAGCAAGCTTTCCATCTTCCAGTTTTGGACCTTTAATCCACATCCAAGAACTTATTACAGATGTGCTATGGCACCAAGTTACCCATTCAAAAGACAGGTTCGACCTTGTTCCTCTCCCGAAAGGAATCTGTTACTATGACATACAAACCCGCCTGCTCCTATAAATATGTTAAAATTATGGTGGATTTTGTCCAGGTTCAAAGATGCGCCGAAGACCCGACGATCATAGTAACAACTTACCAAGGCGAACACACTCATTCTCTGAGTCCTCTGGCTATGGCAATCATGCAGGTCGGCTCGTCCAACAAGCTCATTGGTGAGGGATTGGATGGAACAAATTCCGTAGCAGGTAACCGGTTATTACCCGTTTCAACCGGCATTGCCAGAATATCAACATCGAGTCCGTTTCCAACGATCATTACTCTTGACCTCACAGAAAACCATCCTAATCTAGGACTACAACGGGTCAACCCACCTAATACAGGATCACATATGCAACCACAGTTAATGACAGACAGCTTCGAACACTTGACTTCATTGCCGAACAATACGGGTCATGTATTGTATCTGAACCAATTGGATCATTCATCTATCATGGATTCCGTGGCATCTATAAAGGCAGATCCCAACTTCACTGCATCCCTGGTGGTAGCCGTAGCTGGCTCCATGTTTAAGTTGGGTTCTCCAATCGAGGGGATGCCCAAACATCCTCCTGCACCACAATAAATCAATGGTTCAACTATGGAAGCATGCGTGTAATCCCCACGAGAACAGGCCTGCCTTTGAGATTGACAGAGCCATCCATGGCGAATCCGTGAGACTCCATGTTACAGCTCTCTACGAGTCCATTTTCATTTCATTTTTCAGCCAAATTTGGATCCAGCTCGAAAAGAATAATTAGTTGAATAGAATTATTTGTGAACTAGTTGAATAGAATAATTAAACATGTTATCTTAAAAATTCCTAAAATATATAAAAACAATTTAAATTAGAATTTAAGACAAAATGTTAATTTCATCTAAAAAAATTATCTTAAACATCCCCACCTTGTAGTAGTGCCTCATTCAAATATGCACGTTTATGGGAGTTTCTTTGCCTGGTTCCAAAATATTTGGATCACCGAATATGTACGAAGGATAGATGATGATGCTATTATACATCTCTCACCCAATACGTACGAAGGATCGATGATGATGTTAGGCTACATCTCTCTTGGCTATGTGAGATTAAATTGGGAAACGACTAGGGGCAATGGTATTTTTCGTTTGGTCTGAAACAAAGCATTGCTTGGTTGCGGCCCTCGCTGTTCCTGCCAGCTATGGACCCTCGTCAGCGTGGAAGAAGCATAAGGGGAGGAAGGGGGGCGCACAGGCAGGAGTGTCTAGCCACCACTCCACGCATGGTTTAAGAAGAGAATGTTCCAGCTCACATTCAAATCTAGGTAGAAGAAATGGGGGCTATCGCAGAACAAGTCGAGGATAAGAAACAACATGCTGCAGGAACAAGTCGAGGATAAGAAACAACATGCTGCAGGAACAAGTTGAGAAAATTCAAGCACGCAGAAAAAGATACCTATCATTGTTGCATCATCGTCTACTTCTATTGTTTCCCTCCTCGCCATCGGATCCAGATTGTAGTATTTTAACACATTTTTAGGCGTTGCAGTGTTATAGCTTGCTGCATGTTGTCTCTTATGAGAACTAATTTGTTATTTTCGAAAACACAGGTGTATATATTCTGTTTTTTGGCTGGGAATGGCATCTGTTGGTTCAACGCTGTGAACCTCAAGGCTGCCATTAAAAATTTCCAGAGAGAGGAATAGCTTCTGGCTTAAGCACTAGTTACTCAGGTCTCAATCTAGTTATTAACACGTCTCTCTTCCATACTGGACCCAGGGTCGAATGCTTCCCCGTACTTACTTATATATTGGATGGTCCCCGTTGTAATTTCAGCAGCAATATTCCATGTACACAATTAAAAATGGCGGTCATAGAAGACGATGCATATAGAAGAAACACTTGATTAAAATCCTTTAAAAATAGAAACACATGACCAATAATTGTTAAACCAACAGATATTCACAACCATAAAGCAAGCCTGCCTCGTCCAAAATAACAAATAACACCAGCAAGCTATAACACAATAATGTTAAAACACTGCAACAATGAGTCTGCGAATTTTTCAAAACCACGGTAGTGTAACTATATATAATTTTATTTGAATACCATAATTATGGGAAGAAACTTATGATATTATGAAGCTTCATCTTCCAATGTCTTGCAGGCTTTGCAAGAACTCTATTATACACTTCAAAAAATTCATCCCTCAATCTGTGTAAGGCATAACAAAATTAAATACGATTTGGAAAGGATAACAAAATTAAATACAATTTGGAAAGACTGTAACCTGTCAATAATCCAATGGACAAATGATGTCACTCAGAATTACCCACTGAACGCCATAAACCACTATTCTGAAGCTCATTCCAGTGCCAGGAACAACCCAAGTTCGTAGAAATGCGCACACCAGTCGAGAAACCCGGCCCATGATTTTCCCAAGGAAGTGGCCACCGCCAAAATATTCAGTTGGAGTTCATGATTTTCCCAAGGAAGAGGCCACCACCAAACTATTCAGTTGGAGTTGAGCAATCCCCATAACTTTATTTAAATCAAAAGAGTAATCGGGAAAAAACAAAATTAGTGCCATTAATAGATTGCATCCATATCGCCGCTGTAAAACTAGTTCAACATTTCATGGCCAATAACTTAGAGCCAGGCACCGTGTTGCTATCGTCCATGGCACAAGAATGACCAAATAACCGAATATAAAGAACAGTTCGTATATATCCCAAGTAATTGAACTTGTATTCAGGGGGTCTTTGTCTCCCATTTTGTTACAATGCAATCACTTCAAACAGTTCGTGGTCATCCCACTCCAAGACTCTCTATGTCTACGTGCTAACTCTCCTCAGCAATCAACATCGCTGCTTCTTCCTTCAACATCTGGAGCTACCCTCGAACTGGTGAATGAACCCCTTGTTTTCTCTTGTTTTCCAACTTGACTTCGACCCAAACCCTAACAGAAATAGACTGTTCTGCCCGCACTTCGCATTGTCCACTGGATTTAGATGCAGCGGATTTTGACGCAGATGCAGTGGAAGATTTAGACGCAGCACTTCCCATTGTCCGCCCATTTTGACGCAGATGTAGTGAAGGAAGCCTCCAGAACACGCAAGAAAGAACCAAGTGGCCGTTTCAAACTGTCCCTCGGAGAAACCTTGGAGTAAAGAAAGAAAGAACACCTTCTGCGTAATTAATTTATTGCTAAATTTTTATTATCTTATTTTATATTATTCAATTTTATTTTTTTTTCCTCGGACTTATTCAATTTTATTATTATTCAAATTATTTTTATTTTCAATTACCATTAATTATTTTATTTTAAAACCTTTTATTATTTATTGGATCTTTATTCCCAATCTCACTTCTTTTCCTAATTTGTTTAAAATTCCCTTAAATAAATCAATACTTCATAAATTCCAATATAATTTATTAATTACTTACTTCTCTTTCTATTCATTTCTGCATTTTTCAATTTTTACTATTAATCTTATTAGTTCACCTTTTACTATTAATCTTAATATTAAATGTTATTCTTTTTCATTTTTACTTTATTATTTCATTTTATTATTATTATTCAGAACTATATTATTAAAAAAAATCTTTTGTATTTTATTATTTCATTTTACTATATTATTCAAAACTTTACCATTAATTTTAATTTAAGTTTATTTATTATTTTTATTATTATATTATTTTCATTTTTATATTATTCAATTTTATTTTCATAACCCTAATCAATATTTTTAATTTAATAAAAATCTTAATATAATATATCATTTTATTATTTCATTCTAACAACTTTTGACTTATTTACCCTAAAACTCAACGGCTAACTTCAATATTATTTTAGTATTTCATTCCAACAACTTTTAACTTTTTTACCCCAAAACTTAATGACTAACTCTCTTTAACATTATAAATATTCATTTCTCATATTTGCATCTAGACATAAAAAAAATTCATGATAGTTTCTTCATAAAATTTCATGATGATTGGGTTTCTGTTTGAAACGTCAGTTTCAAATCTTTTACATAGTGAAAAATCCAAAAGGCCATGGACAACTCAGATAACTGCGAAAGCTTGAATCATCTTAATTTTTCTAATGGTTGGCCTCGTCGTCACTATCACTGATACAGACTCAACGAAAGTCTAGGCATCTAAGATTGCAATGTGCAAAGTTTGCGGAGTTAGCACCATCACGTGCGATTGTTCTACCGATGTCGACATCTCACCTTCTCTCTCTTTTGGTTGACTTTCCCTCAACTCAGGCAAGCCTTTTGGTTGCTCGACCATCTCAACCAGTTTTTGCTTATTTTTTCATGCAAAGGACTTGCAATATCTCTCAACTGCTCTCGTAACTTGTACCTTTTTCTCTTTCTAATATTTGAATATCTGTTATTTGTTTGTGAGTAGCTGGGCTCTTATTTCGTCGAAGTGGACTTGAATTCTTGCATGGCTTCATTATTTTCATCTTTTATCAACTAGCATCATTCTTTTATTTAGAACACATGGTCGACGCCCCCCAATTGTCGATCTGATCTTATTGTTCGACAGAAGTGGGTTCAGCAATGGACTTCATTTGTTCAAAAAGTATTCCCACTCATGCTTGTTGACGAAATGCTCCCATTCGCTTTGTGTTTGCTCTCAATTAGATAAAACGAGCATGTCCAACAGAGGTCGTGGCTCAACTATGTGACCAGCTTTATTTTCAATTAAGAATTTATAAAGCAAGCTTGGTACATAACAGAAAAATCCTTCATGAAGGTCGATGTAAAATCTACATCGAACTTGGTCGACTGATGATCTTTCTTCTATGACCTATTCTTCACAAAAATCTTCGCATATCTTTTCGAACCACTCGCATAAATTTGTTCTACCTCCATTATAAATCTTGTGCATTAGGAGTCTTTCATTTTGGACATCCAACTTTGATCATGAACAACATCGAGAAATTTCTTTGTGTGATGAGGAACAGCTTCTATAAATCTTTCATGGAACTTAGTGAAGAACTTTTCTCGAGCTTGTGCAAGCGTTAGTTTGTTACTTCTTGCGTAGTTTTGTATATAGTTTGCAATCTTCTGGTTCCACCAAACTCTAATTTCCCTCTCTCACCATATGTATAAATGCTTCATGTCCCGAGTCGATACTACTGACAACGGAACCAATGTCGTAATCTACAGGATTACATGGAGTTACCAGTAGTGCATCAACCATAAATATAAACATACATTGTACACATAATCATACATATATAAATTATTATTAGAGTAATGGGGACCCAAGGAACAAGTATCTCTATTTATCAGAACAAGCCAATCATGTACAAAAGCATCTCTCTTTCCTTGGCTCACCATCCTATTATATATTTGATACATACCGTTATTCTATTATAGTCTCATAACTGTTCAGCTGGTTACCATAACCCACATGACTAACTGAGCTGACTATATGCTAGTCGATCGAGAAGACCTAGTCGATTGGCTGACTAGGCTCCTCTAACACTTGGTCATAATTTTCAACCAAACTAATTCCAATGACTATGGACAAGTACAATGACATTGATACTCTATTACAAAAAAATACAAAAGGTGTAAAATCATATATTTGTGGATATTGTTCGGATGCCGCAATCTTCGTATTAACATACATGTAATGAAAAGAGAATCAATTGGTATACATTATTTGGTATTTAGAAAGTAAATTATGTAAAATATGTCCCGGGTACATTAGTTCATGTTTAGAAATTAAAATATGAATCATAGAAGACATCATAAAATGGAGAGACTTAGTTTCATCTAAGACTAATATGCATAGAAAGAAGGTTACTTTGGAAAGAATCCAAGAACAAGCTATTATAGTCTCAAACCCTTTCTTGTAGGATTTATTATTGCTTCAAAATCAACCACAAAGAGGCCTATCAATTCCCTACACTTTGAAAATCTTCACCAAGTTGGAATTAAGATTGTGCTAATGCAAAAATCCTTTGACGAGCATTTAGCTCAACACAATGGCCATCAAGTTTTTACTCTAACAATGAAAGAAAAGTAGGGGTGTGGTACTAACAAACACATATTTGGTTTTGGTTGAAATTTATTCAATACAAGTACACTCTCAAGAATATATAGCTTCATTTATCAAAACCATGGTTTAACATCCTTCTACATCTATGCATAAGAATAAATTTCTTTAAACTTACCAAGTCGAAAAGATTACAATATCGACAAAGCTAGTAAACTAACATTAATGTATGAGTAATTGCTACAACATCAACATATAAACAAGTTAAACATGTGTCAATATTTCACACATTTGTAATCACCTTCACAATTTCATGCTTTATGACATTTGCAAGGCAAATTTTCAACTTACCATCCACAAACAAATAAGATAGTTGAGGTCACGATAAAGATCACTACTAATATAATTAAGATACACATTACTCACATGTGATTAATAGCTTGGAAGCAATTGCATAGTGATTAATAGCTTGGAAATAATTGTATTTTGTCAGTAGTATGATTCTAATAATTGAAAGAATGGAATAATGTTGTTAGTGCAAAATCAAAAATTATCCCACAAGAAAGTTGCTAAAACATCTTGTGGATAGACAATTAAGACCAAAGGTTCAACTAATTTTTCTCCAACTGTGTAACATCAAACAGTTAAGTAGGACTCCTATGCTCCAAAAAAAATGGTGTTTACAATCTTAAAAACAAACCTATTTCAAGTTTCAATGAAAAATCAGAATTAATTCTCAATATAATCAAAAATTTGATATACAAACTGCATCTAAAACTTGTGGATTAACAATTAGAACCAAAAACCAACTAGCTTTTCAGCAAAACATAAACTAGGCTCCAATCCTCCAAGAAGAATATGTTTACAATCTTACAAACAAACCTACTTTAATCAATTATCAGTAACATCAAAATTTTGATATACAAATTGCACCCCAAATGCACATGACATTTAATGTACTTTATTAATTATAAGTCAAGTTAAAAGTACTAATAATATGTCAAGTTATGATATTTTAATGTACTTGACTATTTATAAGTCAAGCTAAAGTGATAATAATATGTCAAGTTATGATAATATCGTTAGACATTTTATTGAGGAGATACAACCTTAATGAAAAGGTACTACAGTCCTTGTGTATAATCTATGTCTGCCGAAAGATATGCGCATGTAAATATATGTGTCTGTAGATATGAATGGATTTATTTCTATGTTCATCTTTCCGTTCAACCCACTTTTTCATTTTATACTGGAGCCGGCCTTTACCATCACATATACTTCTTACATTGTAGGCCTCGATGGTAAGAACTCTCTGGGCACAATCTAGGAGGTCTCATGTCATACATGTCTAATGGGCTCGTAAAGCAAGAATTATAAGAGAACATAAAGATGAACAAACCAATTCGAACGTATAGTAACTTACCTGAAGATATCATGTGTGTCAATCATTTGAAATATGTAGTGTGCATACACTAGCACTTCCAAATGTACTCAAGGCCTTGTAATCTAAAAGCAGTTCCAAATGTACTTAAGGCCTTATAATCTAGAAGCATTCCAAATGTAATCTTACCGCCTTACAAAATAGAAGTTAATTTGTGCAAACCTTTGAGCTAATTTTTGGCCCAGGTCCCCTACCAATACCGTACTTAATGTATCCTCTCTCTCTCCTACTTCATATAGGAGCTGAACTTAGGAGCTATGACAGCTGCATTACCAACATGGAGATGTTTTATACATGTATATTGATGTTTACAAGAGAAAATCCTTGATACATAAAATGATGAATAGATGTGAACGTTGGCTGGACTCCAAATTTAACTTTCAGATGTTTTTATGCTAGATTGGCCCTAGCTAAGGCAAAGGATGCTAGGAGTGCAAAGGAGATTTGCTTGGACACATTTTTATTGACAAAGCTCAAGAATCCTAGCATTTCAAAGAACTTAACATACAATTATCTATCCACCAAGATCTGCATTATCAAACAACTTGAAGTACAAAACTGAGTAAATTCATATCAAGAATCCCAATAATTTGCCGGGTTTTATAACACACAGGAAGATGCATAATTTCCGTCTGTATACTTTACAACTGAAAAATGCATGCAGCACCATTTACAAATATGATACGACGCACCAACCAAATTTATATTTTTTTCTATAAAAAATATGCACCGGCAGTCCGTGGACCCATCATAGAATTGTTCTCCTCTGTTTCGGTGAAGAATTTCACATCCCTTTCCTGCATTCAAAAGACAACAAATCAAGTATGTATGTAAAAAAGCAGTAATCAAACCGCAGACAATATTTGCACAAGATCAAATAGTTGCAACATACCATGTTTTCATTAAAGCTCAAAATTGAAGCTACATTGCCACATCGGTAGCAGTAATTTGGTGCTGACCAAACCTGTCAGTCCACAAAATAAAGATATTCAGTAACACTTCAGAACAAGAAATTTCTGTTTCACTACTTTCAAAGATGAGAGTTGCATAAAAAATTTACATCAAAATTGCATTTCTATACCGTTACTAAGCTTTTGTCTTCAAACATGTACTTCAGGCCTTCCTGCACCAGTTGATGTGCTCGGCATACAAGTTCCAAGTCATTAATGTGATTGAACTGCATAACCAAGTCAGATTTTAATTGTCTAGTAAGCTAAAATTTCAAATTTAAAAACGTAGTGCACTATGCAAATGTCTGACATATGCACTATAATAAAAATAATAAGTGCGCTCACCTCGGAAGTTACTCTGCTCCCAAAAAGCCATCCAGCACCACGAGGACTAACTGCCCAAGTATCAATATCTTCTGGATCACTCCACATCAAATCACAGAAGGGCCCTTCATGTGGTATTTCACAATTCCTGTCAATTACTCTGATCTGGAAAAATGAGATCACAAAGATATAATATCATAAACTGGCCTTCCAATTCTAATATCGGCTAGTTCAACCAAAACTTCTTTCTCCAAAATGTTATGATTACAAAGCCTTCTGAGGAAACTCTTATACTAACCTGATCAATTGCCCGGATGTCAGGGGAAAGACCCCCATGGACGCAAAGGACCTAAATTTCAATAGCCAGCAGATGTTTAAGACAAAATTATTTCCTTCACAACATTATCCACCCCTTTATCTGACCACCTTCCTTAGAAAGCAGTCATCTTAGAAGAGGATCGAATAATGTTCATGCACTATAAGAAACAATGATGTTGCAAGTTGAGGCAAGATATCAATTATTGATATGATGATGACGGGATTTGGCATTTTTTTAAATATAACATCAGAGATGACATCTTTTGCAGTCTTGTAAAACTCCTCTGAACTCTGGGGAAAATTGAATGATGTGCAAACTTACCTGTCTATCAATGATTGCTGACAGTGTGAGGTAATCAAATACATCAGTGCAAAAACGCCATGCATTTGCATTCCCATACTTCCGCTGGCACTCATCATAAAATCCATAGACCTTGTAGACAACCATAGAAAAATATGTAAGAAGAGCTTGACAGTATAGACTCGATACTTGAAAATAAAAAGAATCAAGATATATACTGTACAGCTTAAGCCTTGACTGGTGACTAGTGACTAGTGACTACAAGCAGCAATAACAGTCGAACAAGAGGGGTGCAAAAAGCACCCTAAAAGAAATGAAATGCAGAGTACAAGAGTAGAACGAAATGAAATGACTTATACATAGGTGTACAAGCAGATTATCCCAATAATGAAATCCTTAAAAAGTGAAGAACCAAGAAGAAGCATACTCTAAACTAAGATGCAACTTCCACAATAGAGGAGGGAGTTAGCCCTGCTCATCCTTTAAATCAATAGTATAGATGTCAACACCAAGTCCCTGTCGAATACTGTCCTCTAGAAAGTGCCCTGACAAACAGGGCACCAAGAAGTAATCTGTAGCAGCAGCAATATGCTCCCTACAGTGGTCAGAAGGGAGAATGAAGACATAGAAGCACTCCTCACATCTAGGGTCAAAGAACTCCTGGTAGAAGGAAAGAAACTAGTAATGCATCTGAATAGGCACCTCATAGTTGCAGCTCTATCAAGCAACTCCAATCCTCCTAGGAGCCCTTGATGTGAAATAGTGTGGAGCATGGGTGGTGCTGGCAAGCACTGTTGAACAGCACGAGAGTTGCCCAACTTCGTTGTGGGGACTGGGGTGCTTCACTCCTAGTGTCTCAAACTGGATGCAAAGAGGTAATATAGATTGGTGTTGCAAAACAGCTCTAATATAGTTATATAAATGTTATTGAGATAAAATGGCATTTTAATGTATAAGATATATATATATAGATATATATAATCCTACAGATTAAAAAGGTGGATAAATACTCTATTTTTCTTTCATGTCTAGAAAGAAAAACAGATAGATGTGTGATAGATGCTATTGGAAGTAGAAAAATATTATGGCAAGAAAAGATAAGTGTTGGGGCTTTGACCTCCAGCCTTTTTAACAAAAGATTTGGTTAACATTAGTTGATTTTATAAACTCATTTTATTCGGTCACGGATTCAACAAATAAATATCATATATCTGAACATTGCTAATAGAAACTGAACACTTCACCTTAAAATAGCCAGATTTCATTATACTCTGTCACAACTCCAACAAATGTTTATAGCCTTCCACAACATCTTTAATGGAAATTTGCAGGGAAGATGATCGATACAACTTACAATCACTATAATGCAGTAAAGATTATCAAGTTGTGTATGATCAGCTACTTGGCTTAGTAATGATGCCTTTGATCTCGAATGGACAATCACAAGACATCCATACGATGTGTTTCATATCACAAATAATCTTCAATGTCATTGAATTTTGAAACCTCTCGGCAACTTACAATTACTTTAACAAAGGCCTTCCAGATCACTAAATGTGTATGAAACAGTAACTTGCCTTTGCAACAATAAATTTAGTAAATGCAGACAGAATTGATCACTCACACTTTTATGTCATGACTACAACGAATGTGTACACCAATGTTGTCAGACTCGGACTCAGCAAAGACTTGGATGGCTTGGGACTCAGCACAATCAGCGACTCGGATAAGACTCGGCAAAGACTCCGCAAATAGAAAAAAAAATCAAAATATAGTAAATTGTGTGCACAAAAAATATACTAATGACATTTCTAATCCATATAAGTTATAAAACCACATTCTATGCAGAAATTAATTAGATCATCTCATAAAAAATGATAATACTTCATATTTGTATGCAAAATAGTGAACTGAAAGATGATTCCTTGAACAAATTCACAAATAGTACCAAATTCAATTACATAACTCAAAACAAAATTATTATGTTCCTTCCCTTGCTGTTTACTCATGACAATCCCTAAAAAAGAATAACTTTATCCTCCAGTTGCAAACTCATCCTGTAGCTGCTTTCACCTAAGATGACCTCCTCAAAACAGCAGCTTTCATTCCATAATCTTTGAAGGGAAACAAGTCATGCATCTTCAAAACAGCGGCTTTCATTAAATAATCTTTGAAGGGAAACAAGTCATGCATGTCTGTTTCAAATAGGCAATCCACAGCAAATTAAACCCTCCAATTAAAGCAAACAAAGAAAACTCTCCAATATGGAAACCTCCCAAACCCTGAAATGCATGGCACAGTTTGTTAAGGACAAATACAAAACAGCATGGGTAGTAGGATATAATTAGTAACTTCTATGCCCAGACATGGCATTTCCTTCTCCATCTAATCACCCATAAATTTGAGCAGTAGGTCAACTAAACCAGTACTCTCATCCTCATGCTATCTAAGCAACCTTCTTCTTGAGCACACATCTCCCCTTTCTATCTGCCTGGGCATAACCTTAAACCTCTCCTCTGCTTCAGGAAGATCAATTTTATTCAATCCTATGAGCTTGTATTGTCACCACTGACCACTCTTCCACATGATCACTATGGTTATCCTGTAAAAGAATCGTGAGGATCCCCATGCCTGTTTGAAATTTACTGTGGAAAGAGATCTGTCAACACAATGACTCCATAGACCCCTAGAAGCTGATCTGGGTTACAATATATAGTTCTTCTCCAAGAATTATGATCCTGCACAGGGTCGTCTGCAGATGTATCAACAGCATGAAACAAAACTCGAGTTCTGTGGAGGTCCCTTAAGAATTTTCTGCAGATTGCTCTCTTTCCCTTTGGTAGCTCTACCAAATCCTGTATTTGACTCCTTTCAATTGCATAAATCATAAAGGTCATCACTTGTAGCCTTATTTTTGTGTTTTTCTTCTTCAAGTGTAATTTGTTCATGTGAAATAAGTACTGTGGTCAATAGGAAAAATGTCACTGGTGAGTCTCAGCCGAGTCTGGCGAGTTTCAGCCAAGTCTGCCAAGTGAGTCTCTGCCGAGTAGATAGCTCATATAACTCTTTTCTATTATATCACCATCCTACAGCAACTTCAGTGCAGTGTGTTGTCCACCGAGATGCACACCGTCAGCAGAAATCTTTCGAAAGTTGTCTCCTCACCACAAGCGGGGAGAAGTGTGGCCTTGGGAGCAAGCAATGAGCCAAGTACTGTCACCTGAATCCCAGCTCCTCCATTTAGGCAAACTCCTAACAAAGCCAAGGGGGGTTGTCGTTACAAAGAGTTTCTAAGGCTCTTGTGTTTTTAGTGTTTTTAAGGTGAGGTGATGCGGATGGGTGTTGTTTAGGAGTTTTATGATGATCACATATTTACAACAAATAAAAATATATAATCAAAGATAACCAATTGCAAGATATTGAGATGCACAACCACTTGATGAACTTAAATACAAGACACTCACAATATAGTATGGAAATTAAATAACAAGTGCTCCAGATAGATAATAAGCAAATAAAATGATGGTGTCAAGGACCAATGCCTTATGGAGTCAAATGTCTAAGTACTTGGGTTGCTTGATACAAGAGTTCGAGAGGTATGTTTGTAAGATCATTTTGCAATTGTTCTTGATTTATTTTGTTGTAAATTTTATGTAATCTTGTTTTAAGTGTCTATGGAAATCTAGCCGGAAATACTTTCAGCGGCTCCATTCAAAGACATGACGGACCTGCCTGGCTCACAAGCTAGGTGTTCAGAGAATTTAACCAACGAGTGTCCAGGTTGGATTGCCCGGTGCCCCCCACTTGGAATTTGCCCACTACCTGAGTATTTATCGAATCAACGCCGGTTCGTTGGTTATGGGGTGAAAATTTTATTATGTTCGAATCTTGCAAGATTAATCAGTCCAATACCGTTTCTGAGTACTCCAAAATTTTAGGCTAGTCAGAGCATACTCCAACAAGGAAACAACGAATAAATTCAAATTTTATTATGGGAAGTGATGAGTTGCGAATTTTATTACAACACAAAAAACTCTTCGACGGAGAGCGCTCTTGACTTGTCTTATGACAGAAGTTCAAGAGTCTTATGATGCACGGAAATAAAGTATTGTCCTAAAAATAAAGTCTAATCTACCCAAGAATCTCTTCCAGGTCAAAGACCGTACTCGGGAGAGCATGGGGGTAAGTCAAATAAAAGTAAAAAACAAATCTCCGACAGAGAGCGCTATTGGTGAGATTCAAGAGATTTCTACTTTAAACAGTTTTATATCAAAAAAATAACCTACTTAAGCAAATGATTAACAAACTAAGCTAGACAATTAGTATTCTAAGTGCAAAAATGGAAAACTAATCTAAGAAATCACTTCAAGAAAAAGACACTACAAACTTCCCCAAATGGGGGAAGTTGGGTGTGGGGGCTTAAAAACCCCACTTGCTTTTTATTAATAAGTTACAATCTTTTTGGTGTTTTGGAACTTTGTCAAAAAGGTTTTGCTTTCTTTGGTTTGCTTAGCCCTTTTGGTTTTTTTCTTGCTTGGTTTACTTTTTGTTCACTTGTAGATTAGAGCTCTAAACAGCAGCTAATTAGAGTGTTAGAAAACCAAATTTGACTTTATGATTCGAATAGAGAAAGTAGATGTGATGAGAAATGCCAAATAAGACAAATAAAATGCTCAAAACAAGAAAATAAAACCAAAAATCAGACCTTGAAAATGAAAGCAAAAGCTCACCTTTTAGGGTGAAAAATGCACGATTTTCGATGAGAAGACTTGAAATTTTTTAGGAAAAAAAAATTTGAAAATTTTTTAAATTTTTATGCTAATTTCCAGAATTGGAAATTAACAGAAAACTACCAAAAATCAGCAAGCTTAAAATTGCACGCTTTTCGAGAAAATGATGGAAAAAAAAATTTACAAAATCAAAAAAAAAATGAATTTTTTTAATTTTTACGCTAATTTCCAGAATTGGAAAATAGCAGAAAAAGTCAAAAAAACAGCAAAAAACTAGCAAGCTTTAAAATGCACATACCTTTTTAATGAATTTCCAGAATTGAAAAAAGATGAAAAACTCAGAAAAATCAGCAAGCAAAAAGGTTGAAAATGCACGTTTTTCAAGGAAACTTATGCACGCTTTCCAAGGCAAAAAGAGGTCAAAAAGTGATCTTTTAACACTAGTCTTGAAATTTCCAGCTAACTGGAAATACGCAAGAGATAGTGGAGAAAGAGAAGTGGCACGCAAAACAATGCGTCAATTGAGAGCAAATCTCAAAGTACTTCTCAAGGCAAAACTTTGGTAAAAAAGACTGAAAATCAAAATTTAAAAGAGATCTAAGAAAAACAAACAACTAGATCTTGAAAGAGTGGAACTTGAAGAGTAGATCTAGATTCGAAAAATATAGATCTAAGGCTAGAAAGCCTAGATCTACCTTAGTAAAAGATGGACAAGCTTGGAATAAGACTCTTAAAGACTTTAGATCTTTTACAAAAAAGTGGAAAAAGGAGAGATAAGAACCTTATGCTTGAGATCCACTTGTGGTAACCAGAGAGAAGATTGTTTTAACTTTGATGGTGGAGATGAGAAGAATCCAAGCCTTTCTTTTTGGATCTTTGGATGAAGATGAGATCAATTGAGAGCCATTGAGCATTCAAGGATGAGGATGCCTTTGAAGTCTTTGAAGAAAGGGGAGATGCAAACTAGCTCATCTCTTACTCCAAGATCTACCTGAAACTTGTTAATAACACACTTAAAAAGAAGGGGAAGACCTTAGTATGTTAGTACAAAAACAAATCTTAAAGAGCATGTATTGAGTCCAACTAAAGCATGCTACTTAAAAATATATTTGAATACCAATCATAAACAAGTAAATTGATCCCAAATACTTGCCCTATGTGCTTGAGAAAACAAGCCTTTTAAGCTAGATCCAATCTCCAATCAATAAGCATGCATAAAAATTGAATTATATTACCTCAACAAGGCACCATGAACCATGCATGCACCAATTTGACCTCCAAAATCTCAACTTTATTCCAATATTGCACAAGAGCAAAAAATATTACACAACAAATGGGCAGAGGTTTCTTACACAAAGAATCCACCCTTAGAGAGCCAAAGGCACCTCTATTTATACAAAAATACAAGCCACACTGAGCCTACAATTCGAATTGGCAACTAGGAGACAAACCCCAATCAAAGTAAAGTCGAAATCCTCAAGATCTGGCTTGGAGAGCCATGATTCACCCAACAACTCGAGTTGAAGTAAATGAGATGGCGAGGTGGCCTCCACCTTGGCAAGGCGCCCCCCATCCCTTCCTTGGAAGTAACACCAACCCAATGAGCAACCTCCAAATAGGATACACGTGAGCTTGAAGAGGAAGCGCGTGAGCCTTGGAGAGGAGACAAATTCAAGTTGCAATCAATGGAACTCGTGATCACAAGGGAGCCAAGCTATGAGGTGGCCATAATCCAAGGAGGCGCCTACCATAGCCATAAATACAAACTCAACAATCCATTTAATCATTGCCACATCACTAAATCGTGATTTGAATGAGGGAGGGCGAATTCTCTTGAGGAGATTGATTGATGGTGACTGTACAGTTAACTGAATGCTCTTGGAGTTGATTGGAATCATCATGAATGCTCAGTGCCATGTCATTTAGCCTTTTATTTTATTCAATTTGGTTTATTTTGGAGAGATTTGGATTATCTCCAAAATATTCATTTTTAATATTTTTAATTAATAATTTCTCTTTTATTGATTTTTTGAGAAATTATTAATTATCAGGCTGAATGACTTTCCGAAACTTAGGCTAAGTGGGTTTGGGATTCGTATGTGATTTTTGGCTTAGGAATTAAGCCTCCAATCTTTGAAATCAATTGTTTATGATAAATCAACATAGTCTAAGTTGTTAACTGTTTATGATAAATCAACATATCAAACAGCCCTAGAAACCACTCATTCACCATGAGAATATAAGTTGAAAATCAGATCTTTAAGTACACAAAGCTGGTACAAGTTCAAATCTGTCAGCATCTACTAAAATTATCATTGCAAAGCCGAGTCACTGTTTCATACATATTTAGTGGTCTGGACTCTAGGTCTTTGTTGAAGTGATTGTAAGTTGCCAAGAGAGGTTTCAAAATTCAATTCCACTGAAGATTATTTGCAATATCAAACACATTCTACAGATGTATTGCAAGCATCCATTCAAGACTAAAGGAATCATTACTAAGCCAAGTACTGATCATACACAACTTGATAATCTTATCACAAGCTGGTTCAAGATAGTCCTTCAAGCATATTACAAGATAGGACTCTTGCCACAAACTGGTAGAAGATAATCCTTCCCGCTTATCACAAACTACGACTCTCCAATGAATCCAAACCCTAGCTAGAGTATTCACCATCAATAGCAAACCCTAACCAACAATACAAAGGCCTAGCAAGGCATCCCACCAAGCTATCTAACCACCCATGGCTCCACAACAAAGCTAGTATCAACACCTACAAGTCCACCCTTGATCTTTCACCAAGATTGACTCACACAAGTTCTCTAAGCAAAGCACTCCAAGTCTCCTCTAGGGTTTCTTTGTCACAAACCCTAGGTCCTTCCCACACAAGGACTCAAATCCTAGTGCTTCAAGTCTCCTCTAGGTTTTGACTATCACAAACCCTAGTGCCTTTCTACCTTGCATAAAGACAAGTATAAAGACTCAAGACAAGTTCATCTTCAAAATACAAATGATCCCACATGCTTCCACACGATTACTACAACTGAAGACTCTACTCCCTTTATTTAGAATAGGTAAGAGAGGCCAACATTAGTAATGTGGACTAGGTCCGCAAGCAACCAAATACAATCCTCAAGATGAGGTCTCCAAGTGAAGCGCTCTCTCTTGAATGTGTAAGCATGCCAAGACAAGGATCCTCGAGTGGTGTGCTCTCCAAGGATGGCCTCCAAGTGTCAACTGCAACTCATCATGAGGCTCCTCGCTCTTGGATTGCATGCATGCTCCAAATTTCCAACGCTCCTACTTAACATGTGGCCTAGGTCCACATACAACTCCAAGCAATGCAACCTCAACCCAAGTATCCTAAAGTCAAGTGCTCATCCTCCTAAGGCATGCTAAGTGGTCCCTACACACCTAGGGCTAAGCACCCTCCCTCCTAATGTGTAGCCCCCCTCCAAGGTAGGTCCAACACCCATGCAAGCAACCATCTACTTCAATACACGTGTCATGTAAAAGATATCAATGTCACATAAGATAACCACCTCATCAAGGATGCCACATCTGGCACCAAGTCCAAGCTCAAGCAACCACCTATAGAAAGCTCTCCAAATGTCATCAACCAAAAGGTCTAAGATACAACTAAGGTGGTAGGGTTTCACCATGCACCTCACATCACATGAAGGCAACCCTAGCATGGTGTAAACACTTCGGAGCAACACAAAAGCTGACATCCAATATATTCTATCTTACAACAATAATGATATAATAGAAAAAGTGAATACCTGAGTTATCTGCCTGCTTTCATGATTCCCACGCAAAAGAGTTATATGAGCTGGATATCTGCAGACGTAAAAAAAAAACGATATCAAGCCATAACCTTAATTGAATAAAAATTTAGCTTATGTTTTTTCGTCCAAGAATTTTACCTCATCATACACATCTTGTTCTATTTATTCCACATTAGCATAGCTCAGTATTATATCAGATCAATAAGTCCTTGTTTAAGAAGCTCACATGAAAAACTGGGCAAATTTTAAATTTTAATGCATCATGGCAACAGTATTTGGTTTAGTTTTTTCAAGATGTATCATGCACAGTATCTAGGGGGAGTTTTGTACATCATCCTGTAGATAAAGATTCAAGAACTGTTTTCTATAACCTTCAAATATGCCTTATATACAAACTCGAAAGATCTGTATTTGCTGTTGGCCCTGTTATAACTTTGCTTTTGATCGTGACCTTCCTATATCACATTTGCATTCTCTCAATTCTGTCTGCAAGTTTTGCAAAATTTGCAGACAGGCTTCTCTTTTTGCCTTGAAGCTCATAAGATCCAATGGATTGGGATTCAATGGATTGAAGCCATACAATACCCCGTAAGGTGGCATGTTTGTTGTGTAACTGTAAACACTGCTATGATATGAGAATTCCACACTTTGTGATTTTTCTTCCCATATGTTTTGCTTGAATGCTACACATCCTTTTAACATATCTTCGATAGTTTGATTTATTTGGTCAGTTTGCAAATCTGTCTGGAGGTGATTTCCACTGTTGAGACTTATTTGTCTTGATGAGGTCATCCCATAAATTTCCTGTAAATTGTGCACTGGCACTTACTTTTCAGCAAAGCAAATTTGGCAAAAACTTTGGCTAAAAGCAGTTTGGCAATATCATCTGCTTTGTGAACCATTCTAGAAGTAATACATCCTGTCATTTAAGTAAGACTACTTAATAACATGAGAATTTGATTATTTAGCTTTGCAGTTTTTATTAACTGTTGTGAAAGTCAAATAAGATTGTGTTTCAAGGAATAAGGATTATTACCATGTTGTCGTGCCATAAGATGTTATTCTTTATTTTGTGCATGGGAATATCATTTCCTTGTTTATGAATGTCATTATTTATTAGCACTTTGTCTTCTTGTGGCCCTTTCTTTCTCTTTTCCAATAAGTTTCCCCGCACAAACGATACTGTATAGACTATAAATAGTATATCAACCACTGCATTTTCTTTTCCTGTTTCATTAGATAAATTTGGCATATTCTAGTAATTTCACCTTCCAAGATGAAAATGAAGTAAAGCTTCAATTTCTTATTCAATACAAACAGTGTGTTCCTTAGTGTGGAAAATTTATGCATTCAGGTAATTAATGCAAAACTGAAATTGCACCTTCTTCCTAAAGTCTCTCATATATCTCCTATGGGCCAACTTTGAGGGACAAAATTTCATAGAATCAACTAGGGCCTATGTTGTAATCCAAGGCATTGGGAAGGTATAGATATTTTAAATGCTTATATTCAGGCCTGGGTCTTGTGTGTTAAATCTATTCTTAGCGCACCTGAGGGCTAAAAGGCCTGGAAAGTATTGATTAGGTATCACATAGGTCAAGGGGCTCTGTATGGTAAGACTTCCTAGTCAGGGTTGAGTCTACAAGACCTCATCACACCCTACCAAAGTGAAAATTAAATATGCATTTGTCACATAAAGTATTTGGAAGGCATGGGAAGCCAAAACTTCTAGTGAGGGAAGGGAGACAACTTTCGAGCGGGCCTATCATTTAACCAAATTCTATAAAGTGGCCTCTAATTTTGTTGCATGATGAAAATCCTCCGCTGAAATGCCATGTTCAACTTTGAGGTTGTTCAAACCACATGTTATAACCATCCTAGACATCTCTGATGCTAGCACCAGGGACTAGGTTCCTGGCCCTTATCTGAAAGATAGATTTAGGCTCAATAATGCAAACAAAATGGTATTAGACAAAGAAACTGACCCGACTCTCCAATTTAAGTTTAGCATTAGACCACCATACAAGTGGAGAGACTAGAAAAGGAATGTTTTGTAGGCCTTTCAGATATGCAATCTCGTTGGAGGGTATTAGTGGCTTTCTAGAAGCCTTTTATTGGCTCCTCTAGCTAAGTAATACATGGGATCTCTAATTGAGCCCAAGAAATATTTCTTTACCTGGCTTCTTATTTTGGGTGGCCTAGTTGCTAGTCGACACCTTATTTAACTGGGTATTTCCCACTCCAAGTGACCTTTATGCAAGAGGGCCATGTCCCTCAAATAACTCTTCTAGTGTTTCCATTTCACCAAATAGGCGTGGCAATGGATTTCAAGTTTCAACCTTCTACAATTATCTCTCCTCGAGTCTTGATCTCTAGAAGTCAACCATTCTGAGGGATAAACACCATTAATATGTCAAATTCCGATCGGCATGACACTTTGTTGGGACAGGCACTTTTTTATCTTAACTAGAAAAAAAATGGAAACAATATTATTTTTAACCAAGCTCTTGTAGATAAACTCTTTTCATGGACTAACAAAGTTGAAATCTATGTTAACTTGTCTCTCCATATCATTGTAAAATTTTAGAAAGTAACACCAGACATTACTCACCTCTATCAACATCTAGAGTATCGAGGAGAAGCCGCTTGCACAATGAGCCAAGAGCCCCCAATGGAATCTCTGGCTCCTTTAGCCCATTACTAGGAGATATAGAGGAGGGCGGGCTGGTCTCACCACAAAGCAAGTAGGGCCATGAGGTAATGTCGCAACTGTTGACACAATTGGCCATGCAGACCCCCTCCCAGGTCACTGAACGAAAAGTTTCCAACACCAACAACTGCAATATTGAACACTAAAAACCCCAAAGGATCAATAAAAAGAAAACAATGGATGGGAACTCATTGTTCATAAGCCTGAGTCATCAACCCAGGGTTGTGGATTGTTAGAGATAATGCAGCTGCGAGAGCCATTCTCTAGGAGGATGGCACACTAGTCAGTTAACTAGGGTTCCTGGTTAGTTAACTAGGCAACGAAAAGTTTCCAACACCAACAACTGCAATATTGAACACTAAAAACCCCAAAGGATCAATAAAAAGAAAACAATGGATGGGAACTCATTGTTCATAAGCCTGAGTCATCAACCCAGGGTTGTGGATTGTTAGAGATAATGCAACTGCGAGAGCCATTCTCTAGGAGGATGGCACCCTAGTCAGTTAACTAGGGTTCCTGGTTAGTTAACTAGGCAATGTAAGTCCCTAGAGGTATCTAGGGACCCCAGCATTCTACTGGGGTTCTTGGTTTGGTACCAAGCAGGTTGGAGCCATGGCAAAGTCCCTAGCATGTGGCTAGGGCCCCTATCTCTCTCTAAGGCATTCTGGTCAGGGACCAGACAGTTTCTTGGTCATGAGGACCAAGCAAATCCTGCAGGCTGAGACAGAGACATCCTGGTCTGGGACCAGGCAGATTCTTGATTTGGGACCAAGCAAGTCCTACAAGTGTACACTTGGTCAATTAACCAGGTGGATCTTGGTCAATTAACCAAGATGATGATGTGTGATGCCCTCCTCTCCTAGGTCTTCGAGATGGTTGAGCTAGATTTTTCTCCTCAAGGGACTGGCCACCCCTTGCTGGAGTCACTGGCATTGGACATTAGGAGCAGTCAGGAGGACCAAAGGATCACATCATCTAGTTTGGACCTTCCTTATATGGTAATGATGAACTTTCAGATATTGTATGGAACACTTGTACATTTGAGGGAGAGATAAAGGGGTTTTCTTCCCACCTTTGTGTTACACCTTTGATCTTGTGGGTAAAAGGGTTGTCTTCCCACCTTGTTATTACACTCATCGTCTTGTGGTTAGAAGGGTTGTCCCTCCCACCTTGTTTGTTGACTTGTGCTTGGTCTTGTGTTGACTTATGGTCACTCCCCCATTGTTAAGGAACCCCCTCCTTTGTTATCTTTGTATTATGGTGACCACTACTTTGTTAGAGCGCCCCCCCTCCCCCACTTTAGTGTGGTAACTTATCCCTTGTCATATCCTTGGTTCCCACTCCTAAATACGTCATAACACTAAACTATAATTTTATAATTTTGAATGAAGTCTTGGCCTAACTTTATGGTAACCCTAAAGCTAAGTTGCACGAAACGTGGAAACAACAAGTTTCGGAAACGAGAATGCTTGGAAACGTGACGCCCCCAAAATGGGTACATCAGGGGAAACGCGGTATATATAGTTTTATATATTGTTTTTTTTAATAACACGTTATCTCACAATAAAATATGAATGAGAGGTTAATTTGTAGGTAGGTTTGAAAATGATTTAGAGGTTAGCTTGTTTTCATTTTCCATAAAATAAGGTTTTTTAGATTTCCTATGGGTCTCAAGCCGCTCATGGACCCTTGGAGGTTTCCTAGAAGTTTCCGAGTTTCCGCGAGTTTTCCGGTACTGGTACGTGGGCATTTTAAGAGTTTCATGCAACATAGCCCTAAAGTAAATGAAGAATTAGAAGGAAGATCCTTCTAGAAGTCATTGTAAGGTTATAAATTGAGTCTAAAGCCTTCATTATGACATCATCTTGAAGACATAACTCAGCTCTGATTTTTGGGTGACTAATCTAGGGTTTCTAGCATTCCTATTTGGGTGACATCTAGGGTTTCAAGGTGCTCTTTGCTTGGGGGCTTTCTTGTTTTCTGCTCTACTACCTGGCTGTCCCACTTGAAGACTGATCTCTCCTCCTCTTCCTCACACGTGTGAGCCGTGGACTGTTATTGGACTGTTAAAGAAGGTTGATGCCTATGTGGACTGTCTTAGGGGCTGCCTGCTGCTTGTGTGGGACTATTTTGAAGGTTTCATTTTCTATCTTGGGACTGCCGCTGCCTGTGTTGACTATCTTGAGGGGGGCCGAGGCTTGTGTGACTGTTGCTGCTCATTGTTTGACTGATTGTGAGAGGGTCGAGGTATGTTCTGAGACTGCTGCACCTTGTTGTGAGTAGGTCGCTGCTGTTGTGAGGGTTCCACAGCCTATTAAGTCTGTCGTCCCACCCTGTTGTGTTGTGCCCTTCTTAGGGCTGCAGTCACCCTTGTTGAGGGCTGTCGCTGACTATTTGCAGCCTGTTAGGGCTGCTGCCTCCTTTGTTGAGAGAGTCGCTACATGTTTGCTTCCTGTAAGGGCTGCTGCTCCAACTCTTGAGGTTGCTGCTATTTGGTTGAGGTCTGTCTTTAAGGGTTTTAAGGCTTCCATTGCTTGTTGTGAAGGTGTTGTCCTTTGTTTTGGGGTTACAGTCCACTGCTGAGACTTATGTGAAGGTTGATTTCCATTATGAGGGCGGTTTTGAGGGTACCATTCTCTATTGGGCTTGTGTTGACTGTCCTAATTAATGTTTTGGGGCTGATCTGGGTTGTTGTACCTATTACTGTACTTGTCTAACCCTATCCTACAGCACTTTATCTCTCTCTCTCAGGGATGTGCATACCCTCAGGTAAGGGTCAGTTATTTGTTCCATTTGTTGACTTGCCTTTGAGAGGCAAAGTCTGATCTGAAAGTTAAATTCCGAGTATAAGGAGGTCCAACTCATCAAGCTGGTTATCAAGCTTGTTTCTTTTGTGATTGTTAATTAGATCTCCTACTGCTGCTTTCTTTCAGTTTAATTGTAATTTTGTTTTGTTAATTAGCCTACTTTATTCCTACTGGTTATAATTTTATTTCTGCAGTACTTTTATTGTGTTGTTAATTTTCTGTTTCAAACCCTAACACAGTGAATTTTGTTTTAATTTTCTGCTAAAGTTGAAAGAGATGAAAATTATATCAAAATTTAACATGGTATCAAAGCTTAGGGTTTGTAGCTAACTCTGTTTTGCAGCCTAACCGAGCCTACATAGATCCTAAGGTAAGGATTTGAACATTATTTGATTTGGCCGCTAGAGGAACAGTGTACTAATCAGAGTTGGATGGCCACATACAAGTACTAATTGGCTGGATGTGTTTATTGCAGCTCCAGTGGTTCTGCTAGTTTATGTCCTAAGTGTAACATCAGAAAAGAGATGATGGAATTAGCAGGTTGTGGACTTGATGATCCCTTGAAGAGATATGTCAAATATTAATAGCAATCTCAGAAGGATTGACTCGGGTATGTTTTATGCTGAGGTGAGTAAGAAGCCTAATTTAAATCTTTATGTCTTTAGATTTTGACTTTTGTATCTCCTCATCATGATCGTTAGTAATCAAGGGTTAACATGATCATGATACTTTCTAGCTTGATCATTTTACTGTGTAAAGAATTTTGAGACTTATTGAACAATATGATCAAAGTATACAAGTGTAAAGAAGTTAGTTACCTCAATAGCTATACTAAAGTTCATCTATGTATGAAACAATCATTACCTTATGTGTTAAAATTTTCATATCTAGGGTTATGATGTCATCAAAATATACTAACAAATGTACATGAGATCTTGAGAATGATATGATGTACACTTAAAAGGTGCATGCTCAGATCTAGAGGACACTGGTTTAGAATGCAGAAAGCTCAAACACACTTGATCATGTGACTTCTGCTTGGAGGCAGAAATTAAGAGGGAAGACTCTTTATCCCACCTATGTTTTTCATGTTCTATGGTGAACATACTTTTATGACATATTACATATATGATATATGTGTACAGTGTAACTGATATTATGCTCTCGATGGCATCTAGATAGTTGCCTAGTATATGGATGGATGCTAAGACTATGTCATTATGTGAAATTGATAGTGCATTAAAGTTTGGTCATTGCTAACTATCTGATTGAATTTAACTTGTAGGAAAGATCCACAAGAGGAGGATGATATGACTTGCTCTGGAAGACAAGTGATGAAGTCTGCAGATCCTGTTTATGTTCAGAGTTAGATGCACAGTTCCAGAGGGAGCTTAGTGCTCAGATACAGAGGGAGTAAGAGGCCCCACAGGATGCAGGATCAATTATTTTAGATATTGATCCTCCTAAGTGTCGGCATAGAGTCAGCCAAGCCATATGCTTACAAAGAGAATCTGCTAGGTATTTGATATTGATGATTTGTTCCTTACTGGAAAGGAACAATTGGTAAGCACTGAGATCAAGAGGGAGCCAACTGTGCTCTCCAATCCCCAGCCGAATGGGATTGCAAAAAAGAAAAGTAGAGATGTGACATTTCATGAGAAAGATGTTTCTTGTCACTACAGAGAGCCTCCCAGTGATATAGACATGGAAGTGATCCCAGTCCATGAGTCATCTCTTTGAGATGAGCAGAAGGAGGAGGCCAGGAAGTCTTCAGTTGATCTCATTAAGAATCCTATTGAGAGGCTCCAAGGTTGCTCTGGTTTGATATCTCAGATGAACCACGTCACTAATTCAGAATCCTCCACTTATGAGGAGGCAGCCAAACATCAGGTTTGAAAAGGTGCTATGATAGAAGATATCCAATTAATGATGGAAAATGACGTGTGGAAAGTGGTTCTCAAGAATCAAAGGAAGTCAATTGTAACTTCCAAGTGGATCTATAAGATCGAGCTTCTTGCTGACATCCAAAGTTGTTTGAAGCTCTCAGAAAATCCTGTACTCTATGACAGGTTGAAACACATCGAGAGGAAGTATCACTATGTCAAGGACATGGTGCAGAGACTTAGTATGTTCTGTCAAATAAACAAATTACCGATGTGTTGACTAAGCCTCTGTCCACAACGAAGTCTAGGTACTTCCGAGACAAGCTTAGTGTTGCTGAGAGGGAGTGTTAAAGATAATGCAGCTACGAGAGCCATTCTCTAGGAGAATGGCAGCCTAGTCAATTAACTAGGGTTCCTTGACAGTTAACTAGGCAGTGTAAGTCCCTAGCAGGTATCTGGGACCCCCAGCAGTCTATTGGGGTTCTTGGTATGGGACCAAGCAGGTTGGAGCCATGGCAAAGTCCCTAGCATGTGGCTAGGGCCCTATCTGTCTCTAGGGCATTCGGGTCAGGGACCAGACAATTTCGTGGTCATGAGGACCAAGCAGATCCTGCAAGCTGAGACAGAGACAACTTGGTCTGGGACCAGGCAGATTCTTGGTCTAGGACCAAGCAGGTCCTGCAGGTGTATACCTAGTCAGTAAACCAGGTGGATCTTGGTCAGTTAACCAAGATGATGATGTGTGATGCCCTCCTCTGTTAGGTCTTCAAGATGGTTGAGCTAGACTGTCTCCTCAAGGGACTAGCCACCCCTTGCTGGAGTCATTGGCATTTGACCTTAGGAGCAATCAGGAGGACTAGAGGATCATATCATCCAGTTTTAACCTTCCTTATATGGTGATGATGAACTTTCAGTTATTGTATGGAACACTTGTACATTTGAGAGAGAGATAGAGGGGTTGTCTTCCCACCTTTGTGTTACACCTTTGGTCTTGTGGGTAAAACGGTTGTCTTCCCGCCTTGTTATTACAACCTTGGTCTTGTGGTTAGAAGGGTTGTCCTCCCACCTTGTTGTTTTGTGGTTAGAGGGGTTGTCTTCCCACCTTGTTGTTCTATGAACGGTTGTCCTCCCACCTTGTTGTTCTATGAACGGTTGTCCTCCCACCTTGTTTGTTGGCTTGTGGTTGGTTTTGTGTTGACTTATGGTCACTCCCCCATTTTTAAGGAACCCCCTACTTTGTCGTCTTTGTATTATGGTGACCCCTTCTTTGTTAGAGCGCCCCCCCACCTTAGTGTGGTAACTTATCCCTTGTCATATCCTTGGTTCCCAACTTCCCACTCTTAAAGACGTCATAACATTAAATTATAATTTTATAATTGGTAACATTCCTTATTTGAATGACGTCTTGACCTAACTTTATGGTAACCCTAAAGTAAATGAAGAATTAGAAGAAAAATCCTTCTAGAAGTCATTGTAAGGTTATAAATTGAGTCTAAAGCCTTCATTATGACATGATCTTGAAGACATAACTCAGCTCTGATTTTTGGGTGACTGATCTAGGGTTTTCAGCACTCCTATTTGGGTGACATCTAGGGTTTCAAGGTCCTCTTTGCTTGGGCGCTCTCTTGTTTTCTGCTCTACTACTCCTGACTGTCCCACTTGAAGACTGATCTCTCCTCCTCTCCCTCACACATGTGAACCGTGGACTGTTATTGGACTGTCCAACTCATCAAGTTGGTTATCAAGCTTGTTTCTTTTGTGATTGTTAGTCAGATCTCCTACTGCTGCTTTCTTTCAGTTTAATTGTAATTTTGTTTTGTTAATTAGCCTACTTTATTCCTACTGGTTATAATTTTATTTCTGCAGTACTTTTATTGTGTTGTTAATTTTCTGCTAAAGTTGAAAGAGGTGAAAATTATATCAAAATTTAACATGGACGACCGCCAATACTGACGAGGATGATCCTTGTGACTCTAAATGGATCCTTGGAAGAAAAGGATTCATAATAGTTATGTTTTTTATTTTTATTTTTATTTTAGATGTGTCTGCTAGAATGGCATGTTAAAGTTATTAGACAATTGTGTCTTCTTTTATCATGCTAAGTGGTGCTTTACTTTTTGCTCCCCCGTGCCATTTATTAGATATTTAATGTGGCTTTTTAATTTTATTTCACATGCTAGTTGAGGCCTGCTTTTGCAGCCCATTTCTTGGTATCTGAATGCCCATAAATACCATGATCTAATCCTTAATAATATAAGAGATTGAAAGCATTTAAATAAGATAAAAATATATAAATAAGTAAAAAACTATAATTCTAGATCATAAGGGATTACAAAGGAGAATAACAAAGTTAAAAGAATCAAATTAGAACACCCAATTTGGTTATGATTGGATATAGTTCTAAATTGCACTTGAGATCTAAGGCTGTTTGCTCTTATTGATTGTAATTTGTTGGTCATCACTAAATGTATTATTCATTTATATCTCTTGTATTGATCAATCTTGGACTTACTTTCAATCCAGACCACCCAATGTGCCATTTTGACACCACACAATATCAATGTATATCCACCTTCCAGTATTAGGCTCTCTATGTACACTTAAATAAGTGACATCATAAAAAGTACGTAAGATATGATGCATCCAGAATATTTTTCAGATGAAATAATGTCACTTGGCAATTAGAATATACCTTGCTTTTAATAATAAAAGAATCGTGAATACTTCAATGCTGTTGTATCCTCTATCAACAAAATCTCCCTGCAAATTCCATCAAGCCTAAGTTTCTCCACTGAAAATAGTAAAAGAAACAAACTGAAACTTAATACAGCATTATCTTAATATTAAAAATGCAATTACAAATCTACAATGTCACTTACCATAAATATATAATTTGTATCCGGCACCTGACCTCCTGTCTGGAAAAGTTTCATTAGATCATGAAATTGTCCATGGATATCTCCACACACTGTCACCGGACTATGAACAGGCTGTACATTAGATTCCTCCACCAGTATTTCCTTCACCTGAATTGAAACGCAATCTAAGATAATAAAGCCCAGCAATAATCAAATTGTGTTTCTTCAGGATAACCTATAACAAATTCACTATAATTATTAATCACTGACGTTATTTAGGAACAGGGTCAGTCCGATCATGACTGAAGATGAAGATCTAAAATTGGATTGGTTCAAGACAAGTTCAATTTGCCCATGAACATAAATGGATATAACATATATTATTATTTAAATCAATCTCCATCGGGAAGAAAGTCTTACAAAGACATTGGAAAATATTAATAATTGAGTAGCGAATAAATGATAGATATGATTTACAATGACCACCGTGACAGTATATATACACATTAACTGGTCATGTGGTTGAATAGTAATGCCCCTTAGTTAAGACATCTGTCACTTCAGGATCTATTATTATTATTATTATTAATGCACATTACAGTGGGAAATTACGACACCAATGCACCAAGTGGACGTCGAGACTGGCGTTTGCAAGACTGCACCGACACCTTCATACTCCATCTGCAAAACTTTGTTACAAGGGCACCAAAAGGCATCTCTTCTTCAGATACTGTAGTGTTCTGTATAGGTACATTCACACTGAAATGTTCTTAGTCATCATCACTGGGAGTGGCATACCGATATGCAGACAAAAACGAGACAAGTTCAAGCACAAAGATTTAAGTGCAGGAAATAAGTCGTAACCAAAGAAAAAAAGAAGGCAGCACCAAAGGACAAGGCGAGGATGCCTAAAATGCTAACCAATCAACCAAAGCCGCAAAAGCATACAAGAAAATAGTGTGACATCCACAAGAATAAAGGGCACTAGAAGGAGGATTGCCGTGCTCAGCAAGCATTATTGACTGAGATGCAAACCTTAATAGCTGAGATGAAGAACCCTACAACAAAACCTACACCAATACCTTCACCAGCAATGAGTGAAGAAAGGTAGATAATAGACACAAACCCATACACCATCAATGCCACCACACAAATACAACTAGAGTAGCGCCCCTTCCACTCAAAGATGTGGGTGAATGGGACAGCACTACATTTCATTGTTGAAAGTGGCAATGAGAATAATTTGATATCCACAAAAGATGCCAAAAGGTTGACCCTACCAACAGCAACTCACCCTCATGCATACAAGATTGGTTGGTTGAATCAATAATGGGACTAATGCGTCAATGAGAAATGTTGTTTGTCATATGGCATCTTTCCTTTCTGATACGAAGTGCCCTATGACGTAGCACCACTTGCAATTAGTGATATCTTGCTCGATCATCCTTTGAAGTGGGAACAATGCATGTTGTCAATGAATGCCCGACGGTATTGTCATCACTCTAGAAGATTCCACTCTATAGGATACTAGAGGTTGCCCCTCATACCATAGTTTCTCTTACCTATTCTAAGCAATGGAAAAGAGTTAATTGCTTAAACCAAAAAACTTGTACTGGCAATGCAACAATGCCTAAGTAGTTTTCCCATCGGCAAAAGTTTCGTCACTTGTCTAGGAGATTGACGAAATGGAAACCACTACTTTCCAAGAAGGGATGAATGATCTAGGGCACTATTCAGACCATGCCAATCGTTCGAGTGACCGTTGAGCAGTTTTGGGACCGACACTTTGGGAGCGATTTTTGGAACCTCCTAGCAGTTTTTTGGGGCCAAGACAATTTGGAAAGCGATTTTGTTAGTTTCCACATTGTAGATATTGTTGAAAGCTTTCCAATAAGCTATCATGTGCCCAACTAAAATTATGAGTGAAAAGTTATGACCACAACAAATTGACCATCTTTTGTCCAACTCGACCCCAACTCTTCACTTTCCAACTTCTAGGTTTAAGGTTATTGTATTTTCATTTTTTGTTGTAATAAAACAAAGGCCATTTAACCTCCTTGAAAGATTTTTATGAGTGAGTATCGCAAACATCTTTTCCACTCACAAAGATTTCTACCACCATTCTACAAAGCAATTTTATGCATAAGATTAGCATATTGTTGCAGCACTTGTGTGCTTTATTTTGTCTATCCATTTCTAAATACTCAAAGGAGACGGGCCTTGTGTGCCTCCCTCATCCACTCTCCCAAAAACTTCTGACACACCATCTTTCCCCACCCCTAACTCCCATTTGATCTTAACCTCAACCCCATGTTCTCTCATACCTCTACTCTCTATGATGTCCCTGGGCAGCCACATATCCTGATCACGTCTCCGCCAACTTCATTCTCTTTATTCTCTCACCAAGATATAAGAGAGGCCATTTGGGTGATGAACACTAGTAAAGAAACGGATGAAGAAGGTTTCCAAACAGAGTTCTTCAAGCATGGTCTTCACACTCTTGATAATCACTTGGTTGATCTCTTCAACCACATGGTCCATACAAGTTTCCCACCGACATGGTCACATCACCATTCACCCGATACACAAGTTGGGTCCTAGTTTCGATCCCAACAACTACAAGACGATTATGGTGGGACACACGTCCTCAAAGCTCTATGATACGGTCCTCCATATGAAGCTTTCGAGTGAGCTTGAGAGGAGACACCTGAGAGCTAGAGGGTAAGCTAGATTTCGACCACCCATTAGACTATTGATCACATCTTTACCCTCTGAGCCATCATTGAGGACGATTATGGTGGGACACACATTCTCAACAACTACAAGACGATTATGGTGGGACACATGTTCTCAAAGCTCTATGCTATAGTCCTCCATGTGAAGCTTTTGGGTGAGCTTGAGAGGAGACACTTGAGAGCTAGAGGGCAAGTTGGATTCTGACCTACTCATCAAACAATTGATCACATCTTTAACCTCCGAGCCATCATCGAGGAGGCACGACATTGCTCTTCGAAAGTCTATTGTTGCTTTGTAGATTTTGGAAAATCTTTTCACTCTATCCCTATTCCAAAGGCTTACAGACATCGGCATCTCCGAGACCCTATTGATTGCCATCATGCATCTATATGAGTCAGTTCTTGGCCATCTCCGCACTACTCATAGAGTGTTAGGTTTCACCGAGAGTACCATTAGGGTTAAACAAGGCTTTCCCCCTGTCCCCCACCTTGTTTGGGATCTATATTGATAAGTTGGAGGCCTTCCTTCATGAGCATGTCCAGGACAATGATGTGTGCCTCCTCCACCAGGTTCTGATATCCATACTACTCTTTGTCAACGACGTGGTCCTCTTGGCCTCATCTCCAAAGGGGTTACAGAGATAGTTGGATGCCTTAGCTCTTTTCAGCGATCTTCGATAATTGACAGTCAACATGGGTAAAACCAAGGTTATGATCTTTAACGAGATAAAGAAGACTTCCTCGGACCTTCATTTCTTATTCAAAGGGGAGGAGATTGAGATCACCAACACCTACACATACTTGGGGGTGCAATTCTCAAGACCCTGCTTCAGTCTATGATAGGCCCTCCATCCTTGGGTCAACAAGGGCAACGAATCCTTAGCCCTCCTCGAGAGACAGTGCTTCAAACACCATTTTTAGGACATCTCATATAAGATGTCCCTCATGGACTAACTTATCCGACCCACTGTTCTCTATGGCTCTGATATTTGGGGACCTGGATTGCTTGAGTCTGATTGGGCCTCAGGTGAGAGAGTTCAGATCCTTCTCCTTTGACTTGAGACAGTGTTCAGTCTGGTCTCTTATTTGCATCGCATTCGAAGATTCGTTGACTCAACAAAAGGGCAGGACCGATACCCATACTAGGTATATTGTTCTTCAAGTACTTTAGCCTCATCCAGCCCCTCCGATTGGGCTCGAGGATGGTTTGCGGGGGTCTCGGATCTTTTGGAGTCAGTGAGCATTCAGATGGATCGACTCCCTCCGTTCAGATATTCCTTAGATGCACCTGGACACCTTCTACCACTCAAATAGGAGTTGAACAAGAACATCAAGGATAACATCTACAGTTAGTTTATTCAGATCACTTGGGTTAACCCTCAGGGCAGGTAACGCCCAAAGATGGCCTTCTCACTGAGCACTTCTTGGAGTTGAGTGACGGACTCATTGTTCGGCCTCAGTATACTCTCTGGCACTGGATGCATGCTCTTCGCATTCCCTTAGGGAAGTTCAAAGTGGGCTCCCATAGACTTCGGGTAGAGACAAACCACCAGGCCGATTGATCTGACAGGATCTGCTAGCTATGCCACCTCCAGGAGCATGAGATTGAGAAGCACTTCATCTCCCGCTACCCCATCTACTGCGAGATCATAGAAACGTTCCATTGCCTATTCATAGGGACCCAAACCCTCACCAACTTCTTCAGATACCCCAATCAAAGATGCGTGGCCTTATACATGTAGGAGGCCCTTGAGTTTCGAGACCATATTCTTCATCTTCCTACCAAACAAGATTCTACCTAGCAGATCACTTCATTTTTCACGGTGTTATCCTCTGGGAGGGGCACTAAGAGACAAACCGACATCAGCACAACTTCAAACTCCAGATCAGTACGGATCCAAGGGGCCTTCCCCCATCCCTTCAAATCTCAGTAGCATGACCAGACTAGACCTCTCCCCAAGATACAGAAGAGATTCCCCAGGCCTCAAAAACAAGCTACCTCCTCCAAATAGCAGTAGAAAAGGTACCCTAACCCTTCCACTAGTTCTTCCTTCAGACAACATACTACTATTAGTTTCCTTCATTCGGCCTTGGATGGTAGGAGAGATGGGTCTATCCCTTGATAGACCTACCTCATCTCTTTTGGATTTCTTTGCTCCTGGATTCTTTCCCCGTGTATTTCTCCACACTCGTGTGGTCTCTCGTAATCAGGTTCAAGGGATTTCTATGCCTTAGCATAGATTTCTCCTCTCCTCTCCTCTCTACTTTACTTTACTTTCTTTTCTGGGTATTGCTTTTATAGGAGCCTTCTGGTACTCTTGCTTTGTAACAACATCATTGTATTCAACAGTCCCATTGACCTACTTTTGTGGTCATTAGTTGGACATTCATAAATTATCTTATCTTATCAATTCATATTTGATTCACTTCTCCTTTATACACATTCACTTCTGCAATTTACGTCCTTTGGATTCGTCCTTTGATGCAGATCACTTGCACTCCAAAGCCACCTTCTAGATTGACAAATCTTTTGGTGCAAGTAATGCCCACAAACCACCCTTGTCTCACCATTGTAATCCATGTGGGATATTTGACAACACACACACCCAACACACACATGGCAAGAGTAAGTAATTATGTGGAACAAAATCTCACCATACGGAAATGCCACTAATGTAATAGCTTGTAATACATTACAAAGATAACAACCACAACAAAGAAGGCCCATAAGGCATGATACCCATATCGTCGGTGATGTTAGTAATAGAGTAAGGGAGGATGCTATCGCATCAACACAAGGACCTGAATCCCAATGTCAAGTTCAACTTCCAAATTGGTGAGGCCTTTTGGTGCAAGTAATGCCTCATAAACCACCTCTATCTCACAATTACCCATACAATTTATTCACAACACACCCAACATAGACATAGCAAGAGTACAATAAGTATTAATGTGGAACAAAAGCCCACAATAAGGATATGCCAATGTAGTGAAAGATTATAATACATCAAATAGATAGCCACCACAAGGCATAACACTAATACTGCTAGCAATATTAGTACCAAAGTAAGGGAGGATGCTATCATATCAACCCTGGGACTTACACCCCAAAGCCAGCTTCTGAAATGGCAAAGCCTTTTGGTGTGTTTAATGTCACATAACCCCCATTTAACTTACAATTGTTATCCATTGAAAACATGAGAAGAATTGCTCAACCTAAGCAAGTGACCGTATTGGCCAATACATAAAGAAAACTCTTCAAGCAAGCCCTAAATTTGATATGCTCTATACCATCAGTAGGAAGACAAATATAAGATTGATCACATGTACATTTTCTACTTGATTAATGAGAAAGACATTTCTGCTACTACAACGAAATATATTTTAAAGTTTGTAAAGCAAAGAATTGCCTTAACCATCCTTTCACCTAACTTCAAATTAAGAATATGCAAAATTATAACATCATTTTTTGCATTTACTGACGCAAAACTCCAAAATCACGTCCTGTGTATCTAAAAATATAATACTAATTCTTATAACATATTATATTGATGTCTTATGCAATCTCAAGCAAACATTTCTCAATCAAATTTGGAGGCAATGTTTCCAAAGCTTTTGCCACAAAACCAGTTTCCTCTTTGTGTCGGAAATTTCTGAGAATCAACACTTCAATGCAAAACACAAATTCCACCTTCTTCCTAGAAGGTTTCCCAGATCTTAGCTCTAGAATTTTCTGCCTAGGACTGCTTTAAAATAAAGTACCAAACAGCAATGGAAGAAGTACAATAATTCACTTCCTAACAGCCCCAAGCTTCCCAGAAATTCAAGGAGAAGAGATACCAAACAGTTCTATGAGTTTTCTGCCCTCTATGGCAACATCTAAGACATAAACCAGATCGGAAAACTCATCATAAACAGCAGATATAACAGCAAACAAAACAGCACGAGATCTATTGTCTTCAATATTAGTGTTATGTCACTTAACAATTTCCTTCTTGTGTGTCAAATCAGGAAGATAAGATAAGATAAGATAATTTTATTAATGTCCAACAAATGACCACAAAAGTAGGTCAATGGGATTGTGTGGTACCATGATGTCAATACAAAGTGGGAGCGCTAAGGCTGCTCCTATATAAAGCAAGATGCGAGATTCTAACCTAAAACCAAAAAGAGCTAACTTCAAATATGGAGAGCCAACCTAGAAGAAAATCTACAACGAGAGTGGATCTGGGATCTGTGATACAAAACTGGTGAATATGTCATGGTAGACTAGGAACATTGTAAACGTCTTCTATAACATCCAAAGCCGAATGAAGAAATCTCAAAATAGTAAACTGTATGAAAGAAGAAATGGAAGAAGAGCCATAATGGATAGTGTGTCGTTGGCTGGAGTGGGGAGCTTGCTGCTATGATCTAGATGCAAGCGACTAACTACTAAGATGGGGCCAAGACTGGCCACAACGATGGGGTTGAGCGAACGTAGAGGTGGTCCACCGTGTCCTCACTGATCTATGGTTAGAAGCAGTGCCATCCTTAGTCATCTCTTGGTGCCACCCACAGAGGAGGGGAGCATCGAAAAGAAGGAAGTGATCTGCTGAGTGGAGGCTGGTCCCGACTACGAATGTTGTTGGAGGGGGGAACGAAGCCAAAGGGCCTCTTGCAAGTATAAGGCCAAACATCTTTGATCCAGATACTTGAAGAAACTAGCCAAAGTCTAAAAAGACAATCGAACCGCCCACAAATCTCGCAATAGATAGGACACCGAAAGATTAAGAGCTTCTCGGTCTCAACCTCTCGAAGATGACAAACCTAGCAGATCCTCTCTGATTGGACGATTTGATGATCTATCTCAACCCTGAGACAATGAGAACCCACTTTGAACTTGCCCAAAGGGATATGAAGAGCATGTGTCCAATGGAAGAGTGTGTAATGGGGCCAAACAATGAGATTGTCCCTCAGATCCATGAAATGTGCAGCATCAAAGGCCATCTTTGGACGTATCTTGCCCTAAGCGTTGATCCAAGTGACTTGCACGAACTATTTGAAGATGTCGTCTCAGGTGATTTTGTTCAACTCTTGCCTGGTAGGTAAGAGACAGCTAGGCGCATCTAGGGAATACCAAAATGGGGGAAGTCGATCCATCGCAATGTCAATAGATGCCAAAAGATCAGTAACCCCCACGTACCAAGATCTAATACAGCCCGAAGGGCTAGCTGAGGCAATGGACTGCGATGAGAAATAAGCCAAGTACGGGTACTAATCTCGCCCTATAGCTAAGTCAGAGAAACTATGAAGGCGATGTAAGAGTGAGACAAGCTGGAACACAGTCTCAAGCCGAAAGGGGTGGGCACCAAACTCTGCAAGTATGATGGTTTGAGGAACTAGCTGCTTGCATCTGATGATGCGATAGAGGAGGATGATCTGCACTCTCTCTACTGAGGCCCAATCAGTGTCTAGTAGACAAGGCCCCCAAGTCTCTGACCCATAGAGAACTATGGGTCGAATGAGAGTGTCCATGAGAGACATCTTGGACGAGATGTCCTGAAAATGGTGTCAGAAGCACTGTCTCTCGAGAAGGGATGAGGATTTGTATCCTTTGTTGACTCGGGGCTGAAAGGCATGATTGAAACGAGGTCCTATGAACTAGACCCAAAAGAGGTATAGGTGCTAGTGATCTCAATCTCCTCTCCTCGAAAAAAGAAATGAGGATCTGTGAGAAGTTTTTTCAACTTGTTGAAGACCATGACCTTGGGTTTACCTAGGTTGACCGTCAACTGACAAAGATCACAAAAGAGAGATAATGCATCTAGATGTCATTGCAACCCCTCTAGTGAGGAGGCCATGAGGACCACATCGACAACAAAGAGAAGGATCAAGATCAAGACCTAATGGAGAGGGCACCCATCTCTGTCCTAGATGTGCTATTGTACAAAGGACTCTAGCTCATCAATGTATTTCCCAAATAAAGTAGGGGATAGGGGACAACCCTGCTTAACCCCAATGGTGCTCTTGATAAAGTTTGATATCCCATGGGTTGTGCGGAGGCGACCAAGGACCGACTCATATAATCTCATAACGACAATCAAAAGGGTCTTGGAAATGCCAATGTCTCTAAGCCTCTAGAACAATGCCACTCTGGGGATGGAGTTGAATGCTTTCCAAAAGTCTACAAAACAACAATAAACTTTCAAGAGTGATTGTGCCCCTCCTCGACGATGGCCTGGAGCATGAGAATGTGATCTATGGTCTAGTATGCCAATATGAATCCATTATGTCCTCTAGCTCTGAGGTGTCTCCTCTCAAGTTCCCTAAAAAGTTGCCTACATAGGACTATAGCATAGAGTTTGGAGAAAGTGTGGCCAACCATGATCGTTTTGTAATTATTGGGATCTGCACTAGGGCTCAATTTGTGGATCGAATATATAATATGGTGACCAAGGTTCTGGGAAACCTGTATGGACCACGTGGTCAAACAGATCAGCCATGTAATAGTCTAGTGCATGGAGGCCATGCTTGAAGAGCTCATCCTCGAATCCCTACTCATCTACGGCTTTGATGGAACTCATGACCTAGACAACCTCTCGAATGTCATGTGGAGTGAATAAGAAGAATGATGAGGGAGGGGGAAGGTAACCTGGATAAGGGATTGCCCTGAGAAATAACCATCCTAAGAAGACAAAATTCTAAAATCAAATATGCAATATAGACAAGATGTGGACAGGTGAAAACTTCATTAACAAGCTCAAGATGAAGTACAAGTACATACCATAGCCTTCTCTCAAGGCTAGTACAAAAACTCCAACTATCCAAAAAGCCCTAGCTAGGGTAAAACATCAAACCTTAACTCAACCAAGAAGATCAAATGTGCAAAAATCTCTCCAACACATCCTCCAAGGCAAGATGTCCTCCTCTTCTCTTCTTCACAAATCCACCCTAAGGTTTTCTCTCAAAACCCTAATCTCTAATGGTAAAATCCTAACCCTAGAACTCTGAGATGCTCCAAGAAACTCCAAGACCAAGAAACCCTAGCACCGAGAGAGAGAGAGAGAGAGAGAGAGAACAAGTACATGTAAAGATCCAAGAGAGAGAAAACCATGATCACCACCAACATCTCCTCCAAAAGAGAAAACCCTAGTCACAAGAGAAAACTCCAAATGAAGACATCCCCTCTAGACTTCATAACTCCACCTAAGGTTCATGAGGGAACCCTAGCAACTTCCTCCAAGAAGCCTAGTACAAAGAAAAGAGTACAAATTATTATGTGAATGGAAAGACTCTCTCCCTCCTCTATTTATATGAGGCAAGGGAAGCCAACAATACTATGTGGGCACAAGCCCTTGCAAGAACCTACATGAGCGCTTGTAGGGAAACACAAGTGAGACATCCACTCTAAAGTACATGTGCCATGCTCTAAGGTGATGTCATGCACAATAGCAGCTCAAAGGTGATGAAGCTACACAAGGCACATCTGCATCCCTCCATCACAAACCTCCACTGACTCCATCAAACCCCCTAAGCAATGTACTCCACTGGGTCAACTACCCCTTACAAGAACATTGTTCAAGCCCCAGGCATCCCCGAGCCATCTCCAATCCTCCGAATAAGAATCCTAGTTGCTACATGCCATCTAGGGCTTGAAGCCCTCCTCTACGATATAAAACGCTCCTATACCAAGTGGGACACTCTCCAAGCTAGTGGTTCCTCCACATGGCCATCATGAAGGGTGTCCACCAATCAAGTAAGAGAAATCCAATGCCTTAGGGAAGAACACTAAGCTGGTACTATTATCACACAACTTGTAGTTGCGCCTAAAAGATGATCCTGTCAAGGGTGGTAGAGGAACTAGTCAACTAAAGAGGTGACCTAAGAGGGCCTCGATCCCCAGATAGATTGGTTGTCACGCCAACCAAGGCACTCTTCACTTTATGTTACCAAAGCCCCGGATAGCAAAGGGGGAGACTTGATCTACTCCCAACAGGAGAGATCTAACCCAATCACCAGATCAAACCAGAAGGCTAGAGTACGTAAGGTGATAGGTGTATGAAACCCTAGATCTAAGGATGAAGTCACAAGATAAGTTATGTTTGGATCAAGAGGCTTATGAAGTACGAAATGTTGACCCAATGTGGATAGTACAAGTGACTTATGAGCTTAAGGAACAGATCTAGGATATACATGCTAGGATAAATGATCAAATCTAACTGCCTTGGGAAACATGAATTAAATCTTTGGAAAATGGTCCAAGGTGATAGATCTGGATGTGTTAGGGATTTCTAACACAGCTTGATGATTGATGTGACAGTGTCTAAGCACACAAGCAAAAATGGAACCTCAAACAACAGAAAAAACGGCTAAGTCAAGGAGGGCATGAGGCATAAGACCAGTGCCTAGGGATTTGGGCAAGATGGAGTCCCTTAGAGGTGACGCCCTAAGAGACCCACTTAGGGCTAGGTCTAAAGATGAAAACCCAAAAATCATTCGCCAAGTTTCCAAATTATTTAAGCTAGAGAATTTTTAGAAATTTGAGCATTTAGGGTTTTTAGCAGTAAATTCAAATGGCCAATGGATTGGAAATCCAAAAACAAAAGCTTTGGAGTAGATCTTACCTGGAAAATCTTGTAGATGCCTTGCAAGTGATGATATATCCCTTCTCGATCAATTTGAGACGATTTGATGGTGTCTCCAAGTGAAATTGATTTTCCCAAGGAAGCTAGTGCTCCCCTCTCTCCTACATATACAAACTATCGAAGTGAGATTTGATGCTCAAGAAAAATGGACTGTAAATGCATAAGAAATATCAAAGATCAAAGATGTTATTGAAAACCCACTAATACACAACGCCTTCAAGAGAGACGAGTTGAGGAAGCCTGCAAAAACATCCAAGTGAAGTCGTCCTCTTGCAATTAAACACTATCTTCCAAAAAATATTTCGGATCCACAAACAATATCTCAAATGCTAAGAGAAATAGACTTTCCAATCAAGTACAAGAACATCCTACAAAGAAGATCCAAGAATTTCTGCAAAAAACTCGTTATTATGAATATTCCAAGAGCCAAAGTCCCCTTTACAAATGAGGAGTCCTCTCTCTTAAATAGAACCGAGAGAGACCAAAAACCTAATCACTTTTTGAATGAGTGGTTGAGATCAAAAGATAATACAATGAGATCAACAGCTAATAAGAGCCAGATACAATATACATGGATCACTCGAAAGGAGGGGGGACATTTTCCCTCAATGACGTCCTAGGGGGGACGTATGACATGACACATCACTGGGAAGATATAACATCATGTTGCGCTGGCTAGGAGGTAACAACATCTTCACTAGCCCAAGCCCCATATACAATAAATACAAGATACATCATAAAGTGACTAAATTCACTAGGACATCTGTCCCCAATAACACAAGATGACACCCCCATGGATGACTAGGAGGACGTGTGGACCCCACTGATGATGAAGACTATGCTGGAAGGTGTAGAATGCATCAACAACAAGTCTAGGATCAACCCCATGCCATTTCCTTGACTCACTGATCCAAATCTATTTCCTTTGCTAGCCATTCTTCCATTTTTTACTACTGGAACATCACCTGGAAAAGATAAAAATGCATGTAACTCACTGCCACATGCTCTGGGCACCTATCTGACTACACCAATGTGTCCGGGGATATGGAAATATGGAAAAAACAAGTGGTTGCACCCCATATCTCCTCTGTAGCGCCCTAGGAGAAAGAAAATGATCTTTGTAAGTCCCATACAGGCCATTTTTATATGGCAATCTACTGCAAAGTGATGAACTGACCACAACATCCCCTGTATGTGCTCGGAACTGAAAACGGAGTGTGCTAATGGACTCGGAAAGTCCAAATCAAGTAGGAATGAGTACTCATACACCATGTCCATCAAGAGAGTCATCTGTAATAAGCTCATTCATGCTTAGATAATAAAAATAATGGCCTGTAACTGCTGATAATAATAAAAATATCACAAACCATCGTCTAAAACCACGGTCTGAAGCATGGAACCATCTAATGGGCACCAAAGGACCATGAATAATCAAACATCGAACCTCATCACTCAATCTCATCCTAGAACCTGTTGTTGACTTGGTCAAACTAAGTTGACCAAGACAAAACTAATTCAAATAATGACCAAAGCTAATAATAACTGATGTTGCAAGTACAAATGGATAAGATATGCTCCCTTAATTATATTGATAACAAGACTAAAGCATAAAGTGGTTTTTAGCTGGCGATTACATAAATAAGTATCAATAATATGTCTAGATCAAAGTAATCAATAACTTCAAACAAGAACCTCAAGTGTATACTCATTTACAGACTTGGCCATTTTGTTAGGAACAGGTGAAGACACAAGAAACAAGGCTAGGCTAAAGGGTATGACTTGACAACCTCAACATTGTGACCTCTCGGATAAAGGAATAAGGGAGACCACCTACACATATGCTGGATAGAGAAACACAAATGGAATGGCGGTTTCTCACAAATGGGTAGAGTGATGAGACTGCTTCCAGTAGACTCTAGACAAGCAACCTTTATGGAAATTTAGTTCATTGTCAGCTTTGCACTTTAAGATTTAACATTAACTTTACTTTTAGATCAACTTTCACTAGTCAGCCTCCAAGAGCAGATGCCCTGATTAGCCTTGCGGGCCTCAGATAATGACTCGATATGACCTCCATTGTCCGCCACCATCCATAGGTGCGATGGAGTGACCACCCTGTTGCGTTGTAGTCTTGTAGAGAAAAACGGCCTTACATCATACAAAGGATGAGTGCTCGTCCATTGGCCACCAACTAGTTACGGTAGATGTAGTGTTTAGCAACATTGTTTTTTGCTGACTTTTTGCATCCATAAGATATAGCATTTAAGTCATGATGCATTAGTGTCTAAAGACACTTTTGTTAGGCATACTTGGTTTCGAGGACTAAAGGAGAACAATCACTGTGACTAGAATCACACACTCCAGAGCCAAGACACAAGGTAAACATGGAGTCTATCCAACATAGAGGCATAGGTGGGGGAAGTCCTCGATATCACTAGCTAAGGTATCAGTCAGGATAAAATCAAGAATGGATGATAATGAATGGATGGGGAAAGTGACAGATGATGCCATGACTAGCAAAGGCCCTATGGGGGAATTGTTAAAGTTAGTGCAGCTACTAGACCCATTCTCAAAGAGGATGGTACCCTAGTCAGTTAACTAGGGTTCCTGGTCAAGTTAACCAGGATGAGTAAAGAGTAAGTCCCTAGAAGGTACCCTAGGTCCCCCAACTGTCTCCTAGGATTCTTGGTTAGGGACCAAGCAGGTTGATACCATCGACAAGTCCCTAGCATGTGGCTAGGGCCCCTATTTGTCTCTAGGGTACTCTGGTCTGGGACCAAACAGTTTCTTGGTCACGAGGACCAAGCAGATCCTGCAGGTAGAGACAGAGACCTCCTAGTCTGGGACCAGGTAGATTCTTGGTCACAAGGACCAAGTAGTTCCTGCAGGTACATACCTGGTTAGTTAACCAGGTGGACCTTGGTCAGTGGACCAAGATGATGATGTGTGATGACCTCCTCTCCTAGGTCTTCGAGATGGTTGAGCTAGATGATCTTCTCAAGGGACTAGCCACCCCTTGATTGAGTCACTAGCATTTGACCTCAGGAGCAGTCTGGAGGATCACAGGATCACATCATCCAGTGTGGACCTTCCTTATACAGTGATGATGAACTTTCAGGTAGTGTATGGAACACTTGTACATTTGAGAGAGAGATGATTGGTTGTACCCCACCTTGGTTGCTCACCCTTGGTCTTCCCACCTTGTTGTTCTTGATCTTGTGGGTTGGAGGTTTAGCTCTTTGCCTTGTTCACCACTTTGACTTGTGGTTAGAAGGGTCATCTACCCACCTTATTGTCTTGATGTATACCACCTTGATGTTTTGGTCTTATGGGTAATAGGGCTGTATGCCCACCTTTGCGGTACACCATTTGGTCCTAGGGTTTGTGGGTCATGTACCCCTCTTTGTCTTATGGTTTTGACTTGTAACACTTGTTAGTCCTTGTACCCTCACCTACTTAATTATATGTGTGGTAACATGACCCTAGTACCCACCTAAGTCACCCTAATTATATTTTAAGACTTTATTGCTTTGACCCTTATGTGTTGGTACTTACCTAAGACATCAATTATATCTTAGTCCTTAATTGTTGGTACCCTTTCCTAAACTTAGTGGAACCCTAACTTAATTAAAGGTTTAATTAATGATCTTTCTAGAAGATTTAATATCCTATATATTGAGATCAAATGTTCCTAATTTGACATTATCCCAACACTACATCTCAGCTCTGATTTATCTCTGTTTGACGTCAAGGGTTTAGAAGTTTTGCTCACTTGTTTTGGAGGCCGCTCCCTGCTGAAGTCTACCTTCTATCTCAAATCTGATCCTATAGGTTGATGTCAAGGTTTGTATGAGGGTTTACTACTGCCATAGAAGTCAGAACCGTGGGCCCTTTTCTTAATGACTGTTGCTAACCCGTGAACCATGTTTTAGGAGGGTCGTGACCTTGTAAAGATTTGTGAATCTGCTGTTCAGATTTTTGTGAAGGCCGTATGCCTTGTTGAGGACTCATCTACCTGCTACAGGTCTATATGAGCTCCGATCTGTTGTTATCAATCTGCCTGGGGTCCGATCTGTTGATTAAGAGGTCCGATCTACTTTATATCTGCTTTTTGGGGAGGCCATGACCCTAAGACTCAGCCGTGAGCCCTAGATCTGCTTGCTGGTTGTTTATTAGTGGAGGCTGTGAGGCCTTAGGGTCTTATCTTTGGCTCAGATCGTTTATGCTGAGTTTTATTTGTGGGCAGATCTATTTATTTGAGAGTCTGAGACTATCATTGGTGACCTGTGGTCAGATCTGGTGTGCTGAGAGTTACTTGTGTTCTGATCTCTTGTGATGAGACTTTGTTGAGATCATATCTATTGTGACCTTGTTGACCTCTATTGTGTTGAGACTGTAACTATGTTTTTGACTGTCATTGACTACCACTATTGTTGTCTACAACCTATCATCTCTCTCTCTGGTTTGTACTTACCCTCTAGTAGGGTCAGCTTGTTCCTAGTGATTGACTTGCCTAATGAGAGGCACAGTCTTTACTGAAAGTAAATTCTTTTGAGTATAAAGATAGGAAGGGTCCCACACTCCAGGTAAGTGCCCTAACTTGTTCTTCTTATGAATTAGAAGTGCTATTGTAAATTATTCTACTACTGTTGATTACATGTTACTAAAGATTACTTTAACGCGAGGACCTACTTGGTAATGTTAAAGATGAAAGAAATGAAAATTATGTTTTAAATTTATACAGTTTGATTACAGTGTTTAGCTACTGCTGTACTATTATGTTTCAGTATTAATTTGTTTTGCATTAAAGTATATCAATTTTGATTTTTCTGCATCAAACCCTAACCCTAACCAAAATTTAACAGGAATGACCAAGTCCATACTATGACAAGGGCATGACCAACGAGTATACACAAGAACCTCTTACTCAAAGTGACCAAATCACCTCTACTCTAAACCAGCAAATAAGCAACATAGAACATCACCAATGCATGACCACCCTATACCCAGTCAAGCTACCAAGATAAGTAAGCGAGCATAATATGAAATGTCCAAGTGCACAAACCATATACCTGCTAGGTCATATACATGCACCTATAATCTGCAACCTCTGGAAGAAACTGGAACACTGCTACTATACAAACCATAGGCACTAACATTATATCTGCTTTGAATGGAAGAGAGTGGCTAACTTAGTCATCGACCTAGGGTCATGAGGCTCAGTCCTGACATGAGACTGAAAAATGTATGCTCTGGGTCTGCTAAGGAGTGATCATCAACTGCTGATCTCGTGCATATCATAGTAGAGAATTGGCTCAGAAATATGCTCACAACTCATCTGTAATAATGGTAGCCCCAGCTACTATGGATGTGATAACAGGTACCATCCTAAGGGCATGCATCCATTGAGCAAGCTATCTCACCTATGCATATCCATCACACAGACCATCTCTCATGCTACAATCCATCTCAAACCATCCAGGGAATGAACATACACAGTGTACCCCAAATGTCATGAAGCACCCCCAAACATGGTGTAAACACTTGCAGAGTAACCCAAAAATCTAACACTTTGAACATCTGGAAACACATTTTGAACCTTATCTTCAATTCATATTAAACAATTTGAGCAAATACTCTAGGTGCACATCTTTTACAGTTTTGGTGACCTGGCTACTTGCTAAGAATTTTTTGAAAGACATTGCATTATTGTTATGTTAAATCAAAACACCCATACAAAACCTTATGCACATCATGCGCAAAATATCAGAGATGATGACAAAAAGCAATGACAAAGCTAGATGGCATAAGCCTAGGGGCTAGAAAACAAGTAATGCAAAGTTTCAGCTATTTCCTAGAAGTCATAATAATGAAGGCTAACGATTTTATTGATTTGCTATAAAGAATAATGGAATACATACACAGATTGTGTATCCTTAAAAGTAATCTCAAAAATAGCTAGAGAATGGGAGAATTCTCTAGCAATCCCTTTGATTTATTTGTGGTCAGTAGTTGAACATTAATAAAATGATCTTGTTACCACCTAAAGTTGCACTTTAGTTGGACTTCAGTGAGCTGCCAGTGTTGCACAATCACTTGTGCTTTTCAGTGCTCAAAAGTTCAAAGCTTGGCCTGTTCAGGGCCCCTTTTTTTTAATGTTTTGTAGTACATGACCATGACCGTGCCCCACGGGGTTTGTAATAAGCGAACTAGCATGGTGGTCTTTGAGTGACTCAATTCCCTAGGACTTAACAACCAAAGAAGATATTCCAAGAAGTTTTTTCCCTTGTCGATTATGCTTTGCCTTTAGCCGAGTATAATCGGTGAGGTTTTCTCCTGCACCTCCAAAGCTGGAATGCCCAAAGTGGTGGTTAGGCCCTGGGGGTTATTAGAGCCCATTTTGTAACATGTATAAACATGCTAGACGTTGGAATTTTATTGTTTGGTCATGTACTAGGTTCCCCTGAAGTTTCAGTCAATTCCGAGAAAAATAAATTTTTCGCATTTTTAAGCCATTTTTTAATGGTTTAATTAAAAATTTTCAAATGGTGATAAAAGTACGATCCAAAGTCGGAATTTGGCGCAGGGATGCTCGTTTTCAAGCTCAGAGCACCCTCTTTACTCCGGTACCCGTTTTCCTACATTTCGGGTGACCGAGAACCCCCGTGAGCAATTTTTCCTATCATAGCTACAAAGTGGCACTTTAATGCCAAAAATGCATCAAAATGCACCATGGTCAAAAGTTAAAATATTAAAAAATGAAATATTTGGCACATGCCAAATGACATGGTTTAAGTGAAGTAAGGTGAGCGACTACTTCCAAATGCTAAAGAATAAATTAAAGTTTGGTTTGAAAGTCAAAATGTGAATATATTAATTCACTCAACCTTCACGTGGATGTCATTTTCCTTCATGTGCATGTACGGATTATGACTTGGCATCATATAGTGGGCGATTAAGATCAAACTTAAACCATGTATTATAAATTATTAAGGTGGGCAGCTATAAGTGGCAAAGCTTATATTTAAAAAATCAAATTGGTGTATCTCCTTCACGTGCTTCACATTACTTCACGTGGGGACGGCTGCCATGTTCGAATTGAGATTAAATACCAAGCGCCTACCACATGGTTTGGGCTCTAATCAAAGCAAATATAGCATCAAGCCACAACTCACATGTTAAACTCCAACGTGGCATGGGCCAACTCTCATGTTTGCCTTCATCCTTAACGTGGGCCATACTTATCAAACAGCCGCGTACGGCATTTGCTTGAGGCTAGTTTGGATTGGTGAGAGCTGCCACCTCATATGGCATGGTCCACGATTATAATGTTATTTTTAAGCAACCAGCCCAACACTCTTCATCAACAAAGTGTGGAAACATCAAGAGTTCGATTTCCTCCTTGCATGAGCATCTTCCTTCAACACGGCAGTTTCCATTTTCGATTGTTTTCTTCCAAAGTGTGGTGATGCATCCATTGGCTATGAGTTTGCTTGCTCTACAATCAAGGAGCTTTGTCTCCTTAGGGTTTTGGCACCCCAGGCTACTCTCCTTGTGCTATATATTGAGGAGCGTGGCTCCATTGTAAAGGATCTAAAGGTGGAACCTCTGCTCGTGTATTGTAATATTTTTCCGAGTTTAATAAAGAAGGCGTTGGAGGCTAGTCTGGTGATTGTCTTTGGTTGGATCTTCATGCTTGTTACATTTGAGGTAAATTGTATCGTGTTGCATAGTTAGTATTGTCGGGATTGTATGTCTTTTAAAGAGAAGTTATCTTCTTAAAGATCTGTAAGTAATGCTTTATAGGTTGCTTACTCTTGTAAATGATGTTAGGGTGCTAATAGTAGTGTGATTTCTTGTTTGAATCCATTGCTTTACTACTTTCTTTCAATCGTTTACACATATGCTCTTATCCCCTTGCTAGTTGTTTGCAGTTGTTTACAGGTAGCATAAGTTGAAGAAATCCACGAACATGTTAGATCGTATCTTCATTCAATAAATTCGAACAAAGTCTTGGTCCTACCGGTGCATCAAGGAGCTTGACTCCATTGTCGTTTCTTCAAAACACCCAACCCCCAAGGGTTCCATTTCTCTGATCAATTTTTCTTCTGCTATCTTTGGTTACTGGTTACTTATCTTAAGATCTACATTTTATCAAGCAAATCTGAAAGTAGATCTAAATTTACAAGTTTTCCTTTTCAAGCTTGTTTTAATCGTAAAATCTAGAGTTCTTGATAGGAAAATCTTGTCTAGGTTGAAAAGTATATTTGGCTATTTTAAGAGCTTGTTATTGGCTGCCCCGAAAGAGCAAGTCAAGATCCCAAGAAACAAACTTTCTAGTTCGTGTTCTTGGTTCATTTTTATTTGTTTTTCGTTATTAGTTTTTATATTTTTGTTTTGGGCATATTTCGCAAGTGTGGCCAAATCACTTTCCAAGTGTTTTTGTAATGGAAAGTGTTTTTGGCCATTACATGACAAAAAGAGCTCGCTGGTTTTTTGGTTTTGCACATAAAAAATTAATTGAAAGTTAGTTAAAAACTCAAAAAATTGCCCAAAAAACAAGTTTTTTGCATACTAGTTGCATTAGTTTTAATTTTTGCATTTTGTAGCATTGTCAGAACACTCTTAGAGTGTTCTAATTATCATTTCTAATCAACATTAGCTCGCTGGTCTGTTTCATGTCCTTAGCAGGTTCTTAAGCGGGTTCATCCTCACCTGGTTGGACACTTGGTAAGGTTGCTAGAGCACTCAGTTCGAAGTTTAGGTTTCTTTTGGGCCAAACCAAAAATTAACCCACTCCTTAACTACTCATTTAATAATCATAAAATTTACCAACCAAGACACTGCAATACTTTCACTGAGACTACACAAGCAACCCTACACAACAGCAATTGCAAGCATTTTTACTTTCTCGGCATTGGTCTTTATTTTTCCATGTTTTAAGTTTCAATCATAAATGTCGTGAATGCTTATCTATCTTGTGTTGGGCTAATCAATTGTTTTAATCTGCAAGCAATGCTTAGTTGTTAAATTTTCATCTCATCATCTTTTAACTCCTAGAATAGACTTTTATCTTTTGTTGTAGATTAAATGCATTAGTTTAATTTTCATAGGGACCACCCCCCTTGGCTTCGCTAGGAGTAAGCCTAGACGGAGGAGTCGAGTAATCAGGTGACAGCACTTGACTCTCACTTGCCCCCAAGGACACATCGAGCGGCTTGAAGGTTTCCTGCCGCGTCCCCCCCAGGTGTGTATTAGGCGGCAACAGATCTCATATTATCTTAACTTATTGCTCCCTATCACTAGTCAATGAATTTTATGCAACCCCTGATTTGGATCTATAAGTTTGATTTATGCAACAAATTTTTTAGTGGCTTTGCAAGACAATCTTATATTCCAGCATTACACATCAAGACAAAGATATCACATCCAAAAGATAAATCCTAACTTGAAAAAAAATTATGGTCATATTTTGCCCAATGGCAAAATGTAGTAAAAGATAAATATAAGATATTCAGGAGCTTTATTAAGATATTCAATTAAAAGCAATCCTTGTATAGTTTTGTTCAAGAATCATGTTGATCGGGGGAAAGGATGAACACCACTTCAAATCCAAGAGGAGGATATGAGTTTGAAGATTAGTTTTAGAACTAAGCAACTAGACAAGTGCACAAGTGAAGGATCATGGCAAAAAGATATTAAAGCTACAAAAGTAGTCCAGGAGAGTATATAGGCATGAGTCTTTCAACAAGAAAGGTGGTATTGCACTATATCTTGTCCACAAACGAATAGAAAAACAAAAACAATGATCTATAATTTATCAACATATGGTCGACTCGATCAGCATATGGCCGACTCGATTCACCAACATAGACCTTATTCTAACTATTTAAAAAAAAATCTCTCCTCATTGTTTAATGCTACTATGGACTTAATCTAAAATGCAAAGAACTCGGTGCAAGAACTATAATCATATATAATAGAACATCGATTTTTATCTTAGAGATACCCAAAGGGAAAAGTCCAGTAGAGATGTGGCTCATTCGCCTCTCTTTAATGAATTCTAAAAGACTTACATATTAAAAAGGACTCAATAAGAGCTTTTATTCTTGTGACAATGACTTTTTTTCCACATAATGCATTTCCTAGGAAACCCACTAGGTACTTCCCCTCATTTTGGGGATGGTACCTGTTATCACACCATAGTAGCAGATCTACTATGCTTGCTTAGCAGATATCTGCACATTCCAGAGCTTCCATTATTCCAGAGCATGGCTATATATTTTGGATCACTCATGATCAGAGCAGTATATTATTCAGATTTATGTATGACCTTGTGTCAAGGCTGAGCCTTGAGAGTTCAGATTTGATGACTGATGTGACCCTTTATCCCATACAGTTTCAGTTCAGTGCTTAGAGATGTATTTCAGCAGTGTTTCAGATGATGCATGATGATTATTATTATGATGATGTTGTATGATCTATGGATATGTTATCACTGACTGTGGATTATTATCTTGTTGATTTAGTCATGATTACAGCATGTGCTTGGTATATTATTCCTGATGTGGCAAACTATTTAAAATGAACTGTAAATCATAAAAGGGACAATTGCTTGCACATTTAGGTCATTTAACAAAACCCACTGGTTTTTCACCTTACATAGATATGGTCTTTCCCGACACCAGTTGTCTGCTAGTGTAGGCTCCATATTCACTTGACTCCATCCATACATGACCTTCCTATTTGACTTTAGACCTTGACCTGTCTCATTTAACTTTCTGATACTGAGGACTTCCCCATTTTTCTACCTCTGTGTTTGGACCGCATCCCTGTTTATTCAGTGTCTCGGCTCTGAGTTGGTGACAAAACTTGCCTTTGGTGAGTTGGATTGTAGGCCTAAATCATTCTGGTCGGTTGTCCCGATGTTTGGCATTGGCTCGAACTCCCCCTAGTCACTTGAGATGTTGTTGGCTAAAACTGAAAGCTCATGTTCTACTTATGGAAACTTAAAAATTCGCCCATGGAAACAAAAAAAAAGGGCAAGAGCGATGAACTGCTAAAAAATACTCCTCGAAGAGTATAAGAAAGGTCCAAAAAGCAATGGTTCTTAAAAGTTATATCTAAACAATTGCTGACCTTATAAATATTTGAAAAACATGCCCTGGATGCAAGCTGCAACTAGTTGTGCTTCTCAGCACATCTGAAATCCGAAGGGTTATGTAGGCCAAAAAGGCCATGGAATAAAATTGAATGATCCTAATGAACCTGGATCAACTTGATGTAGACATGATGCCTAAGTTGAATAAGCACTCTCTAAACAACTTATCCATTTGTGAGACACAGCCATCCCCCGCGTTCTTTTGTCCAGCACAGAGTTTGTAGCTTCCCCCTTTTTCCCAGTCCAAAGTATTTTTGAGTTAAGTTAGACAAGTCAAACCCTTGGCCCAACCTTGCTCCTAGCCTTCATCCTTCACTAGCAGTTTGACCATGTCCAATGGGTGAGTTTGTCATTTGAACTATTGTGCAAGTAATTTTATATAACCACGGAATATGTTAACTTGATTAATGCCACTGAATGGAATTTATACTTTGAGCTTAGCTGTGGGAATGATTAGAGAAACATTGTCTTAGTCTACTAATGTGATTTATCCTTGATTATATATTCTTGGGATCCGTGATGATGTGGACCATGTATGGATGATTATTGATGATGATTTATGGTCCCACATGTTTGATGATGATATCATATGATGGACATATCATGCAGATGATGTTTGATCCAGTTCAGCAGGTTTATTATTATTTCAGATCAGCAGATTATACATTGTCCATATATGGTGGACCCTACAGCTGGCCCATTAGGGCAACCCAGGGTGTATGAGTACTCATTCCTAGTGGATTTGGGTCTTCTGGATCCATTGAGACACTTATCTTTCAGTTCCGGGCACTTCTGACAGTGATTGATGCAGTTTTACACTTGTTGACCAGATTTGGGGCTGATTTCCCAGCCTGAGCAGCAGGGGCCCCGAGAGGCTAGTTCACCTAGGGCGCTGATGATGGAGGGGGTGGTCCAGCCACTTGTTATTACCATTTATCCCCCCTCCCGGAGAGCCCGGTGGGCTCAGATGGACAGCGCTAGCACCCTAGGAGGCAGTTTTGGCACTTTCACAGTTCCCGAGGCAGTTAAAAAATGGGATAAAGTGGTCACTGAGGAAATCGATTTGGGCAATTGAGGCAAGGTTTTGGCATTTGGTCTTCACAGAGGTCTTCCAGGGTGGCATCACTATCTTCCAGTCAGTTTTCACCATGTGGGTATGCCCGGATTGATCACAGGAGGACATTTACTGCTTGACTGTCATGGATTCTGAGGACAGTTTTGGTCATTTTTATTATATTGGACATATTTTATTATTTTATTGTGCCTTGGGGATGAGCTAGTAAGGATTAATACCTCCTAGCCCCACCATGAGCTTATTTTATCATGTCCTAGTCATCATGAGGTGGATTATTGTACTTTTTACCCCTCTAGTGGGATGACGTCACCCTCCATTGTACCATTTAGTGAGGGCGCTTTTGTTATTTTGAGTGATCCATGTGATATATTGTTATGGGTCATCTTAGCCATTGATTGTATGATGAGATCTTATAATCTCAACCACTCATTTGATGTAGTATTATGAAGTGGTATAGGGTTTTGGTCTTTATTATCCTATATAAGGAGGAGACCCCCCATTGTATAGCTCACCTTTGGAGCTCTGGAATATTGGAATAGAAGATTTTTTGTGGAGCACATCTCTCTTGCATTGTGGATTCTCTTGCATATTGAATATACAGTATCTCTTCTATGTATCATTGTGGATTTTGGTGCTTTTGCTAACCTTTTGACAGGAAAGTCGAATTGGAGAGAGGAAGGCGACTTCATGAGGGTTATTGTTGGAGGGATCCACATATTCTCTCTTGGGTTGATCTTGTGACAGGGAGTATCATTATTGTATCTTCGTGACATAGTTGATGCTTTCTATTACATCTTTCTACCATTTTCATAATCATCTTGCTTGACTTGTTTCTTTGATCTTGTCTTGTAGGAGGAGGACGGTTTGGCTATCTTGGAGAAGGGCGATTTGGTTGGAGCACTTGGATCTCACTCTTGAATATACACATAGGAGAATGCTATCAACTTGCAAGGTGGCCATAAGCAATTGAGGTAAGATCTACAAGGTATGTGCCTCTTTCATCCATTCTATCTTCATTGGTCATAAAACCCTAATTAAATCAAAACCCCAATTTTGGTATTTCTTAGATCTACTTAGATCTAGCCTTGCAATTGAAAAGATATTAAAAACCCACCTCTATAGGATCCACCCCTAGTTGGATCTATAGTTTGGTGGTGATTGGCTAAAAATTGACACACTTTTCAATGCAAAAAGCCTTCTTGAACCTAAATCAATTTTCCTAAGAGAAGCTTGTTGGGTTAGATCTAGCACATGGGTAGGTGAGATCCCACTTGATTTGACATCTAGACATTTGATAACCTATACCCATATCTTTACTTTGGTGAAAACTACCTTGTGGACATCTCTCCATGATTTAAGGGGTTAAAACCCCCTTTTTGACCTTCTTGGCATCTTAAAACTTAGATCTACTAAGATCTAGCCATTGGATTCACTTGAAACTTTGAAGGAACATAGATCGGGGTACTAACATCCCGGATCTACATTTTGGTGGCCATTGGACTTGATTTGGTCCACCAAAACCCATTTTTGGACCCTCCTTGAGCAAATCGCACCCCCTTGATTTTTTGAGTTGGTCCATTTCTAGGAAGTGGGTGTTTGAGTTATTAGTGGATTTGGAATGCCCATGCCTTGAAACCTAGGTCTATACTGTCCTTTTGTCAAGATCCGCCTTGGGGATTGCATTCCTTGTTTCAAGGGATTGTGGTCCACTTAGGGTCCTCACTTAAAAACCTAGATCTAGTAAGATCCAACCATTAGATTTCACTCAACCCACTTGACTTGGCTTCTAGGTGTCCCGATCTACAATTTGACGTACTTTTTGACCCCATTAGCCCACTTAACAAGGCACTAGTCCATCACCAAGCAAGTCGCACTCCTTGGGATTGGTGTCAAATCCTAGATCTAGCACATGGGTATCCTTGAAATCAACTTCAACTCATAGATCTAGCCTACATATAACCTATAGTACCTACCTCACATCTAACTTCACCTTGTGGGCCTACCTAAAATCACTTCACACTTCCCAAAAAAACTAGACCCACTTGTGTAAACACATGGTACTATACTTTTTCATCATACCCCATCATGTGGCCTAGACCATACATAGGTTGAAACGTTAATAATCTCTTACACTTCCCTCAACCATACCTTAAACCTTAGGTCCACTTAGCCTTGCATTGGTTTCCGTAACTCATTACTTACCTACACTTAGAAACCTTTGTTTGGGTCCAATCAACTGTGATTGGGGTATAGGGTCTCCCCCTTGGTCTAGTTACACCTCGACCTAAAGCGAAGAGTGCCTCGGTTGACGTGACTCCCACCTGCATTGGGAACCGTGGCATCTCTTGGGTCACCTCTTTAGTTGCCCGACCCCTCTACCGTCCCGGATGGGATACCTCTAGGGGCAACTACAAGTTGTGTGATAACAGTACCCAAGGTAAACAAAATTATTCGGGGCTTAAGGCCACGTCAACAATCAACAATTGATTCACAAAGAAGCAAGCATGTCAAAAAGTGGGATTTGAACCTAGCTAAGAGAGGGTAACAACTTCCCTCTAAACCACTCGAGCTACACCCAATAGACCCAATGACTTATAGGCTATATGAGTGAATAACATCTGCTCTAAAATATCCTTCTCTGCAAGTGTCATCTCTCTCTAGAACAACTGTTGATGTGAGATTGCTTCAATTCTCTTCAATGACTCTTGGATACACCAAAGCAATGAATGAATCAAACTAAAAGGATCCATAAGTGAGTCGAACGACCACCTTTCTCGCCATCAACAAGGGTATTGTCTCCCCCTCTACCATTCCTTCCCTGGAAGGCCATACAGCCAACAAGATTCAGTTATGCAAAGTGTAACTACTTTGCTTGCATCGACTCGATGTGGCTTCAAAGTTTCTTTGTGGATGGTCGAGCTTCTATTGTCATAGATGCTTAAGGATCTCATAGTCGAGGGTTCTCCCATGGGCACAAATTCGTTGATGTGGGCCAAGAGGCCACACATCCTTCTTGTATTTCATGCTTCCATCTCCAACTAAGTCTTATCTATCCATCAACACACAAGTCACACTTGAGGTGGATGGTTCTACCCGCAAGTTCCCCATGTCTTGGGCTCTACTCCTCTATGCCACCTGTTGTTGACGTTTGTGGCTCAGACAAGTATTTCAACATGCGTTTGTGTCTAACTTGTGGAAACCATCATTATTAGCTCTCAGAACTTTGGAAATTCACTTTGATAATTTAATTATTCAAGTGAATGTCATTTTAGAATTGATTGAGATTAATTTAATAAAATGCCTAAGTTTTTGGCATTAGTGATTTAAGTTAAATAAGTGAATCTTAGCCATTTATCTCAAGTGAGGGGGAGATCTAATCTCAACCATTGATCACTTAGGAGGTTAGGGTTTTGGCTTATCTCAAGATTATAAAAGGAAACCAATGTGAGAGGAGAAGACACACACAACACCAACACACAAACATTGAGTAAGTGACTCGGTTCAGAGAGTGAAGGACTTTCACTTTCTAAATTTGGCAAGGAGAAGAAGGAAGCAGCCAGAAGCATTTTTGCAGGAGGTCGTACCAGTTTGGGCAGATTGCAAGAGGGGCCGTACATCTCGGCAGCTCAGTCGTACAACAAGCCGTATAGCCATACAGTAGACCATAGCAGGTCATACAGGTCATACAGCAGGTTGTATAGCGTCATACGGGGCCGTACAAGCCATGCAGGACAGTAAAGTCCGTACAAGGATGTACAAGCCATACAAGCAGGCCGTATAGGTGCAGCATGGCAGCAGAGAGTTTCTGGGGCAATTTGCAGACTAAATAAGTTTTTTAGCAAGGCAGATCTGCCAAGCTTGTTGTAGATTGTATTTTTCTCATTGTACCATCTTCCTAGTAAGGGAGCCCTTGTATGCTTGGTTATTATTTTAATGAAAAGCATATTGAAGGGCAGAAATTTATGTGCATGTGTTAATGAGATCTGATTCCATTTTGCTTCCGCTATTTAAATTCTGTTAATAATTCCAACAATATAAATTATTCAGTGAGCTGCAATTTAATTCTTATCAAGGAAATCACTAGTAAATTATTTATCTAGATTTGGGGTTAGAGAAATTAAAATGGTAGTAGAGCATTCACTCTGAGAGGGAGGCAAATCTGAAGTCTACAGCAGCAGATCTATTAGATCTAAGTAACCAATAGACAGATCTAGTGCAGATTTGAGGTTTATAGCAGTAGATCTAAGTGGGTGCTTGAGGGAATAAGCACACAGCTTATTTGAAGACAAGTTACATGGGGCATCTAACTTCATGTCCTAGAAAGAAAGGGTAACCTTGCTTTTGAAGGAACATGACCTTTGGGTGATCGTGGAGAAGATTGTTCTTGCACTGACAAATCCAGCTTAGTTAGCAACTCATGAGAAGAAGGACATCAAATCCCAGAGAGTGATCCTAGATGTTGTGAAGGATCACTTGATTCCTCATGTAGCAGAGAAAACGTTGACCAAAGAAAGGTACAAGGATTTAACGAATTCCAGAGTGACAACATGAACAGGAAGATGACCTTGAAGAATAAACTCAGAGATGTCCGGATGTCAAGATCTAACAATGTTACCAGTTATCTCATGAGGATCACCCAGATACGTGATCAACTTCCAGCCATTGGAGAGAAAGTGGCTGACGTAGAGCTTGTCAATGTGGCATTGAATGGTTTTACCAAGCCTTCGGAACCATTTGTAAAAGGGATTTGCGCCCGGGACAAACTTCCAAATTGGGAGAGACTTTGGGATGATTGCATCCAAGAAGAGACTCAGGAGGAGTCCAGAGCTAGCAAGCAAGGAGGTAGTGATGAGAACTTGGCCCTTGTCAACAGAAAAATAAAGGGCAGAGGAAAGATTCCCAACAAGAAGGGTAACAATAAGGGGGCAACTTCACAACCAAAGAAGAAGGACTTGAGTAAGATCAAGTGCTTCGTGTGCCACAAGAATGGGTACTATACATCACAGTGTGTTAGATTATGGTAACTTCGGGATGTCCTCCATGACTCAGATGCCTTGCATGGAGGGACATTAGTACCATAGGCATCAGGATGTAGAGAGTGAGATGCACTCTACTCAGTGGCATGAGCCCAGCAGGGGCTGCATGCGGAGCTTCAGGGGAGATTGACCCTTGCATGCATGAGTATTGCATGACCTGCCAGCATTCAGTGACTGCATGCAAAAGTGACTTTTTGCATGCACCAGGAATTAGGGTTTTGGCAAACCTAATTCATCGATGAGATTATTTATAGAGGCAAGGGGTCCCCAAATGGGGTTACTCAGTTGTATCATCAGAGAGAGATACTGCCAGAGTGAGGGGGACGAATCTGTCCATGTGGGGCGCCTTTCTGAGATAGGGAGGAGCTGCTACAGGAGCTAGGAAGGCCAAATCTGAGCTAGATTAGTGACCTTCAGTTCCAAAGAAACCAGATCTCCAGTACTATGAGTTGAGAGAGCTCCACAGTGTGATTACTGATTAGATTGGAGGAGGCCGAGTTTGCTTGGAGGAGGATGTTTTTCCTGAGGAGGAGAAGCTCGTTGTGAGCTGGATTGACCAATTTGGAGTCCGAGACTTTCAGGATAGCCTCACCTCGAGATCAGAGGAAGGTTAGAGACGATCGGAGCTCAGATCTGTTGAGATCCGGAGCAGTACGAGCATTTGACATCCAGAGGAAGAGAGCGCACTTGTGCATGCAGAGAGGGTTGATTTCATCAGTGGGCAGTCTTCAGAGCAAGCAGATCAAAGCAGAGTGATCTAGAGAGGGAAGATCGGTCAGAGGCTTCATCAGAGCACTCAGATCCAGATTGGGAGTTAGGGCAGATTTCATCAGTGCATGCATCAGCTGGATGCATGCAAATCTGGGTTTGTCCTAGCCAGAGGGATTGAGCTACCGATTGAGGTAACTCTATATTGTATCTTCTTTTATACATCTATATGCTCTGGGCTCGAGATTGAGAAGATTGCCCCATAGTTAGCTGGTTTCTCTCGAAAGGGTTCCAGGGTACATCTGTTGTCTATTGTTGGTGATTGCTTTTATATGTTGTTGGTAGATGCAGATCTAGTGGTTGAGTCTATGTTTTTATGAGTATGTACTGACATTGAGATTCATACTACTTGAGGTCTCAAACTGATACAGAGGGAGTAGTGATCTCTGTATCAAATATTTACATGGTATCAGAGCCCTGGTAAGGGTCAGGGTGGCAGTCATTTATAGATCTGCAGTGGTGGTGGCTAGATCTAAGATAGATCTAGTAGATCTGTGGATATAGAGACCAGATCTACCAGATCCGAACATTCCCGTTCAGATCTGTGGTTGTAGAGGTCAAATCTATCAATTCAGTTGGTGAGTAGTCAAATCTGAGACAGATCTGCCAGGTTTGTGATCAAGAGAGACTCTTGTTCACTGTGGGTTACAGTTTACCTCAGTTGGGTGAGTATGGCTACTGGTTTGAGAGTGGAGGACCGGTTGGATGGTGCCTCCAACTACAATGCATGGAGGGCACGTATTACTCTCTTGCTGAAAGAGAGTGAGTTATGGGATGTTGTGTACAACACGACAACAAATCCCGTTACTGTTTCGTCTGATGCCACTGCCAAAGCAGTGTATGAAAAGAAGAATATAAAGGCCAAGAGGATCCTGCTTGATACGATCAAGGATCACCCTATTCCACATGTCTCTACCAAGGACAATGTGTATGAGATGTGGGATGCATTGACTAGTCTATACCAGAGCTCAAATGAAAACAGGAAGATGGTTCTCAAAGAGAAGCTAAGAAGCATCAAGATGGGGAAGGATGAGAGCATGGTTACCTATCTCACCAAGATCTCTCAAGTGAGAGATGAGTTGGGAGCAGTCGGTGAGAAGGTAGAGGACAGTGAGCTAATTTGACAGGCCTTGAATGGCGTGTCTGTAGCATGGGCTGTGTTTGTTCAGTCCATCATAGGTCATGAGAACCTTCCCAAGTGGGATCGACTGTGGGATGATTTCACACAGGAGGAGACCCGAAGAGGATACATTCAGAGTTCAGCTTTGCCATTCCTAAGGAGGAGGATGTGGCTCTCGTAGCAGGCGGGAAGCAGAGGGGCAGACAGAAGAAGGATCTGAGCAAGATCAAGTGTTTCGCCTGCAATGAGTATGGACATTATGCAGGACAGTGTCCGCATAAGAAGAAGGGGAAGCAGGCGAAGGATGAGCAGGTGGCAGCAGCAGAGGACGTTGATGAGTTCTCTTCTCGGTTTGAGAAGGAGTTCTCACTAGCCACAGTTTGAGAAGGAGTTCTCACTAGCTGATCAAAGATGGGGAGTGGACAATACTCTCAGCAGTCATATGACAGGAGTGCGAGATGCATTCCTGATCCTAGAGCATACGGCAATACAGTTAACTCGAGATGGTCAGGGGGTTGACCATTTAGTTGATGGTGTGGGCAGAGTGAGATTTCTGCTTAACCGTGGGGAGCTCCTGGAGGTATCAGCAGTGTTCTTTGTTCTAGGACTAAGAGGGAGTGTTCTCTCAGTGGCAGCATTGGCAGTTGCAGGATTCCCTGTAGTGTTTCACAAGGATCAATTCTTCACCTATCCCAGAGGAGTAGACCCAGTGTTGTTTGGTCACAGGATTGATGGTGAGTATTTGGTTTATGGACAGCCTACTTCAGGCACATCAGGATGCCTGAGTGCATCCTCTTCAGATGCAGAGGGGGATGATGGGCGAGATGCTCACAACAGAGATGAGGCCAGGAGGAGTGGGCCTGTTCAGCAGATGGGTGAGCGAGAAGCTCACCATGATGAGGATCAGGGCAGTGATTGCGGAGTTCTAATGGATGAGCAAGATGCTCATGACAGTGATGAGTCACAAGAGGTTGAGCCTTTGGGCTCATATCAGATGGATGAGCATGCTGCTCATGCAGGCACCAGTCAGAGAGTGAGCTGGTATGACATGGTTGAGATGGACTTGGCCCAGGAGAGAGCTCAATCAATTCAGTCAGTGCAGAGACAGAGGGAGTTGACTTACATAGCTGAGTCAACTCAGGGTCATAGGCAGATGATCTACAGAGTAGTAGATCCACTTGACAGAGGTCTTTAGAGTTGGTTACAGCAGCAGAGACTCAGAGGGAGTCTAAGTCAAAGTGCAGTGACAGAGTCAGCAGTGGTTGACAGAGGGGCTTCTTTCGAAGCCACACAGATGGAGATTGATCAAGGTGGTTCAGTTCAGAGTGCAGCAGTGACAGGCAGATCAATTAGATCAGTGTCAGCTACAGAGGACTTGTTGGATCCAGGTATCCATGGTAGGACTTCCCTCGTTAAGAGGGAGTGTTAGATTATGGTAACTTCGGGATGTCCTCCATGACTCGGATGCCTTGCATGGAGGGACATTAGTACCATAGGCATCAGGATGGAGTAGAGAGTGAGATGCACTCTACTCAGTGGCATGAGCCCAGCGGGGGCTGCATGCGGAGCTTCAAGGGAGATTGCCCCTTGCATGCATGAGTATTGCATGACCTGCCAACATTCAGTGACTGCATGCAAAAGTGACTTTTCGCATGCAATGGGAATTAGGGTTTTGGCAAACCTAATTCATCGGTGAGATTATTTATAGAGGCAGGGGGTCCCCAGATGGGGTTACTCAGTTGTATCATCAAAGAGAGATATTGCCAAAGTGAGGGGGACGAATCTGTCCATGTGGGGCGTCTTTCTGAGATAGGGAGGAGCTGCTGCAGGAGCTAGGAAGGTCAGATCTGAGCTAGATCAATGACCTTTAGTTCCAGAGAGACCAAATCTCCAGAACTGTGAGCTGAGAGAGCTCCACAATGTGATTACTGATTAGATTGGAGGAGGCCGAGTTTGCTTGGAGGAGGACGTTTTTCCTGAGGAGGAGAAGCTCGTTGTGAGCTGGATTGACCGAGTTGGAGTCCGAGACTTTCAAGATAGCCTCGCCTCGAGATCAAAGGAACGTTAGAGATGATCGGAGCTCAGATCTATTGAGATCCGGAGCAGTACGAGCATTTGACATCCAGAGGAGGAGGGCGCACTTGTGCATGCAGAGAGGGTCGATTTCATCAGTGGGCAGTCTTCAGAGCGAGCAGATCAGAGCAGTGATCTAGAGAGGGCAAATCAGTCAAAGGCTTCATCAAAGCACTCAGATCCAGATTGGCAATTAGGGCAGATTTCATCAGTGCATGCATCAGCTGGATGCATGCAAATCTGGGTTTGTCCTAGCCAGAGGGATTGAGCTACCGGTTGAGGTAACTCTGTATTGTATCTTCTTTTATACATCTATATGCTCTGGGCTCGAGATTGAGAAGATAGCCCCATAGTTAGCTGGTTTCTCCCGAAAGGGTTCCAGGGTACATCTGTTGTCTATTGTTGGTAATTGCTTTTATATGTTGTTGGTAGATGCAGATCTAGTGGTTGAGTCTATGTTTTTATGGGTATGTACTGACATTGAGATTCATACTACTTGAGGTCTCAGACTGATACAGAGGGAGTAGTGATCTCTGTATCAAATATTTACAAAGTGTCCAAAGAAGAAGAAAGTAAAAGGAAAAATGCAATAGGTAGTAGCATCTGCAGAGACTCAGTTGAGTGAGTTTGTTGCAAAGTTCAAGAGTGACTTCTCACTAGTTTCTTGCCTTTCCACCAACACAGTTGCTAGGAGTGCATGGTACGTGGACAATGGTGCATCTCATCATATGACAGAAGCACGAGAGCTATTTAGCAGTCTAAGGGAGATGGACTCAGGGATCCATGTGGAGCTTGGTGATGATGCCAAGTATGCAGTGAAAGGAGAGGGCATAGTTTTGTTCAAGCTTGAGTCAGGAGGTTCGTTTGATGTTTAGGATGTGTTATATGTACCAAGACTCAAGAATAACTTGCTCTCAGTCTCAGTTATGGAGGACATGGGTTTTGTCGTCATCTTTCATAAAGGGCAAGTACTCATTCGTCTAGAGGGAGCTAGCCCTCACACAACAGTAAGGACTGGGGTTAGAGAGGGCAACTTATTCAAGCTGCAGGGAAAGCTTGTTCATGCCTTGGTACATGACAATGACAACCTGTGTGAGCTATGGCACAAGAGGATGGGACACCTACATTACATGGCATTCCCAATTCTGAGAGAGATTGTCACTAGTCTTCCAATTTTCAATATTGAGCAGCAGGGCATGTGCAGAGGGTGTGCACTTGGCAAGAATGTCAAGGCTCCTTTTCCAAGCAATGAGAGTAGGTCCAAGGAGATTTTGGATCTTATTCATTTAGATGTATGTGGACCGATGTCAATGGCATCATTGCAAGGAGTGCCATACTATGTGACATTCATTGATGACTTTTCCAGGAAAACCTGAATCTTCTTTATGAAGACCAAGGATGAGGACTTCAGTTAGTTTCGGGAGTTCAAGGCCTAGGTGGAGAACCAAACAGGAGAGAAGATCAAGGCCTTGAGGTCAAATAATGGGGCAGAGTACACCTCAAATGACTTCAAGGATTTTTGCAAGGAGGCAGGGATCAAGAGGGAGAAGACAATCTCGTACAACCCACAATAGAATGGGGTTGCAGAGAGAAAGAATCAATCCATCACCAATACTGCAAAGGCTATGATTTATCAGTGAAGCACCACTCGCCCAAGACTCGCGACTACTCACGAGTCTGGGCGAGTCAACCTCTGAACCGAGTAATCGTTGAAGACTCATCCAAGACTCGGCACAGTCGGCATACTTGGGTTACTCAGCATGGACTCGCACGAACTCGGGAAGGTCAGAAAATAGCCCCCGCGGAACTGAATGCGAGTTTGGGCGAGTCAACCTCTGAACCGAGTAATCGTTGAAGACTCGTCCAAGACTCGGCACAGTCGGCATACTTGGGTTACTCGGCACGGACTCGCACGGACTCGGGTGAACTAGGCACGAACTCGGGATGGTCAGAAAATAGCCCCCGCGGAACTGAATGCAGGCTTGGTTGACGCGGTTGATTTTGAAGCAGGATTTACAAGCGTGATTCCAAAGTCGACACGGAAGGATGGCGATGAAGTTCAATTTGTCCGTGACAAATTGGAGTCATATGTCATATGACTTGGACAGAGTAGGTTTTGATCAATATGGCATACTTTCTTGGTATGTATGGTGATAAAGTTCTTGGTGAACTTTGCCAACCCGACAACAACCCCACTCTACCACTCTAGGGTATGTATGGCGATGATGTTCTAAGTGAATTTGGCTTTATGTAAAAATCTAAGTTGCCAGGGTACCCGTACCGGGGGGGGGTGGGCACTCGTACCAGTACCGGGTACCTATACCATCATACCAGGTACAGGAACGGGTACCTCTGGGAGTATTGCTTAAGTACTGGGTACTTCACCCAAGTACCGGGTACTTGGTAATGGTAACTAATTTGAGGGTATCAGTACTTCAAAAGGGCCCGCTTACTGCGAGTTTGGGTACTCCACGAGTACTTCCGGGCATGAAACTAACCCCACCCAGTTTCTCTTTCAGAATTTTATCGGCACAGATTATCTTTAAATTCTCTGGCAGGCACTTTGAACTCTTGGCAAGCTCTACTCTCAACATGGGTACCGTCCAATCCAAATCGACCTCGATTACTCTTGACCATAAGCCGCTCACCTTCAGCTTTGCACTGTCAGGGTTACTGCTACTGCTGCTCGAGCCTTCCATGATCAATTCTCCACAAAATCAATAGAATTTAAAAGTAAAACCTTCAAATAAACGCCAAAAGAGCTCAAATTTGACGTGCAGAGAGGATTAGGTAATTTATAGTCCAGTGCAACTAACGTAGATGTCAAATAAACAACGTAATTCGACAGAAGTTAGGTCGCGTCGACTCAAAGCAAAAACAAATTGACATGAATGTATTAATTGAATATCCTTTCTTCTATTTATAAGAAGAGCTTGTGCTAAAATTTTATTCTATTTTCCTCTTATTAATTATACTAGGTCGGCAATAAATACAAAATAAAATCCATTAATTATTATTTTATCTCCTAATTGACTATTATTTTATCTCTCTCTCTCTCTCTCTCTCATATATATATATATATCACACATATATATGAGATTAGTTATCAAGATGCAAAAAAAAACAAAAAGAACATGATGTAGAGCATCTTCCAAGACCCTAGCACTATGTGATGGTACATGGTGTTCGATGAATAATCTCAAGACAATTATGACATGCCACTGTACTTCTTTAGGAAATTAATTGAGTTTATCATACATAAACATGTAAACTATTTTGATATTTTGATATTTTGATAAACATGTGAACTATTGAGTTTATCATACCTCTAGTTGCTATAGATAAGGAGCCTCCACTTGATAGTGATACTTACCTGGAGAGCTTCTTGACCAAGGACCTCCTTGATGCTGATGCAGATGACAGTGATGTTGCAGACCTAGCAGAGATGGCTTGAGGAATCCAAATCAACTATGATGTTTACTTGTTTTATGTTTAGTATTTGACTATTTTCATTTTGCTATTTTGTATTTCAGATCTCTGATTTCATGTTCGGAACTATGGCAAATGAGGCATGCCATTTGCTAAATTTTGGATGTAGTATGACAATGGACTCATGGAGTCATGGACATATATCATGCTATTATGCTAATTATTCATATCAATATCAATATCATATATGTAATTTGAATTAATGTGCAAGCAGCAATACCAATGTCAAATGTGTGTTACTTGTTGAAAACTTATTAACTTAATAATAAATATATTAATATAATTATTAATTATAATTTAAACTTGAAAATTTTATATATATGTCTACAGTACCCCGACGTACCCAAGTACCCTATTTCAAAAAGTGGTGTACCCGTACCCGTACCCATCCCAGTACCAGAGTACCCTAGCAACTTAGGTAAAAATTGATTTTTATATTATATGAAATATCTTAATTTTAAGAAGATATTAAAATCATATGACTTTGATTTTGAAAAGCTTTTTTATTATTTTATAATATTATATAGATTTTAGAAAATTATTTATTTAAATTAAAAAATAGTCCTTATATTTTAGATCAATTATTATAATAATTATATTACTAAATAAATATGAATATTTTGATATTTATTAGAAAGATTATTTTATTAAAGAATTTTTAATTTAAAGAGATAAGGTATAAACAACAAACTTTATAATTATCATTTAAAAGTTCATTTATAAAAAACTTCTATCATAAAAAACAAAACAAAAATAAAAAATCATGATCATTATTTAAATTTTTGCATCCAAAATGGATTGTGTTATGTTGTATTATCAAAGTTTATGAGACAATGTTATGAATTATTGCATAGATTGTAGTTTTATAACTTATATGGAGTGGAAATGTCATTAACCTCTTTTTTTGTGCCCAAAATTTACCATATTTTAAATTTTTTCCTATTTGCCGAGTCTGTCCCGGGTCTTTCCCGAGTCGACGAGTCATATGCCAGCCAAGTCTTTGCCGAGTCCGAGTCATGCAACATTGTGATTTATGATTAGGGTCTACCTATGTTTCTTTGGGCAAAAGCATGTAACACAGTAGTGTATTTGCAAAACAGGAGTCCTCACAAGATATTGGAGGAAAAGACTACTGGGAAGGCATTCACAAGAGTGAAACCAAAGATTGGGCATCTCAAAATCTTTGGTTGTCCTATATACCTCCATGTGCCTCTGGAGAAGAGGATGAAGTTGGAGCCTTCAAGAGAGAAGGGCATATTTGTGGGCTACAAGATCTTCATGCCAACACGGCGGAAGATAGCGGTAAGCTAAGATGTTAAGTTCAACGAGAACTTGGCATCTAGGAAGTCTCATGAGTTACCACCAATGGTAGAGGACGAGCAAGTGTCTTCGAAGGGAGAACAAAGTTCACAGATTTTTAGTTTAGGGAGTCATCCTTCAAGTGAGGAGGAGGAATTAGATCCTTCTAGCTCTCTTAGGGGACCCAGATGGTTTGAGCAGACATTGAAGGATGCTCGGGAGTATGTTGAGGCTCTTAGGAGATCATTCAAGGAGAGTAGGCCTCTGAGGAAGTTTTTGAACTATATGGCATTGATGAGTAGCATCATAGACTCCAAGCCTTCCAGTTTTGAGGAAGCAACTCACTAGCATGTTTGGAGGGATGCCATGGTGGAGTACACCTCCATCATGAAGAATGATGTGTGGGACATTGTGCCTAGACTGGAGGGGAAGTCTGTGGTGACTTCTAGGTGGCTCTTCAAGATCAAGCATGATGCAGATGGAAGCATCAAGAAGTTCAAGGCGAGGTTTGTGGTGAGAGGGTTCTCTTAGAGAGATGGAGTGGACTATGGGGAGACATGTGCTCCTGTCGCTAGATATGCTTCCATTCGAGTTTCTATATCTATTGCCTCAATCATGGGGTGGAAGATTCACCAGATGGACGTGAAGACAACCTTCCTCAACGAGATCATTGAGGAATTATATATAGAGAAACCTCAAGGCTTCAAGGTACATGGGAGGGAAACTGATGTGTGCAGGATTAAGAAATCCTTGTACGGACTCAAACAAGCACCCAGGGCATGGTATTCCAGAATTGATGAATACTTGGAGAGCTTGGGCTTCACCAAGAGTGAGGCGGATCCTAACTTGTACTTTATACTTGTTGGGTCTAATCCACTCATCTTGGTGTTGTACACAGACCAGCATAGATCCATCTTAAAGGTTCATATCTATCAAGCACCGAGAGGGATCCAATTTCTTGAGGTGTATTTCCTTTTTTAAATTTAAATTCAAGAAATTTGATCTCTCTTGATTAATAGATCCAGGTTTAAGTTTTAAGTTTTTATTTTATAAACGAACATCTATTTTTTAAGTACTTTTCATAATATTTTATTTTATGAACCAACATGGATTTTATTTTTTTTTAAATACTTTCCATAATATTTTATTTTATGAACCAACATAGATTTTTTTTTTAAATACTTTCCATAATTTTTTATTTTATGAGCCGACATGAATTTTTTTAATTATTTTGTTACAAACGTTACATCACGTTACAACATCTCCCCCATACTTTTTTTAAAATATTTTCCATAATTTTTTATTTTATGAGCCGACATGAATTTTTTTTAATATTTTTTAATTATCTTTTTACAAACGTTATTTTGTTAGAAACGTTATATCACGTTACAACATCTCCCCCATACTGGGCTTTAGATCACCTCGTTTCACTCGGTGCAATGATTTGTTTCTCACAGGTGCAGAGGGGCTTATAGCAAGGTGCAAGATAGATTTGGCTACAGAGTTTGAGAAGAAGGATATTGCTTGATGCATTATTTCCTAGTGTTAGAGGTATCGCAGAGATCGGGTGAGATCTTCCTTGGTCAAGGAAAGTACACAATAGAGATCCTGAAGAGATTCAGGATGGGGGATTGTAGACCAATGGCTACACCTATGGTTACCAACCTGAAGAACGTTGTCACTTCAGATTCAAACTGGGTGGATCCCAAGTTATGCAAACAGTTGATAGATTCCTTGATGTATTTGGTCAACACTAGGCCAGATATAGTTTTTTCTGTGAACACCTTGAGTCAGTTCATGGTGGAGTCGAGTCAAGTGCATTGGGTAGCGGCAAAGCATGTGCTCAGGTATTTGAGAGGAACAACAAAGTATGGATTGAGGTATCTTGAAGGTGGAGTGAGGCAACAAGGATATTCAAACTCAGATTGGGCAGGGAGTGAATCAAATCGGAAGAGCACCTCAGGGTGTTGCTTCAACTTGGGCTTAGCACTGATTTCTTGGTTCAGTAAGAAGCAGACTTCCATAACACTCAGTTCAATAGAGGCGGAGTACATGGCAGCATGTTTGGCTAGTTGTGAAGCTATTTGGATTCGCAAACTGCTTATAGGATTATTTGATCAAGAGTTGGATCCTACGGTGATATATTGTGACAATCATAGTTGTATCAAACTCTGAGAATCCAGTATTCCCTGACAAGTCCAAGCATATTGAGATCAAATATCACTTCATCCGAAACACGATCCAAAAGGGAGCAGTCAAGCTCCAGTATGTTTCCACAGATGAGCAGGTTACAGACATTCTGACCAAACCCTTGGCTAAAGGGAAGTTTGTTTTCTTCAGAGACAAACTAGGAGTGATGGAGAATACCTTCCTCGCTAAGAGGGAGTGTTGAGGTTTGTAGTCCAAATAGGTATTTCCACATGAATTTATGTCTAACTTGCGGAAACCGCCATTAATACCTCTCAAAACTTTGGAAATTCAATTTGATAATTTAATTATTGAAGTGAATGTCAATTTAGAATTAGTTATTTAAGTTAATTAAGTGAATCTAAGTTAATTAAGTGAATCTTAGCCATTGATCTCAAGTGAAGGGGTGATCTAATCTCAACCATTGATCACTTAGGAGGTTAGGGTTTTCGCTCATCTCAAGATTATAAAAGGCAACCAAGGTGAGAGGAGATGACACACACAACACCAACACGCAAGCATTGAGTAAGTGACTCAGTTCAGAGAATGAAGAAGAACTTTCACTTTCTAAATTTGGCAAGGAAAAGAAGACTACAGCCAGAAGCATTTTTGCAGGAGGTAGTACTAGCTAGGCAGATTGTAGGAGGTGTCGCACAGCTCAGCAGCTCAATTGTGCAAAAATAAAGCCGTACAACAGGTCGTACAGCAGGCCACACAGTCTTACAACAGGTCGCGTCCATAAAGCAGACTACAGCAGGCCGTACAAGATGTATAGCAGGTCATATAGGGCCATGCAGGTACAGGGTCGTACACATCATACAGGGCCGTACAATCCATATAAGTAGGTCGTACAGGCTGTACAAGTGTAGCATGGCAATAGAGGGTTTCTAGGGCAATTTGCAGGCTGAAGAAGTTTTTCAACAAAGTAGATTTGCCATGTTTGTTGTATGTTACCAACTATTTTGTACAATAGTTGAACCTCCATTGAGCCGCCAGTGTTTGAACATGATCAATGTTCACTTCCAGAGTGTCAGGGGTTCAGTTTGTGATGATTAGCTAGTTTTGTTTTTCTGTTGAAATGACCATGCCCCATGGGGTCTTTGTAATAAGTGTGCTAGTAGGAGTTTGAGTGGCTCGGTTCCCCAAGACTTGACTATCAACTAAGGTATTCCAAGGAGTTTTTTGCCCTTGTCAATTATGTTTTGCCTATAGCCGAGCAATAATCGACGAGATTTTCTCCTGCTTCCTCCAAAGTTGGAATGCCCAATTTTGAAAGTTTGGGCCGTGGGGGGTTATTAGAGTCCAACTGATGTATATGAACCTACTAGACACTAAGTGTATGTTAGATGGTCATTTCCTAGGTCCCTTGTTCATTTAAAACGTTGTCCGAAAAAATTTTACCGAACGCGTTGGATAATTTTATTTTTTATTATTTTATTATTAAATTTTCCAAATATTTAATTGAAAAATTTCAATTTGTGGATTTAAAAGATTGGAGGCTCAATTCCTAAGCCAAAAATCCCAGTTAAACCCCAAACCCACTTATCCTAAGTTTCGGACAGTCATTCAGCCTCATAATTAATATTTTCTCAAAAAATCAATAAAAGAGAAATATTAATTAAAATAATCAAAAATTATTAAATTGGAGATAATCCAAATCTCTCCAAAATAATCCAATTGGATTAAATAAACAGGCTAAATGACATGGCATGAGGCATTTATGAAGATTCCAATCAAGTCCAAGTGGATTCAGTTAACTATCCGTCACCCTCAGTCATCTTCAATCAAGGAATTCGCCCTCTTTTGGATGGCTCACGAATTGGGTTATGTGGCAAGCAATTAATGGTTTGTTGGATGTGTATTAATTATATGGCAGGCGCCTTCCTCAAATGAAGGCCACATCACAAAGGCTTTAACTCTCTCAACTCCAACAAACTCGAGTTACACTCCAAGCTTGCTTCTTGATGGGATTCACGCCCTCCTTCATAGCTCACGACTTCATGATGTGGAGCTCACGTATTGGTTTGATGGAGCTTCCAATGGAGAGTGGGGGCGCCTTGCCTAGGTGGAGGCCACCTCCCCACTCCTATCTACCACAAACTTGAGTTAGCTATTGGATCTACACTCCATTGTTTCTCATGGATTGAAATTCGACTTCTCTTTGATTGGAATTGGCTCTCTTCTTTGCCAAGTTCGAATTAGGTTATTGGTAGTCTCTTTTTGTATAAAAGCAAGAGCCTTGCACCATTATTTCTCATGAAGAATATGCAAGAGAACTCTGCCAAAATTGTAACGCTTCTATTTGTTTAAAACTGAAATAAAAGCGACTTTGGAGGTCTATGCATGGTCTTTTAGTATTGTGATTTCATCTTGTGTGAGGTGATATCTCTCTCAACCCTACTCTCTCTTTTGCAAGTATTTGTTCATTGCTAGCTTTAAAAGGCTATAAATCTAGCACATAAGGTTAATCATTTATTGTCTTTAAGTTGATTATCTATGCAAGGTCTTTCAAATAACTAGAACGAACAGGACGTAGTCGTTATACTAATGTTTTTTGGATATTTGTTTGATTTAGTATTCTAGCAGTTGATCATTGTTTGCTTCTTGAGTGTGGTGTTTTTTAGGGATCACCAAAGGTGGAGAAAGGGTTGAAGTCCAACTTCTTCTTCACAAAACAAGAGCTTTTATCATTTAACACTTTCATCTTGCAGGATCTACAAGGCTTCTATCTCCAAGTCAAGAAACTTAGCCAAAAAGGGGCTCTTTCTCACCCATCACCCTTAAATTTAGAAACTATTTTGGTTACTTGGTTACCAGATCTACCATTTTGAAGTTGTGGAAATCTCAAGGAAACATTCTTATCCAAGCTTTAAAACCCCATCAAGCTTGTCTTTGATTTTGATTGGCTTGATCTCTTTCTCCTTGTTTTTCTTCCTCCATTCTGGCTTTCGTTTTCTTCGTCTTCTATCCTCAAGCTCCTTTCATTTCCTCACTAGTCTTTTTTCTCTCTTATCTCTGATTTCTTCCATTTCAGTCCTCTCTTAAGTCTGATTTTGTCTCTCCTTTTGGTCATTATCAGTCCTCTCCCTTCTCTTTTTCTAGACATCCTTCCTTCTTGCTTGTTGGCTGTCCCATCCTTTGCTTGCTGCCCTCTTCTATTTACTGTTTTCATCCATCTTTAACTTTTTTTGCAGCCACCTGTTATCCCTTGTTCGCTGTCCACTGTTGGCAGCCTTCTTCCATTTGTCTTACCTTGATATTCTCCTCTTCTTTGCTTTCGTTTTCCCTTTGCTTCCTTTACTTTGTTTAAAAGTTGCATTTAGATCTTAAGTCATTTCTAGTTTGCATCTAGTTCCTAGTTTAAGATTGCATTGCATTTTCAAAGTTTCATTTAAGAAGTTAGTTTTGTTAGTTTCAATTCTAAAGCTTAGATCTTAACTTATATCTCATTTTTTACTTTGCATCTTAGATCTAGGACTTGCATTGCATTTTAAAAGTTAACATTGTTCTTAGTTTTAGATTTCCATTTGGTTATTTAGATCTTAGATTTACTTTGATTTTGTTAACAAATAATGGGTGTTTGAGCTTTTGCTTGTTGCAGGTACTTGAAGAGAAGAAGCAAAGATCAAGAAGCAAAATACTTGAAGAAGCAAAGATCAAAAAGCAAAAAACAAGAAGGAGGCAAAACCAATAAATTTTTCTCCAAACAAGAAGTGCAAAACCAAGAGAACAAAACCAATCTCTTTTTTGTAAAAAAAAGCCTTAAGAGCTTCATAATCTTCTTCTATTTTTCTCAAGTTCTCTTCAAGGGTTAAAATCCCAAGTATTGTAATATCTAATAAAAAGAGCAAGTGGGATTTAAGGCTCCCACACCCAACTTCCCCATTTGGGGAAGCTTGTAGTGTCTTTGTTCTTTGATTGTTTCATTCTTAGATTAGATTTCATTTTTGCAAGTAGATCACTAATTGCTAGATTAAGCTTTTCCATTTTTGCAAGTAGTTTCATTTCCACTAATTGCTAGATTGTATCTTTTGCATTTGTATTTGATTCACTTGTTGTGTATCTTGTTTATAATTGTTCAATCGTAAAAAGAACACAAAGTCTCTTGAACTTGTCATAAGATAAGTCAAGAGCACTCTCTATCGGAGAGCATTGTTGCATCTTGCATTTGCATATTAGATTAGCTAAGACTCTTGAATCTCACCATAAGGTGGATCAAGTGCACTCTCTGTCGGAGAGCTTTGTTTTTATGCTCTAATAAAACATTCACAACTCACCATCTCCCTTAAAATTGGAATTTACTATTTTCCATACCACGTATGCTCTGCCCTTCCTTGAGAGGTTGGGTTACTCAAAAACGATATTAGCTTTCTAATTGTTCACATTAATCCAATTTTAACCATAATAAAATCTTTACCCCATAACCAACGAATCCAGCATTGATCGTCAAAATACTCGAAAGTGGGAAAATTCCAAGTGGGGGCGGTGGGTAGCCATATCCCGTTTTCAGTGGCTGGTTAGTTATTGAACGCCTCGCTGGAAACTTGGGTGGTCCAACATGTCCTCAAACGGAGCCACTTAGAGTATTCCCGGACAAATTTCCAGTACCTTGCGTATCGCTTGGAAATTCCCCTCACCTTTAATAATCAAAAGATCATTCTAAAATACACAATAAAATTTACCAAGAGCATTGCAGAACAATCTCACAAACATATCTTTGAGACTTGTATTTCAGCATCCCCAACACACTTTTGACTCCACTTTGGCACTAGTCTTGAAACTCACTTTGCATCACCTAAGTTGGACCATTTGTCCTTTGTTATCTGAGTTATTTGTCTCTTGTGGATGCTTCAAATTCAGTCATCTTATATATTGTGCATCTTATCTTATGTTTTGCAACAGCAACTTGGATTGCTTAATTTGATATTGTGTATCTCATAAAAAACTCCTAAACAACACTCATTCACACCATACACCCAAAAACATCTAAAAACAAGAGCCTTAGACAACTGTTTGTTAGGGACTACCCCCCTTGGCTTCGTTAGGAGTTTGCCTAAACGGAGGAGCTGGGATCAGGTGACAGCACCTGGCTCTTTGCTTGCCCCCAAGGCCACACCTTTCCCACTTTCAGTGAGGAAACAGCTTTTGAAAGATTTATGTTGCTAGTGTGCATCTCGGCGAACAACACTGTAGATTAAATTTTTTTAACATTGGGCTAATTTCCCAGTAAGGGAGCCCTTGTATGCTTGGATATTATTTTAATGAAAAGCAGATTTGAAGGGCAAAAATTTCTATGCATGTGTTAATCAGATCTGTTTCCATTTTGCTTCTACTATTTAAATTTTGTAAATAATTCCAACAGTATAAATTATTCAGTGAGCTGCAATTTAATTCTTAGCAAGGAAATCACTAGGAAATTATTTATCTAGATCTGGGGTTAGAGAAATTAACACCTATCGATATCTAATTGGTTCAAGGTTGAAAGGTGTATGGGCTTGAGGAAGGGCCTCGCGACCCCATGCAATGTGAGTAATCCAATCTAATCTAGATTGGACAATATGTGGCATGAATAGACCTCACAACATAACACTCTCATGGGCCCTCGTCCCTACTCGTGTCCTACTCACAGATCGGCGCTCTTTTTACACTTGGTTGTAAGACCTATGCTTATGCAAGTCTAGGCTACAATCATGGAGCCATGGTGAAGCTTTCTTGTGTCTCGCTCCTAATACTCCAAAATTAGATCAACTTGAATAAGTCTTAAGGCAAGAGGTAGGATCAAACGAGAAAGTTGATTGAACCAAGTTGACTGGATAACAAGGAAGAATCAGCTAAAAAGAGATCGACAACGAAGTCAGCTAGCATATCAACTAAACTAGATCGACTAGTGTACAAATGTTGACAAATAGAACAAGTGATTGACTAATTTCAATGAAGGACTTGAGAGCCTTATTAGCGGTAATAATTTAGTTATATAGGTTCCAATGAGAAGAGGATGTCTATGTCACATTCAATGACCAGGACAAGTTGACTAGACAATTAACATCCATTACTTAAGAGGATTTGAACCTTTTGATAATTGAAAGGAAGCAAGAGCAACCAAACCAAATCTAAACAACTCCTGGAGATGGCTTGTAAGATGGTGGATAGCAGGAAGGAGAGGCATTAGATGAAGAGGTTGGATATTGGACAATCTGAAAGTGGAAGACAATTGAGGGATCATGAACAACTTAGAGAGTTGTTGCATTTCCAAAGCAAAAGGATGTTCCCTGTAGCAAGGACAGGGCTCAACTTTGCTACCAAGAGTACTAGGGATTGTGAAATGCAACCTTGTGTATGTGGAATCCCAAAGGTCATGCAAGTTTACAGCTGTAAATACCCATTGATCGATATTCTCTAAGATTGATAATAAATGGAGTTTAATCTGCATAAGGGCTATCCTTAAAAACATCTAAACAATGTGATGAATATTTATGAGATTGATTGTTCGTTTAACAAAATCCATAGTGTAGATACATTCAACAAATTCAACTTGTCCACTAGAAAATGGATCAATTTGGTATCAAAGCAAAGTTCTTTCTAAGAAGTGTACAGTGAAAACCAAACTTGGAGATTTCCTTTACTTATTAAGTTATTCGGACTCTTTCTTAGTTAATTTCCTCTATGAGACCATGGAGAAGGAATGCAAATGCATGCTAAGGACCTTTAGGAAGGCAATGAAGTAATAGATAGAGTTGGAGCAAGTACAAGCTGGAAAAAATTAGACTAACAACAAGAGCTTAAAAATCCAATTAAGTTGGAAGATAAAAGAACGATAAGATTGAGGAAATGTGCATACGCTCTAGCCAAGGAAATGAAAATATCCTCAAGCATTATGTTAAGATGACTTCTAATTTGGGTAAGTTGGCAAGGGCCTGCAGTGATCAAGGTGTTGCAGTTAAAAAATAAAAGGGAAGCCCTAATATGTACCCAATCCTTAAAATAGCATAAAAACCCATAACAGACACATTGTAATGTAAGCGTGGAGTCCAACTCCCAAAGAGATAACACAAATGAGTTACACAATAATGCTTTATAGAGTAGGAGAACCTCCTCGAAATAACCCCAGTGCATTCATATAACCAAATCATATGTTTATGTTTTAGATAAAGACTATTTTGACCTCTATATATACCTATTCTCACCCACTACAAATGTGGGCCCCTTATTAGTCCAACCACTATTACATAAGGGGCCCATTACATATACATTTAACCCCATATATACCCCTCTTGGGGTCATATCATATTACCTCCCTTCAAAAATCTTTGTCCTCAAAGTTTTGCAATTAGGGGATTTACATGTGATAAAACCAAGTAATAGGATTTCCTTACAGTCCTGCTCTCTTGTTGCCATTGATGATGATCCATCCATCCAAATTCAATTGTCTTCGATCTTAATCCTTGATAGTTGGTTGCTACATGCTTTGCTTTGATTCCATGCATTGTTGTTCCAAATTGTTGTAGTCTCAACAATATCATGTCAAATAATGATATTTTGATGCCATGTTCCATGAATATCATTGATTACTCCATCTTCATTGGTAATGCCAATATCAATCTCCTTGTCTTTCTTGCCAACTTTCTCGGTAATGAGAGTTCAATAAGGTTCCACCTTTGATGGTTTTCATTCACTCTCCACACCATATCATCAGTCTTCTTTTCAAAGATAATGGCATGCTCTATCCTCTATTCTTGGTCTTTAATTATTCTGGTCTTTGAGAATTGAGATAATACCATCAAATTTGACATGTACATCAAATTCCTCAAGCTAGAATTCCACTTCTTTGAGTATTTTCTAGTGAACTTCTAGAATCTTGTCTTCCTTCTCCTTTGAAGCTACAATGTGATGCCATCCATCAGATTAAGATGTCCTCCTTCAATTCTAGATTGCATTTCTAATTTTACATTATCAGTATTTAGGGCTTCTTCAACTTTCTTTCAAATTTCCCTCTCCAAGTCTTTTCAAAATATTCTCTTCAATATTTTGGTAGTATCTTCATCCTTATTCTTTGATTCAGCCTCTTGTAAAAGCTTTTTCATATTCTTAACATCATCAAGAAGGTATTGGTTATGCTTACACAACCTTTTAATTTCTTCATCTTTCTTTAAAATTTCTTCCCTTGACTCATCCTTTTCTCAATTTCCTTTGCTAATTTTTTCTTGTTTTAATTTATGAACGTCCTTAATGAGTGTTTCATAAAGGACTTGTATCTTGGACAACTCATCACCCTTCTTCAGCTCTTCTTTTACTTCTTTGAATTCATCTTGAGTTTTATCCATCACCTCCATTTTTTAGTCCCCAATCCATCTTCTTAAGAAAAAAATTCAAATTCTTCCCATGTGAAGATGTTATTACCATTAAGACTCAACCACCACTTTCAAGCCTCACCATATAAATAAATGCATGAAGCACCAAGACTTAAAATTTTGACAATCCTTAACCATTCCATAAAATCAATTTCATCCTTCATCTCCCCTAAACTCAGGTATTTCCATTGGTTCTTAATTGTGATCTAACCAAAACCATTACATCGTAATTCCCCAACCTTCAATATTTATTCCAAATTGTAACAATAATTTTTCAAATATGTTCTATGTTATTTCCCCTTTCCAACAACTTTTAAATCACATAAATCTTACCTTCCAATCAAAACTTATGCCAACTTGAAGTCATCATATATTTTTAAGCCCTCATCTAGGGATTGTCCTGTAGAGCAACCTTGTAATTGATGTATCTCCCAAATTATTGTGTATTTGAGTCTAAAATTGTGGTCTATAACAAGTACAACCTGGTATGTATTCTATGCAATGCCATGAGTCTCACTAATTTTGATGTGTAAAGAAAAAATATGATAACTTTCCCAAAACTTGTTGATTTTTTAACCTTTCAAGAGGTCAAACTTGTACAATATGCCACACACCCAATTTTTCAGCTCTGGGTCTGAAATTTCTACCTAATACAACCTCATCTGTCTTCTTTCCAATGCCACAATTGGCACTCAATTTGGACCTCACTAGCTTTAGATAAGAATATTTTACCAAGAAACCCTATTTGAGACTAGTTTTGGGACTAGACAAAAACCCTAACTTGTACAATATGTAACTCTGAAATTATAGCAAATTAGACTGAAATTTGGACCAGAGATAGCTTGCTCTGTCCCCTTTCCAATACCACAAGTACCACGCTTTTCCAACATCACAACAAGTCATAAAGAAAATGATGAGATGACTTGTTTAAAGGAGCCAAGATCTATGTTCTAATACCAAAAATGTACCCAATCCTTAAAATTATATAAGAAACTATAATACACACAGTGTACACCAAATGTGAGCATGAAGCACCAAGTCCCAAAGAGATAATAGAGATGAGCTACACAATAACTCCTTATAGAGTAAAAGAACCTCCTCTAAATAATCCGGGTACATTCATATACCCAAATCATATGTTCATGTTTTTAATAATGACTATATTGACCTCTATATATACATATCAGTTATTACCACTCATTGCATGTGTTGGCCTCTTATTAGTCTACCCCTATTACACATACATTTACTCCATTACATATACATTTAACTCCATATATACCTCACATAAGGTCATATCAAGCTCAAAGAAAGAGTATTGACCATGGAGGAGTTAAGCAAGCCGGAACTCTATAAAGTTTGAATTCGTAAGAGATGAGCAGAGGATACCACAAAGCAGCTTCATTATGCTAGTTGAGAACATTATGGGTTTTGGTGAGATTGTACCATCAATGGGCACAAGGATGATAGCAACGTTGCAGCAATACAAACCAATGTTACAAACATCGGCGATATATCGCCAACATCGCGATATATCACGATGTTCCCAGCTCGGCCATAATATCGGCAAAAATATCGCCATTTGAAAATATCGCTATTTTTTTAAAAATATCGGCAAAAATTGGCAAAAATCGGCAAATATCAGCAAAAATCGGCAAAATATCGGCAAAAATCGGGAAATATCGGATAAATATCGGCTGAGTCAAAAAATTAATATTTTTGTATTTTTTTCATTTCGCCGATATATTGCCGATGTTTGCCGACATTTCCCCAATAAATCCGATATTTTGTTTTTGGACCCTCGGCGATATATTCACCGACACGATATTTGTAACACTGATACAAACCAAGATTTTTTTTTCTTTTGAGTCAATGAAGATCAGAGTTCAAATGTAACTCTGTTCTTTAAGCAGCCATATCCTCAATGTGGCTTGGGAGTTCCATTCATGATTTCACTCCAATCCCTGTTGTGTAACTAAATACATCACCTTTTGTACATGAGCTGTTGTGTTTGTAAGCTCATTAATGACTCATCACTAAGTTAGTTTATCATTTTTAGTCACTCATATTAATGAGTTATCACTAGTGGAGAGGTGTTATGTTACAAATAGTTTGTTCAATTGCTATAAAACATCCAATCCAAATAGGATAGGGAAGAGAAATCATATAGGATAGAATAAGTATATTGCAATGTGAATGAATGATGATACAAATACTTCAGAAATATATAGATAGATAGAATGAATGATGAATGTAAATTGTGTATCTTCATCTCCTCACCCTTTAAGGATGTTTTGTCCTCAAAGCATAGTTAGGGGAACTACGTCTTTGTTCCTGCTTGTATTTCTTCCACTATTTTGGAGGTGGTGTTGGCTGAGGAAATAAGACAGTAAGATCTTCAAAGGGATGAACAATACTATGGCATTGTGGAGGTATAAATCCACCCAAAGTTAATTTTCTTCAAAATTGTATTATGCAACATTTTATGAGAACATCTTTGATTGTGATTGTCAATATACCATTGGAAACAAGTTGAATTGGTATCCTAATATCTAGGAATGTGAATTGTGTTTGTTTCAATTGATGTTGGCATGTCGATTGTTCCCTAAGATGAATTTTATAATTTGGGTGATGATAAAGTCTAGAAATTGAGCTTCCCTCTAAATATACAACAGTAAAGAACTGACACTTTAATGTTCAATGTTGCGTTGCCATTCTTGAGTTGAGATACAATTTCGTCAATGGTTATAGATGGGTATTCCACTGTAATTCTGTAAATGTCCCTTTGTCAATTGATGGCCTGACTTTATCGACGATAGATAAATCTTCTTTAGCGACAATCAATTTTTCATATCTAATTGCATCTACAAAAGTTCCCCATTCAAACGTTTGTACTTTAACTTCCACAAGTGTTATTGATTCGAATGGGTCGATTGACATTGCTTTACTGAACCTTGGAATACGTGTCTTTTCTCTTTAATTTTTTTAATTTCTTAAGTAGGATTCGACTATGAATTTTAAGGGGACTTATTCCTTGTCCTTGTTTGAAAAAAAGTTGTCTTTATCTAATATATAACTTTAACAAAATTTCTCTAAAGGTCTTCCATTTTTTTTGTGATTTTCACTCCTTTTCTTGATATTTGTGATTTCACCTTTTAGCTTATCACCCTCTATAGCGAGGGATCCTTTTTCAGTTCGTAATTCGAATTTTCCACCGAGTTGTTTCTTTGATTCCAATCTAAGTTCACTAATTCTTGCTCAGTTGAGTATGACATGGTTAAGACTTCTGAATTCTTTTGCTAATATTTTTACTTAACAACTTTGGAATTAAGTGGGCGAAGGAAGGTGTGAGGATCCCACAATATTGATTTCAAATTAGAATTTTACTATACTTGATATCGCCCTTTTTTAAAAATTTAAATATCACCTTGTTTTTCAATTTCAAGTTGGAATTGGTACTTTGTATCTAGCATTCCTTTATAATATGGATGAGCTAACATATATATATCCACCATTATATACCGTTCCTTGCTATATATGCCCCAAAATTAAGAAAAAACGTGATATATGTTCTCAAAGGGTGTGACTGTATAACCAAGGTGGTGGTCAATAAAAGGAGATTAATGAATGTGATTCTGATTTTCCTTAGCTGCCACACTTAGGGATATTCCAACAAGAGTAATGCCTTGAATTTGGCAACAACCTATGTGCATCACAAGAGTAAAGTTATGGTGAGTGAGGCTTGTGCAGACTTAACAATTTTCAACATTTCAACCAAGGTGACTTGGGAGTGGGAGCGGGAGTGAAAAGCGAAATTTTCAAAAGCTTTTGGTTAGGAAGCGTTACAGAAGCGTTTTTTATATAATATATATTTTTTATATATTTTGATGCATATATGTCAACAAATGCATGTAGAATGTTGAATCAATAAAGCCCTATTAAAGCCTAGTAAAGCTTAGGAATCCCTAGTAAAGCCCTATTCCTTAGTAATCAATAGTGGCATAAAGAGAGCCAAAATCTATGGAAATCCTATTACTTGGTTTCATCCAATGTAGAACCCTTAGGAATCCCTAGTAAAGCCCTATTCCTTAGTAATCAATAGTGGCATAAAGAGAGCCAAACTCTATGGAAATCTTATTACTTGGTTTCATCCAATGTAGAACCCTTAACTTAAAGCTTTTAGGACAAATCTTTTTGAAGGGGCTACTATATTATGACCTTAATGGGACTTGCAAAGGGTCATATGTATATGTAAATAGTAGGTCAGCCCGACAGTGGACCTACATGAATAATGGATGGGATTACATATATATAGAGGTCAATAGACTCATTATTGCACAGATTAACTTATGGTTACTCTACTTGGATGTACTTGAATTCTTTGGGAGCTTTTCTCAGTAATATCTGAGGAGTTATTGTACAACTGATCATAATAATACTTTTGGGACCCATGATCCATGTGCATATTTGGTGTACATTGTGTGTTTGCAAGTTTAACACACCTTCTTCTATATTAGATTCATAATAAGTTGGGCATTCCAATCAAAAGTTATACCAAATGTAAGCTAAAGTAATGTTCTAGACCCTTCTCTGGGAGATGGTCTACAAATTGACCATATAATTGCTAAATACATGTGATTTCTACTTCAATTTCGATTAAAAAATGAATCTATAACAACCCAAAATGTATTTTCATGAATGCAATAGTCTCACTCATTTTTTATATTCCCAAGTGGAGTTATGCCCAATTTACCAAACCTGATTATTTTTATCCTTTCTTTGCAGGGCAAATTATATGGCCTGAAACATCTTCTTTTCATGCCCAATGACAATTTTTTTTCACTTATAACACCTAAAGATGTATTATGTTAAATGACTTAGTTGGCCATAGTGATATTGATTGGGGAATCTTTACAGGTACTTTATTTACTGCACCCTACTTGTTTTAGTAGGATTTTAGAATTCGATATGAACCCTACCTTGTATTGACCATATCTCATAGAAATTGACATCAATTTTGCTGAAATTTTGACAAGAAACACTACTAGGTGTCTTCCTTCTAACAAATCAAGTGACATATAATTTGAAGTTCAAAGTAGAAGATATTATGCACATATTATTTACAAGTTTTGGTAACACTTGAGGATTGGGTTTGATTATGGGCCTATATGAGTTGTACATCTTACATTTGCATGCCATTCTACCAAAGTTTTGCATATAGATACTCATAGATGTCTTCTTTCCAAAATATTAAATGGATCACAATTTAGATGTCCCTAGCAAAAGTCATAGCTCTGATACTAGGAAATCCCTAGTAAAGCCCTATTAAAGCCTAGTAAATCTTACGAATCCCTAGTAAAGCCTAGTAAAGCTTTAGGAATCCCTAGTAAAGCCCTATTCCTTCCCTCCAAAACTCCAACCGTGGACCCCACCGCTCAAACTCCTCCTCATTTCCGCAGGTTGACACAAAGCGTCTTAGGAATCCGGGAAGTGTTTTTGGGAGCTAGCTGAAACGTTTTTAAATGTTGTCGAAAGCTAAGGGAAGCGAAACGGAAGCAAGAGGGAAGCGGAGTGAAGCGATCAGGAAGCGAAGCTTTCGATCGCTTCCTCAACGCTTTGAGACAGAGGCAGGGAGCGTTTTAAAAATCCCAGAACCACGCTCTGCAAAAATGACCTCGGCCGGAAGCGAAAAAGGAAGCGAGCTTCTGAGTAGCTTCGACCGAAATCCATCTTCCGGAGCGGGGGCAATGGGGGGGGGGCTTCCCCGCAACCTAGATTTAAACACTATATAAAATAAAACAGAGTCTTCTACATCTCGTGTGTTGGGGATTGTAGTGTAATAAATGCTTATGTGTTATCGCTTTGTGATGAAGAGGGCTACAAGTGTCATCTAGCCCTCAGAGATTCTACCTTATAGAGGCAGGAAAACCATCTTATCTTATCTTGTTTGAAGTGCCTTTGCCTTCACCACTGTGGGTGTATATGATAATTTTGATGATATGTTGTAATGATTTGTTTCCGTATCATTTCTTAAGACTCAAAGCCAATCCAAGCCTCTAATGCTTATGTGTTATCGCTTTGTGATGAAGAGGGCTACAAGTGTCATCTAGCCCTCAGAGATTCTACCTTATAGAGGCAGGAAAACCATCTTATCTTATCTTGTTTGAAGTGCCTTTGCCTTCACCACTGTGGGTGTATATGATAATTTTGATGATATGTTGTAATGATTTGTTTCCGTATCATTTCTTAAGACTCAAAGCCAATCCAAGCCTCGGAGTTTGCATATGTTGGTTCAGATATGTATCACACTTAGTGCCATTTTGTTATATTCACTCTTACATGCTATATACATGAGCAAAATTTGCATATTTGGTGCCTAGTGGTTTTGGATTTACATCGATGTACATTAATATATAAGTTTTTTACAATGTTACATGGGGGCATGTTCCTAACTTCTAAGAGTAGGGTATGCACTCCCCACACTCCCAAGACATGTGTACTCCAGGAAGGGCGTCTAAGACTCTAACCACATCCCTTTTTGAGAGAGAAGCAAAGGGACGCAATAAGGAACGTCCCCCTCTAAAAATTAAACAATCCCATACTCTCTTTTGACCAAACCCTGTCTTTTCAAGGAAAAAGGGACAAAAAAGCAAAATAAAAAATAAAAATGAATGTAAACCTAATGCACAAGTAGATGAGGAAGGGCATGGTGATGCTTGGGTTGGTTGGTGTGCCATTGAGTATTCTAAAAAATGCAAATGATTTTGAACTAAATGGCGACAATACCATGGTTGGTCCTTATTCCTTCATGCAGTAGCTAGATGGAGATATCAATGGAGCATTTCCTTGAGCAATGATGCTTATTTTTCATTTGATATGTTCTTAGATTAGTTATCGTAAGACTTAGATCTATATCTTCTAAACTTTCCAAATATAATGAGAAATACAATGGTGATAGACAATTTGTGAATCTTGATTATTATGATGTTACATCATTACATGTATCATTTATGATTTATTATGTTACATGTAATGATGTATGTTATTGTTGTATTATTATGTGTAAGATTTCAAAGATTTATATTTCAGTTTTCATATAGTTTAATATTAATATTTAGTATTTCAAAGCAGGATCCCCTATGTGGGAGACCTCAACATCCCCTATGTAGAAGGCCTCAACATCCCCTATGATGTTTCGTAGAATTTGGGGGCTGCTTCCACACGTCCCTTGGATACGTTTCCCTGCTCCCACATCCCAAAAAACTAGGTGGAATATTCGTTTTTTATTAAATTTGCATATTATATGTATTTTTGTTAACCAATGTTTCGACCCAATTTTGTTCCCAGTTCTAGTTTGGCCCCGGTCCAATTTGAGATTTTGGCTTTTCCGGTTCCAAGTTGGTTCGGATCTGGATGCAATTTTGATTATTGTGCTCACCATTATGTTAGTGAAGAGGTGTTAGCATGAGAGTTGTATTAAAATGGATCTCCTTCCTCACTTGAAATGACCAAATATATTATCAATCAACAGTGTTGCTCATGTGAGGTCTTTCAATAAAGAATCACATGGACATGTATTCCTGTAAATTTTAAGAATTGTAGGTGCATTCCAAGCCTAGGCGTGCAGCTACACCCAACCCTTTGTTATTTCTTTTAGTTTTTGTTGTTATTTCTCTCATTATCAGAACTTTGTATAATGTAGTATATGTTTGGTTACAAGGACATTGCAGTCCTAGAGACCTGGGGCACTCTCAACGGATCATGGAGAGTATAGTTCTAAGTATTTACAAATTTTTGACATGGTCTCTGCCTTGTCACTAAGTTTAATTAAAGCATTTTCATGCTTCTGTTTTTCAATGTTAAAGTCTCATTTCGCAGTATAGACTATAATGGACCTAGAAATTTAAAAGTCCTTCTGTTAGGAGACAACAATATCAATCATATAAGGAATTTTGATTTCGCCTCTCTCGTGAGAAGATAAATAAATACATTTGTATTAAAGATGCTATTCATACTGTGCAGTCCAAAGCGTTGGAAGTCGCTATTACTAGGGGTAAGTTGCTTTGAGAAACGCATCCTAAGAATAGCACCTGCACTTCATAACATGAACTTCTTTCGACTACGTGCCAAATGTGAGGCATACGGATTGCGCCCAAATCAGCCAAAACTTACACCCGGACTCGTCCTTTTCTCAGCATCCCATTCAGGTGAGCAGACCACCGTGAGAATGGAGCCCTGGTAGGCAGCTTAATATCTGGACAACCTCACCAGTGAACCAAGACCCCATAGCAAGAGTAAGGAGTTTAACGGATGATAAAAAGTCCAAATTCCACCATTTATTTGTCAGCTTTGATTGCAGAAATTATTTCTAGATTCTACACAAAAACCCCCAGTGTAGACCCCAAAAAAGACAGAACGAGCCAGGCCCTTCTGTGATCAAAACCCTAGTTCCAACACAAACAGGTGAGGTCCAGCATGAGAATTGAACTCCGGACCTCTGGCTGGAAAATGCCAGCTTAAAATGCATCAGAGTACACAATTATTTACTATAAAAACGAAGTCCTAAAATTATAAGTTGCATGTCCGGGTTTTGGTGGTATGAAATAATATGATTTTAATTGTTTGAATGCATCAGAATAAGAAGAGATAAAGCTCACATACATAATCGCAGAGAAGCTTGAGTTCGTCCTCTGTGAGATTCTCCCCGCCTCTAACCTTCTCAAGCCATAGGTCCAATTCCATCACTGATGAATTCCGGATGACTGAGAGCAAAGAAATCCAGATTTCCAGCAACCCGCGGCCGAAGGTCCAGATCTGATTGATCTCTGTCGGATTGCAGAGGATGAATGGAAGTGGAGACCTTTCAGTGCTATTCAAGTTTTTCTGTTTAAAATAACGTGATAAAGTAAAAAGTGGCGTCCCCTCGCTATCAAATTATCAAATTTGTGTGGGCTACTGTTTACTTCGAAGATGAAAAGCGGAGAAGACTTATAGTCAAATGCATGATCAATAAGAGTGGGTGAAGGGATTTTGTCTTCGGATATAATTGATTTATTGGTGTGGTGAACACCTTAAAATTATACTTCACAAATTTTCAAACTAAGTAAAGTATTTAGTATCGATTTATGATTAATTAGAAAGATTACTTAGAATTATTGATTTATGTATCAAAAAATTTACAAATGTAGTGAGTCTTCATGTTTCATTGGAGATTATGCATATCGTACATTGATCTTTGTTGATCATTTCAATATTTATGTGATAAAGACTTGTCATTAGAACTTCACCAAGGATTTTAAGTGGTTATTAAGGATGAAGGGGTCAATATGAAGTAGTTGATTGATATGTATATTGCATTTTGTTGGTGGTCACATTAGCATTATGAATTTAATTTGATAGAATTAGAGGTGGTGGTAAAGAGTGACAACAAGAATATGCATGATTTGTGGATCAATGTGTTTTACGATAAGTCTTTCTTAGTGTTCAACATGGTACAATTTTACCAAGACTCGCAACACTACCATGACATGTAATCAATGCATGCTCCTCATTGTGCTCAACCTTGTGCACATGATAGCTAATGAAGATTTAGTGCACCTCAAGCTCCAACATTCGATCCATGTGGCATTAATTCCACGCATAATGCAACATGCCACCCTAATGATGACTTAGCTATCCATGTCACAACTTACAAGTTTAACACACCCATCTAGATGTGCAATCAAGTTTGGTCAAGACCACATGTATTGTGACTAACTTGATTTCAATGTTCAAGATTAGGATCCATGTACACAAGACTCATTTGAAGGACCACCTCTCACTTCCCTTTATCATTTGACCCCCCCCCCCCTTAATCTTGTAAGAATATGTAACCATGGTATTTGTAATTACATCAATTGGCGTTCGTTTATCTAGATAAGTAGAATTCAAGTTATGGGATAGCATAGCATTCAAGAAGTTCTAGCATCCATATCTACTTCGGTTCTTATATTGTCTTTGTCTTCAATGATACATTTTTACAAGGTCAAATTCACATATTCACTTTCTTATACAACTAGTGTCACGGCATTTTGATCAACCCAATGTTGTAGCCCAACGTTGTACCAACAATAATATGTATATCGAAGCAATATATGGTGGTATGGTTCACATTCTTTGTTTTGTTGTTCATTATTTAATCCACGTAAATAAGTTATTGTAACGCCCCAGATTTTAATGGGACCGCTAAAAAATTAGCCTATATTGTATTTCTTTGCTTATTACCTGTTAGACTCAACTTGATTGAGTAAACTATCTACATGGCCCTTTATGGACCTACTTATATGCGTCAATTATGTTTTAAGTTATCATTTATCTTATCAATTATGACAATTGTGTGATTTGCTTCCATTATGCAAAATTAAATAAATGATAGGGTAGATGGATACCAATGTATGTTACAATTAAATGAATGAATGGATGCCATGCACATAATGGGTAGATCAACGTGTTTACGTTGATTGGTGGTTGATAAATTGGTAATTGACTTGGAAATAATGAAAGACTGTGCATGATCTTATGTTTGGATGAGACTAACCTACAGGTTATAGGGGTTAAGCAATAGCTAGATACTTGTTATAATGTGTGGGCTAGTGCAAGCTTATGTAGGAGACTAGGTTTCCCAAATTGTTCATCAATGACACAACTCTAAGAACAATAATAGTAGCAAGGGGTGATTTTGGATAGTGTTGACCCTAGTTCCAATAGGAGGGGTGGAGGTATTGCCCACTATGTATCCTCTGAAACCTAAGGTAGTGGGAGGGTTGTGTCGAGTCACACTCCCCAAGTTGTGTGATGACGACTATCAATTGCCTGATAGGGAAATTAGGTCAATTTAGTCAGTGGTTCCACTTGCAGGTTATCTAGGGTTAGGTCAATATAGTTGACTCTATAGGATATTCTAGCAGAGGAACAGATATGAATTGGAAGTTGGAAGTAGGTTAGAAAGGAAGGATGATTGTATTAATAATATTTCAGTTTGGAATTTGAGACACCAATTTAGTTTCACTTGGTCCCCTTCACATGTAAATCGTGGGTTAATTTATTAAGGTAAATCTAAGCATAATGTTGAATAGTGTTGATGTTTTGTGACTTACTTAATAAAATTGTTTGATGTTGTGGGTATTGGATTGTTGTCTTGCATGTGTGGTCATTATTGTCTTGTTAGGCAGGAACTATGAATTAGAGGTGATGATGGTTGCCTATAATACATGCAAAATATCTAGCCACACACACACACCTTGTGTACATGCACTAGTATTAGTTACGATGTAAATCTTTATACATATTGGTGATTGTTGTGTTATCATGTATAGTGGTTGATGGGTGTAATAAGATTAAAATATGATATTAATTGTAGTATTAACTTCTTGATATTTAAATTTGCATTCCATTAGTTAGGTTCCATATTATTAGGTTCATTTACATTAGCTTGTATTAATCATTTAAACTGTAATTTATTAATTGCATCCATTTAATTCGCATTAGTAATTACGTTTAAATTAGCAATCTCATTACATTTGTTATTCTAATTAATATAGACAATCATTGATTTCATGTCATGTTATAGGTGGATCAATTAATGATTTCCAAACAATTAATGATAAGAATGATAGTGGACTATTAAATAAAGAGTAGTCTAAATGGGCGATGATTTCACTTCTTTTCGACAGCGTTTCCCAACGGTATTTTGACGGAATCTAGGAAGAATTTTTTAAATTCTCATAAATCAATATTAAAATTGCCTAATTGGGATGCCTTGGGGGTATTCAAGGCTGTTGAATCGATTTATACATTCAAAATCGCGATTTGAATAACACAAAATCCAAAATTTTTAAAAAGAATCACTAGATTTCAATCAAAAAATCACTGGAAAGGCAGAATCGTCATGCATTTAAACTCCTTCATTAAATAATAAACACATTGAGATATTTTATTATTTAATAATATTTATATTTATGAGAACTAGATAGAGTTAATATGATAAACATGCCCTGCTAGTGGGGGAGTCTTTCAAATCATTAAAGAGGTAGGTGACATATTACTGTTATTTATTATAGTTTGACCTTCCTAGGGCTCTTCTCGAGAAGGGAGGAAGGTGGTTGAAATAGGGGGATAAAAGAGAGTTTGATTGAGAAAGTTGGGGTTGGAATTTTCTTGGAATAGAGCAAAGAAAAGGGAAGGGGAAAACACTTAGGAAAAAAATTGGTTTTGGATACTTGAATAGGAAGTTGAAGATTGGAAGGGAGGTCGTTGTAGTGGTTATCAAAGGTGTGGGCATGGAGGGCTAGGAAACCCCACATGTTTCTTAGAACTAGCAACTTAGCTACTAGTTAGTTGGGAGGATTAATCGTATTTTGGGCATGGTTCAACTTTACTTTGGGTGGACTAAGGACTGGCTTTTTATTATATGACTACTAATTCAACCGGTTTGCATGTAATCTACTATTCCTACCTTGTTTATATCATTTATCTGTAAAATTGCATTAATTGATCATATGATAATATGCTAGTAGGAACTGATATAGAAATTTTACCTATTATGCTAGAACTTAAAGGACCATTCCCTCAAATTATTACATGCACAACTTGTGTTTGATTTTATTTCAATTGCTGCAAATAGTGTTAGATTACTAACACCCACCATTAGGATGGGTGTAACAGTTACAGATATATTATTTGCACACTTAAACTTTACTATAATATGTAAATGCAATGGTTCTTTATATTCCTCCATGCACACTTTCTCATTTCTATCATGCACTTTGCTTCTTGTATATGATATAAATGGCTCCTACACTTCATTTTTAAGTCCAAAGAAAAAATCATTATTTCTATTCAAGCATAATGGAAATTACATTATTTGTGGTGCCTAAGCACTTATATGCCCAAGAACATCAAGGTTGTCTTCAAAAAATACTTTCAAATTGTCTCCACTTCAAAAATCTACTTCATTGCTTTTCAATTGATTACAAGGTTTAATATTGTTACTCTAATTACTTGTATATATCCCTTAAAGGCCCATATATTCGAAACAAGAGGACTTAATTACATCATATGTAAGCAAAGAAGTTATGTAAACAATTGTCAACACGTGAATAAGATTTTAGACGCCAAATAAAGAAATAGCAAAATTTCCTTCTCTTATTTCTTCCACCACCATTGTCCCCTTGACTATTCGATGTGCTTCCTTCGACAAATGATATGTTTCCTCAATTAGCTCTCTATAAATGTGAGTGGCTGAGATAGTCTCAAAGAATCTGAACACCTATTTTCATTGATGCCTTATGGGCTTGAGAGAAAATATTAGAAAGTTGACTTCTATCTTTCATCCAATTTATAACTAAGATATGATCCCCTAATACATGTAGATGTTTATCATTCTTGTCCATTGCACATACCAATGGGAATCTTAAATCCATAAGCTTAGAAATATTGTTTGTCCATTGTCCTCATCCAACCTTGAACTTGACGCAAATAGTCTCTCAAAGGAACAATATACCTCCATCACTACTAGAGTTTGGTTGCCTTTGACTATATACATAAAAAAAGGATTTTGTGGATGTTCAACTCTTCAATCTTTGTTTATATCTTGTTTTGCACAACCCAAAAAGATAGATTTGATCTATAAGAAACATTGAAAAGAAGGTATATGATTTTGTTCAAAGATCTAAGAGATTCTAGACAATCAGATGCCCTAAATAATCATACACGGTAGCACCTTGAAATCTCTTGTTCTCTCTTGCTTAGCCATGCTCCTAAACATTCTTCCACAATATATTTTACTCTAGTTAAAGCCTAAATTTGTGTATGTACCTTTTTGCATGAGGACATTTTATAAGAAGGTGGAAAATTATCTCTTCATACTCCCTATTCCCAACCCTTATTGACTTCAGCTCTTCATAAATTTCCATGTCAAGGCTTTTTCTTTACAATGAACCACATAAATATTTTAGTCTTTTTAGGATCTTTAAGTTTCCATTTCACATTCCACCACCAACTTGGTTCATGTACTTCATATGAAAACATTGCTCTATAACCCATATGTATTGTATATCCTCCTAGGTATGGTTTTTAGACCATACTATGGAGTCTTCTTCCTCTCTTATCCATACATAACTTGACAATCCACACAGGCCTACCATAAATTTGCATTTTCTCCTTCCAACCCGAGACATTGTGCTCTTACCCAACCTTGCTCCCATATATTCGTTGATTCCAAATATTCTACTTGGTATAGAGTATAATAGCCCTACTCTTGTGTGATCTCAATCAAACTCTCTATAAGTCTATGCATATTCCTACATCCAATCTAGGATCCATGCTAATTTTGACTTGTTCACCATCCCTCACCTTCCATACCAACTAGTTTCCTATCACAAGGAAGGCTAGGATAATTCCTCTCCATTGAGTTGAAATATTGTAAATATTCTTCCTTTGACTTCTTATACAAACTATGAGAGTTTTAGATTTCATTTATTTATGCACCATCATTTGATTCCATAAGCCCTCCCCTAAAAAGTGTATGTTGTTTAACCCCCCACCACCTTCGTCTTTGGGTTTTTCTATATTCTTCCACTTCACTAGAGGAATGCCTTTAGTATATATTTTCAGCGTTGACAAGAGTTTAAAACAACTATTTCTAATTTTTTTAGAACCCCTTTGGGATATAAGCTAAAGAATGCTAGAATACTAGAATGGATTCACAAATAAAATATCAGTAAGAAAATGAGTTCTCCCATTCTTACTCTTGATATATCTCCAACTCTTTTGTCCATAAGTATTTCCCTACTCAAGCCCTCAATAATGTTTAAGAAAACAAGAGTGAAACTAGGAATCCTTGCCTCAATCCCCTGAAAGGATTGATAATTTTGGCTATTGGCCCATTTATTAAGACAACAAATGAAAAATATGTTAGACACCCAATTATCCATTTGACAATAGGCAAACTAAATCCCACATCTATAAGCATCAACCTAATATAGAGATGGCATTCGCTATCATATGTTTTTGGTAAGTCAAGCTCCATAACCATTGTTGGTAGCTTTTTTGTTTTAATTGTATGTAGCCCTTCTTGAGCTGCTCCAATGGCCTCATGAATCTATTTTCCAACTAAAATGCCAAGTTGTTCCTCGGATATAGCCTCTAAAAATATTTGTTTTACTTTTACTGCCAATATTTTGGCCATGATCTTGTAGATGTATTTGCACAAGGACATTGGTTTGAATTCATCAAAGGATTTTAGCCTATCTTTTTCTAGACTATGAGCTAAAAAGGTATAACTAAATACTCCCAACGTTTTCCCTAAATGCTTTGATTCTTCAATCACCCGATGAGATCTTCTTCTAATAAATCATAAAATCCAATGAAGAATTCAACTAGCCATCTACGTGGGATAGGAATTTTATCCCTTTTAAAATATGCTAGGGCATTATTTAATTCTCCCTTTGATATTTCTTCCATCAACATTTAGTTTGCTTCATCAAAGAAATATGCTCCCTATAAATATGATCAAAAGAAATCCATTAAAAAAACACTTATGTCTTTGTGTTGGGTCACCAATTGTATAAGGTTTATATTCACCATCTATGAGGTCCTCTTCATCCAATTAATGACAAAGCTTGAATCAACAAACACCTGAATCTCTTAGATATCCAATTCAACAACAATACGAAACAAGTGAAATACGGCTGACAGTTTTGCTAGATTATTTGAACCTAGACCAAAAGCACATGTACCAGAAACATATGATTCCTCCAAAATGACAATAACAAAACCAAAACCACAAAGTCTTTGTTCACCTTGACAAGCCTCGTCAAAAAAGGACCAAGGCATATTCTTGTTAATGTGTAATGGATCGACTATTCGCTCCTTTGCTTTAGAAACAAACTGCCTATAATACTGAAAGAGTGCCATGACTTGAGAAGAAAACCGTAAAATGGGATTTAGCTTTTCTTCGAAGAGGGAATGGTTCCTAGCAATCCATATGACCCAATTAATCAAGTAAGGCAAAAAATGAAATTGCTTTAATTCATTCTTATTAAAGAATGGAGCCAAACAGTTCTAAGCATTTTCCCGATCCCACAAATGCAAAATCTTTACCCGAGTATAGCTACATATTTAAAAAATACGACCATTCATTTCTTTGGTCTCTTGACAAAAAATACAAATGCTAGGATCATGCTTATTTCGTCAAATTTAAAAAACAAAAACAAAAACAAAAATTAGCTAAAGGTAATGACAATTTTTAAATTTTTTGATATAGATAAAATCAAATAATATATTATTGAAAGTTTTATTAATCAAACTAAAATTCATACATCAATTATTAAGTTGAATTATAGTTTCATACATCGATCGATCAATTTAATGTTTAAAGAAGTTGTAATTTTAAATTAGATTATTATTATTATGACTATTGAAACACTTAATCAATTAATAAAAAAATCAATCAACCTAAATACATCTTTATTACATCCACTTTAATTACAAAAAAACATAAATATTTTAAAGTAAACAATATAATTAACCACTACACATTTTGTGAAATTCTATGTCACAACAGATCTAAGAGCTGAGGATACCTCACAAAGAAAGAATGAGCTGAAAAGTTGAATAAGAGTGAAAACTGTAGTAAAAAAGAGCAGAAGAATAATTATGCAGCAGAACTCAAATAAGAACATAAATGTCACATGATCCAATAATCCGTATAATAAACAATGATGATACAATGGAGAGAATTCGAACCTCAGTTGGTCTAGCATACAGATTATCACCACTGGAGTGCTCCAGAAGGCTCAAACTCAACTAAACTGAACCTAAACTTAGCTAACTGAAGTCACAACCAGTTAACTGACTAAGGAGGGCGCAATAGTGAGTTTTTCATGCATGGAAATCAGAAAGGGCGCATGAGGCCACAATCAACGGCATCCGGAGCTCTAACCCCCCACAAGAGTCAACTAACTCAGGGGGACTGCACTGGAACACTCAGTAGGTTACTATAAAATAGGGAACTGACTGAAGTGGTCCTAAAATGATGCATGCAGGGCTCAAAAGGTGGTAGATGGATCATGGATGACATCTGCACACCACTGGGGGGAAAATGACATCATCAACAACTAGGAAAAATAAATAATGCTAGGTAAGACAAAGATGGAGTATTGAAATATCCTAACACATTTGTCTCTTTATTTTTATTTTGTGCAAACCTTACTGAGCCACCCCACAAATCATAAATTTATCTATTGAATTTCCTGTGATGAATTTCCTTTATTGTGGTAACACCCTTGTTTCTACCCCAAACTATGTGACAAATCTCACTTAGAAACATTAACTAAGCAATACACATTCAACTCAAATTCTATGACATGCCTCACTTATAAGCATTTAAAAATATATATCGAATTCATGGCGAGACAACTTCCCATGTCATGCCCCACATGGGAATGACTTAAATGCACCTATACAGTTGAAGTTGACCTAGGTAATGTTGTGAATGTTACAAAGTGATGATGAGTTTAAGTGACAACATTACATCAAAGGCAAAGAAGCATGTAGATTGTGAACGAGAATTAGTAAAGGGTAAATGAAGAGAAGAACATGAATATTGAAAAGTACATCTTTGTATTGATATAAGGTTGACTTATGAACTTTACTCAATCAAATTTGAAGTGTTATTTTTAATTTCAAGTTGAAAGGTCAAGTTTATGTGAGCTTTAGAGTCCATTTGTAATATCTCTACACCTTTTAAGAATACTTTAATGGTTAATTCAAATTAGGGTAGAGAATGCAAGAATTAGTAATGATTTTACAAACATGTTTAATTTAAATATATTTAGACTTTATTAGTTATTGACAAATTTCAATGATTTCAAAAAATTAATATAATATCAAATATATTTTATTTCTTCATTTTATGTTGTTGGATATAAGATATTAACAACTATTATCTTAAAAAAATTAAATTGTTTTGAAACTTTAAGCTTTTTAATGAATTATGAATCATTTTTAATTATAAGATTTGTATTTGTTTCTTCTTCTTGTAAAATTAACATTAATAACTATTATCATCAAAATCACTTTTTTCCACACCAAAAAAACTTTATGTTGATATTTTTGAAATAAAAGTCAAATATAAATTAAACTCTCTTTGGAAGAATTAGACTTTGCTCCATCTTAGTTTGTTTAGTTTGTTTGAAGAGCAAAGAAAAAAACTGCAATATGTCTAACATAATATAGTATTTTTCCTTTGATAGAAAACAAAGCATTACACATTAACTTGTGTAGTTATAATGACTTCCAAAATATTGCGATCATACCATAGTTTTCATTTGGAAATCTTATCATCATATAACTAATACAAAGATTTTTGTGAATCTGAAATAAGAGCTCTTGCTTTGTACTTGAGTACACTATGAGAGCCCCCCTGCATAACCAGGGCTTCTTTAAATAAATTTGCTTGGATATTGAATTTATATATATATATATATATGAAAAAAGAAATGGAATGAAATTTATTTATTACCTTCTTTACTTGATTCATAATAGCAACCAGGTCCATGTTTTGAATGTTACAATGATGATAATAGCAACTAGGTCCATGTTTCAAATGCTACAATGATGATTCGTCCAATCAATTAATATTTCTTAGTCACCAAAGACTTGGAAATGTTGCATGTCTCTCTTACTTCCTCTTTTAACAAAACCTAAAGTGTTGGAAATGTTTCCCTATTGTTGGAGCCTTGATCGCTACCCACATAAACTTGGGTCACCTTGGGGTTACTTGACATTAGTATGGCTCTAACATAATTTTGTTTAGGGGAATTTGTCATCAAAGTCATTTTAGTTGAATGACTTTCTTATTATTATATAATTTCATATTTAATATAAAAAAAAAAAAGTAGAATTATTACCACGATTTAATAGAAGATTTAATGGAACAAAGTGATTTGAAAAATTAATAAAAATTTGATTTAGAATTGTTTTTATGATCTAAAATGAATATGTTATCATTATTTGTAATATTCATATTAACATCTATTTTAATCTAGATCATTATACTTGAAAGTAGTTTTATCCTTTTTCTTTTTATATTGATATATAAATTTATAATTATTTTCATGTTTTTATAGAAGATTTAATGAAACAAATTGATTTTTAAAATTAACCAAATTTGATTTAGAATTGTTTTAATGATTTAAAATGCAATATGTCATCATTACTTGTAAGATTAGTATTAATAACTAATATTGTTTAAATTACTTTAGTTGAAAATAATTTTGTTATCTCTTATTATATTAATATAAAAATTTAAATCATTTTCACAATTTAATAGAAAATTTATCAGGTGTGAGGGGGTGCTCATTAACCCCGGAGGAAATTTAGGGATTAAGATTGCCATACAAATGAATATAAAAAATCTCTCAGTCTTTGGCGACTCAACCATTGTCATTAAACACATGATCACCGAGTCAACACCTAAGGGTTGTTGGCTCAATTTAATCATCCCCTGAATCCACCTAGACATGCTAACTTTAAAAGAAGAAAAAATATCACCATATTCTCCGTAGTCTAAATACCAAAGCTAATCAAAGAGCCAAGATTGTTTGTGGCTTCCCACCTAATGAACTAGAAAATGGGGAGGAATGAAGTTTACCCCTCTACCCTAAGTATTCCATCCACTCTCATCATTATGACAAGCATTAAAACATCCAATAAGTGGCTATGCTCTACACTGCAAGGTGTGGGAAACTTCTTAACTCCTAATCGCCCTCCCCCTAGCTCGCACATATAATTGTTAATGAACATCGCGATGATGGGATGTAACAAGTAGTGTGGCATTATTATGTGTTGAATTTTGAACTAGTTCGACCTTTCGAGAGTGGTCCTACCCTCCATTCTACCTCATTTTTATGATTCTCAAGTGCATGTGCTTAGGGTTTTTAGGTGGCACTTTGTTCTCATGGGATTAATATGTACCCTCCATTTTTCTCCGGTGTCAAACAATAACGCCCTCAAGCAATGTGTTACCGGGAAAACTAGCAAGGTGGCGCAGTAAGCATATATGAAGGAGATGTGACCCAATGTCACCTCAGTTGCACTCCTTTGACTTCTTTGGAGTGTCGTAACCTCCAACGGGAAGAGCCCTTATTTCTAATCTGCAAGACACTTAGGAAAACAAAACTATATCTTCTACACAATTATATTAGTGACCAGTGCCTTAGGAGTTAATAGAGAATGATGAAAAACATATCAAAGCATAATCATGACCAGCCATCAATGTTATGGTGTAATAAGCAATGTTTAAGTGTATTTCAAGATATGTAAAAGTTAGTTTTATAAGTAATGACAATTCCAAATTTATTCTCACCACTTTTCACTATGCATTAGGGATGAAATGATCATATCACAATATTACATTGACACATGCCATGCCACTTTTAGGTCTGGTATGAAAACAATTTGTATATTAACTTTATGCCAGTAATGTGATATGTAAACACTTGCTAGTCTAATCCCATCAATTAGTGATTACTTACCAATACCTATCCATGTACCTGTAGTGGTTTTGTTGAAGTGGATCATTGGAAACTTACCAATATCGAACAGGAAGGGCTGAACAACATCAATAACACTTTTCGAAAAATGCTGTTGATCAGGGCACACCACGGGAAAAATGTTTGTAAAAGAGCCCTCTATATGACAAAATCCACCCTTCTTGATACTATATATGCATGACTGATCCGTGCTCATAGAAGTTTCATCAAGAATAAGGCTTTCAAAGTCCTCAACCCCTTCATCATATCGAAATATCTGCATATGGTGATCATCTATAATGGCAAGAGGACCCATATCCCGAGGTACTTCATTGTCAAATGCAAAAGCAAAAGGGTTAGCCCAATCCTCATTATTAGCATCATAAAGAGATGGAATAATCTTATCTTGTTCAATAGGGATTTCATTGATTATGTCTTTGATGTCCCTCCTTGAGGTGATCATGACTTCTTCATCCCAAACAGTGTCAAAATTTGGCTCAAGCTTATCCATAGTGGCCTTTGGTTTTTCTATGAATGGCAGGAAAACTTTATTGACTTCATCTTCAAAGTATTTGGCAATGAAAGGTCTGGAAGCAACACTGCTAGGTCTTGAAGAATCGTAAAGAGGTGGACCCATAAACCTCTAATAATCATCATCCTCATGAATCATGTCATTCTGCTTCAAGAGATCCGAGATATCATAAGAAATTGTTTTATGATGGCAAGGAGAACTCACCCTTTCCTTTTGTTCTTCAATTTCTTCAACTACGACTTCTTGGTATTCATTTCTAGGATCACAATCATATTCGTCTTCACGAGGAACTTTATATTCGGAAATAAGGCTTATGATGTCACCCACAAGGTCTTGAACAATAGTTTCTTTGAGAAAACCATCCTGATCTTCCTCTTGGATTTCTTCGGTGAGGTCTGTTCTCGGGTCTTCTAGTACCTCTCTGACAGGGTCAATTGAAATAAGGACTTCTTGGACCTCCTCTTTTCTTGGAAGAGAGTCTAGGGCTTCAGTAACTTCTTTGCACATCCAGGGACCCGCTTCGTTGCAGACCACTTCATCCAATTGATCAAATGAAGATATCCCCTTAGGAGGAATATTCTTATACAATTTCTCTTCGTGATGGTTAATCATGCAGTCTAAAGATACCACCAATAATTTCATTCTAATTTCCTCGTCCACAATATCCCATGCATTAAGATATTCTACGAATGCAATCACATGTTATACAACCCTTTCTTGAGATGCCTTAAACTTTGGAACTGCCAGAAAGGCATCTCTATCCACATCATTTGGATACCTTGGAATGTTTGAGAAATCCAGTGGGTCAAACCAAGGGTGGCACATCCATGATTCATCAAAGCATGCCTTATCTTTTGCCTTATTGAGTTGGCCTAATCATTGTAGAATACTTCGTTTATTTTCTTCAATGGGAGTCACTAGGAGAGACCTGCCAAGTTAGACTTAAACAACTCTCACCAAAGTACTCTTGTTGTAAATGTAACTTTGGAAGATATTCTTTTGTTTATTATTATTGTATTTTCATTGTACCTCTGTCGGAGATGTTTTTCCTCCGTTTAGGGATGTCATTATTAGATTTGGTCATGCTATAATATCGAGGTAAAACCTCCACTGTAAGTTGGGGCAGCAGCTCCCCAAAAGATAAATGTAAAATGTATTTTTGAGTCTCCCTAGGAGAGGTCGGCCCAGTTAGGTAAGTGAGGTCGGCCCCATTGAGGAATTAGGTCACCCACACATAAAGTATAAATAGAGAGAGTCACTCTCTCATTTGGCACTCTCACTCACTCAAGCAAGTTCACATCAGACATGAAGAAAGAGAGAGAGAGAGCTGTAGAAGACATCTTATGTTTTGGGTTTTCCATCTTGCTTGATATTGTACTAGTGACAAATCTATTCTAAGGAAGTTGCAGAGTTTTCTCCTTTATGGTTTCCCCAAGGAAATTTCTCGTGTCTTTGTGTTTTGTTATGCTTGTCTATCTTTCAATTGAAATATATAACTATTTAATTAAAGTGCAAACTTTAACATGGAATCATAGCCAATCTGAAAAGAAGGCATTGTGTAGCAGCGGGAAACTAGGGCTTCCTAGTTCAAGGTCTTCTCTCCACAGATCATCAGAAAAAGAGGGTTAGGCTAACTCGCCCCAAGAGGGTGCATCTTTTGGAGGAAGCAGAATTCAATTTGAAGAATTTTCATTTTTGACCTAGTCACTGGTGCCGGGAGAAAACTAGGGCATCAACAAATTTTCCTCCATCAACCAGGACAAAGGAGTACACTGGACAAGTCTCCTTGAGGAGGCACATCTTTCTATCCAAGCATAATTTCAAGATTCAAAATTTGAAAAATTAGGGTTTCTCTATCAAACCCTAGGTCATCCAACTCCAGAACCAAGTAGGGCATCTCAAATTGGTAAGATCTAATTCCTTGATATTTCCATTTGAGGTTCTCATATCAAAATAATAAATCACACCAAGCTTGAAGGAGCCGGTAACTTCCAAGCATGTAAGTATATAATTTCTCTTTTCCTAGAAGAAAATGACTTGGACAAGTATGTCAATGAGGATGTTCCAAAACCAGAGGGAGAAGAGGAAAAATCAATTCACAAGAAGAATATGATCATGGCCAAAAGGATCATTGCAAACTCCATCAAAGTGTTGAAATAGTGTAACTTCAAAGAATATTCTATTTGTATTTATTCGGAGATGTTTTATTCCTCCGTTGGGATGTCATTATTATACTTGATTATGTAAAATCATTGAGGTAAATCCTCTCTTGTAAGTCGGGGCAATAGATCCCCTTGAGTCATTTTGCAATGGGGTGTTTAAGTCCCCTAAAGAGGTCGGCCCAGTCAGCATTGGGTCAATTAGTTAGGGGCCGACCTAGTTAGGGAAAATGTCCAGTGAAAGATAAAGTATAAATAGAATTGTTGTGTCTCTCATTTGAACACACACTCACTTGTGTATTGCGCATAGGAGAGAGAGAGAGGTATCTGCAAAGGAGAAGGAGCCCTTGCTTTGGGGAATTTGTATTTTCACTTTTGATCACTTATATTGAGGAAGTTTTGCTGGGTTTTCTACCCCATGAGGGTTTCCCAGGATAAATTTGTGTCTATCTTGTCATTGTGTTTCTTTTACTGCTCGTTATTATGCTCTTGTTGTGATTTTTATGTTAAACTTAACATGGTATCAGAGCTAGCCTGAATAGGACATCTTTCACAAGGTGAAAAATCTCTCTCTTCTTCCTCTGACAAGAAATTAGGGTTTCTGTCAAAATTTGGAATTTTTGGAATCTGATTGCATAGAAAGATGTGCCTCTCCAAAATCGAAATTTAGAGCCTTGGATCGAAATTTTTGATTGGGTAGATCTTCAGGAAAGTCAAACCCTAGTTTGGCTTTTGGACTAGAAACTACAGAAAACCAGAAAACTAGAAAAACTGCGAACCAGAAATCTACTACAGGTCCGAAATTCGCAGGCCAAATTTGAAGGGTGAAAAGTTGGAATCTCTAGAGAGCAATAGTACCAGTCAACTTGCCTCAATCAAGCACATCTCCTGGTAAGGTCAGTTTTGCATTTTTCAATTTTTCAATTTTTGGTGACCTCCTGGATAAGATGGCCCCAAGCACTGAGCTTGAGGATAAGCTAGAAGGCATAGAGAATTTTTGAGCATGTAAATATAGGATTGGTCTCATTCTTGAAGAGAATGATCTTTCCCAATACATTAAGGATGAAGTTGCAGAACTTGTGGAAGCTGAAGCTAAAGGAGAAGCACAAGAAGAACCTGATTAGGGAAAAGAGAATCATTGTTGATTCTATAAAAGACCACTTTATCCCTCAAGTGTCATCCAAGAAGACCACAAAGGAAATGTATGATTCCCTAGCCAAAATGTATGAAGGGAAGAACATCAATAGGAAGATGAATTTGAGATCTCAATTGAAGAATACCAAGATAAGCCAAGGAGAATCTATCCAAGACTACTTCACAAGGGTCTCCCAGTTCAAGGATCAACTAGAAGCCATTGGAGACTCCCTTGATGAAGATGAAATAGTTATGACTGCTCTCAATGGTCTCACTAGACCTTGGGATTCATTCATCTAGACCATGTGTGCCAGAAAGGAAAGCATGAAGTTTGACATTGTATGGGAAGATTGCATCCAAGAAGAGGCTAGAGTATCCAATAGAGAAGGTCTACTTAAAGAAGAGGATCAATCCCTAGTCACCCATACCAAGAGAAGAAGAATCCAAACTAAATTCAATAAGGAAAGCCACAAGGAGTCTCAACCTCCCAGGAAGTTCCAAAGGAGAAGAGAAAACAATTCAAGAAGAGACTACTCTTCTTTCCAGTGTTTCAATTGTAACAAGATAGGACACATTGCTAGAAATTGTCCATTAAAGAAGGAAGAATACAAGAAAGGGAAAAACAACAAAAGACATCATGCGCACCTAGCCGAAGACGATGAAGAAGAATCATAAGATGAAGAACCTCCTAGGAAGCAAGCAAAGGAAGAAGTCGAAGAATATGTTTTGTAGGCACATGATAGGTCAGAACAAGACTCTCTCTAGTTCAAAAGAAAAAGGACTTCCCTTAGAAATGATCATAGGAGAATAAAAATACAAGCTTGATGATGGAGTAGATTTCACCATCAGACATTCCAGTAATACCTGCAAGGAGACTAGGATCAAAGGAGATCCTACCAAACAAACAAAGATAAGTATTTGAATTGTCATTTCTATCTATCACACTGTTTAAATGATAGTATCCAGTTGTATACACATTTATTTAGGATGTGTGTTAGGATGTTTGCAGTGTCATGCATGTGATGGGTAAGTAACCTATGGTTCTATACAACATTCCATTGCTACTTATCTAAGAGTGAAACCTCTTTGCTGACATATTGGGAGTAGTGCACACTCTTAATAATGTCCAGGTAGAGATGGAAGGCATCTAGAAAGTTACCATATGAATATGGGATATGGATGAATGTTTTGGCATTGGCTAAGATAGTGTGACTTATGTTTTGATGCATATATTTGGAAACTATGAGATGTTTCTAACCATGCTATTGAATTTGAATTGTAGGAAGTATCATACAACGATCACCTACAAATGAAGAATAATGAGACTTGTTCCGTAGAACAAGTGACAATGGTTCAAACTATTCAAGACTCCAAAAGAAATGTTCACAGGAAAGAAGCCCGAGGTAAGCCACCTCAAAATATTTGGTTGTCCAAGAGAAGAGAACCAAGTTGGACCCTTCCGAAAAGAAGGGAATATTTGTTGGGTATTGTGAAGCATCCAAGGCATTCAGAATATACATCCCAGGATTCCATCACATGGAAATTAGTATAGATGTAACATTTGATGAAGAAGCCGCTCTCAAAAGATCCAGAAAGTGCCAGTATGAAGAAGCTGATCTCAAAAGATCCAGAAAGTGCCAGTATGAAGAAGTATATGAAGAAGATATACCTCCTAGAAATACATAAGCTACTCCCTCCCCTGAAGAGGAAACACCAGAAGACCATGATATGCTAGAACCTCAAGAACTCCCATCTCTGAACATATCACGGAAGAGAAATCCTGCATGGGCAAGAGAAATTATATAAGAGAAATTATATAGGAAGTAGAAAAATATGGAGCACCAGAAGGCTTCACAAGAGTGAGCAAGAAACCAAAGCCATTTTCCAGCTATGTGGCTTTGATGTGTGATCTTGTAGATCAAGAACCTACCAGTTATGAAGAAGCAGTTCAAAAGAAAGAATGGGTAGAAGCAATGACAGAGGAGTATCAATCAATAATGAAGAATGATGTTTGGGATATAGTTCCCAAACCAAAAGACAAGAGTGTGGTATCCTCCAAGTGGATATACAAGATAAAGCATGCTGCCGATGGTAGAATTGAAAATTATAAGGCAAGGTTTGTGGCCAGGAGATTCTCTCAGAAAGAGGGAATTGACTATGAAGAAACATTTGCACCAGTTGCAAGGTACACTTCCGTTAGAACCATCATGGCACTTGCATCCATGATGAAGTGGAGTTTACACCAGATGGATGTGAAGACAACCTTCCTGAATGGTGTAATTGAGGAAGAAGTGTACATAGAACAACCACAAGGATTTGACGTTGAATATAGAAGAACTTACGTATGCAAGTTGAAGAAAGCTATGTACGGATTGAAGCAAGCTTGGTATGGAAGAATTGATAGCTTCTTGACAAGCGTGGGCTTTACCAAAAGTAAAGCTGACCCTAACCTTTACCTTAAGGTTATGGATGATGAACTTGTCATACTATTACTGTATGTGGATGTTACAATAAAATGTCGTCACCCTTGTGCAAGTGTCACAAGTGTCACAAGTGTTGCAAGTGTCATCGTCATGACCTAGTGTCATCATCATGACCGTTGCAAGCACCGTTATTATGACCAAGTGTTGTCAGCATGACCGTTGTGATAATGTCGTCATCTTGACCATTGTGTAAACTCTTTTCTCTAACCCCTAAACTCATTATGGGCTAAAACACATCCAACTAAGAGATTTTCCCTACCTAGTTGACCTCTTTGAGTAGGTTGTCGCACTTGTCCTTCATCTAGGGTGCGACGTCGCAGTTCTTGGTCATCTAGCATGAGACAACGTCGTAGGTTGTCTTCATACAAAGTGCGGCGACCTCCTTTTGTCTCTCTGTGTCCTCTACCAGGGTGCAACGAGGTTGGTTAAAGGCTATTTTGGGGAGTCTCGAGGTCTTTCTAGAAATTTGTTGAGATGGAGACCTATCCCTAGACTCTAGGTGAGGTGGCATTTTGGTTCCTAACCTAATGGGAGGATCCCTTAACCATCTCCCCCTAATCCTCAACCTACCGTATCTCTTTAGCCCTATATAAACACCCACTCTCTCCATGGGAGAAAGAGGAAGACTATGGTATCTACATGCTGGTGAAATCTCTCTTAAGACACCTCCATTCACCTCTTGGAGAAATCATGCTTCCTTGGAAGGACATGGCAATTGGCTTGGTCGGAGAAGGGCTACTACGTTAAGTCTTGGTTGTAGTTATATATCTCTATCATGTACTCCTCTATTTGCAGTAATACAAATGCTTTCCACCAATATTGTTCTTGTATGCAATGATATTGAGTAGTTTACCTGCTTAACTGTTTACTTAGATTGTTTATTGTATAGATGTCTTTTACTAGTTTCTCTTGTTTCTTTGTCTTGACAGGTCTTGCAACTTGGATCTGACGACCGTGGGACGTGGAACAACATTCGGGAGAAAGGATCGCATAGTAAAAATGTAAGACATCTAGTACTTGGTCCTTAAGTAGATCTAGGAAATGCACTTGTAGTCTATTCTATTTGTTCTAGACTCACATTGAGCTAGGGATATCTGGCTTGCGTCCGCTCGAGTGGATTGTCCGATAACAAATCTGGCGACCATACTGGGGAATGAACACAGTTTTAGTTTTCAATTTGAACCCATTTTCATTTGATTTCTTTTACAAGCCATATTTTTGCCTCTCAATCCCTTTCACCATTAGATCTTCACTTTGAAGAGTCTAATTGCCTTCCTTTGAGTTTGTACTTCTCATCTACAGACCTTTTTATGCTCATTAACTGGAGAACTGGTTCATTTTTGGACTTAGATCTCGCCTGTCGCACCTGGTCAGTGTACCTAGAGCGGCATTGTGTTGTTTTTGATCTCTGTTCTTTGCCTGTTAGTCTGTCATCGCAGCGCTTCCATTAGTATACTGCGACGTCGTCGCACTTCCCGCACTAGTGAACTGCGACGTCGCACTGTGCATAAGCACAAAATGCGTCGATCTGCCATTTTTTGCCATACAGGCACCTTTTCTCCATTTCTGATTTGAGTTTTGGTTTGTGTACAAACTCCTCTGCACTGTACCTTCCAGGCAGAGCCCCTTTTGTCCAGCAGTGTTTTGTTTGGCTTATTTGTATTGGTTTTTGGGTCTTTTGAGATTTGGATTCATGTTTGGCCCTTTGAGTCAAAACTAGTGTTTTGCTTGTGTTTTTAAGCGAAATGGGTTCTATTTTTGAAAAAAAAATCCCCCTCATGGCCCATGAATAGTGCATCCTTTAGTCGTTTTGACCCATCTCAAGTTTTTGAGATCATTTTTGGTTTGGTGTGATTGATTTGTTTTAAAGACTTGAAAAGTGTGGGATATCCATGTCTTTTTGAGCCTCTTTTTCTTGGGTTATGCATCTTGTTTCCCTTACGTGCTGAGCTATTCAATCATTTTTGGGAAAGATTGATTCTTCGCTTCCACTTTAGTTCAAAGAAAAGCTTGATTTTGTCACTCTTTTGCTATAGTCATGAAATTGGAAAACATAAGTATTCTTCTTGCTTTAATTTGATCATTTGAAATTCTTGGTCTCACACTCATAAGAAGAAAAAATTTTCTTTTCGGATTTGTGTGCATTTGAGTTAGATACGATTGTTAAGTGCTTATATTTGTCTTGCATTTGATTGGAAACGTTTGTGGAATCTTTCTTTCCGTAGCTTAGATGTGTCTTTTTCAAGTGTAAAAAAGATAGGAAACGAGTTATAATTATTGCATTTGGTAGATTTTGAGCCTTTCTTGAGTGTCTTTGAGTTGTTTGGGTGCTTGCCATTTCTCTTTGGGAATTTATGAATGATTAGAGTGTTGTAGATATTCTCTCACTTTCTCTATATAGATATGAAACGCGTTTAGTTATCAAGTTCCATTTTTGATACATGCATTTGAAAATTGAAAGTGCTTCATTATTGTATCTTATACGTTGTTGAGATTAGTTGCATCTTTCGTTTTCTTTGCGCTTTTTAGCTGATTATTGCAGAAAGTTAGATTTATTGCACTCTAGGAAGGAATTCTTCTTTTCGCTACTACTTAGGTACTTTTGGTTTGAAAGAAAGAAAAATCTCTCCTTACCTTAAGTAGATTTCATTGAAAAGCAAAGGAAAATATGTATTATCATGTAGTTGAGGATTGCATTATGTTTACATTTATGTACTCACCTCATGCATCCACCTAACCGTACAAGATAAAAATAACGCTAGCTTAGGTTAAAATCATTTAGTAACTGTGTGTAAGTTATAGACGTGTTCCGGCATCTTTAAGCGTGGCAGCTATCGTTATTTTCCAACACTGTATTCCGGGGGTATTGTAGTCTTCCACGTACTTATCGGTATATCGAGCTCCTTCATGTACCCACCAAGTACCATAATCCGTACTTGGCGTATATCGAAGGGTGTATCACGTACTCGGTAGTATATCGGAAGGTCTCTTGCCGAATGGTTGTGCATTAGACAGCACCACTACGGATTTGAGCTCCCACGTACCTTGCGTATATCGGGAGACACCACTAGGATTCCTGAAACCAACAGAGTTAACCATTTGGCCGTCTTGGCAAAGCAATACACCGAGAACAACACTCAGGGAGATTAGCACGCACGTACTGTCCAGGTAATCAGGTATGCAGGCAAGGGTACGGTCCCAATCCTCCTTGTCGCGTCATATTCTTGGACCCTGCAATATATAGCGGTTTGCGATGCCTTGATAATCCTGTGAGGTTCCATACTTTGAATCCACTCCTATTCACACAGTTTGCTTGTTGCTTTTAGACTTGAGTAGTGTTTGATTTGTGTGGTACTTTAGAGACTCTTAGGAAGCTTAGATATGGAAGACTCTTCCGGGACTGCCAACCAAGAGGCCCCTTTCCAGGGTATGCCATTTGTTATTCCCCCTTGTGGAACTGTTGGTCCTCCCTTTATGGATACATTGAGTCTTCCTAGATTGACGATAGGATTACCAGTATGGTTATTCTCCAATGCAGTTACACCAAGTGCACCAATTGTGTCGAACCTGGGTCCTTCATCACATGAGCATCAATCTCATGGTGACCGTTCTCCTTCTCCGTCGAAAGTTGAACCAGCTTCCGTCTCTTCTTCTTCTCCTATTGAAAACCCCGATGTTAGTAAGAAGGCAAGTGAGAAGAAGAAGAAGAAAAGGAATATTAAGAAGAAGAAGGATAAGAAAGAGACCAAGCGTCAACCATCTGCGTCTGATGGCACTCATTCTATGAGAACACCTCGTAAGCCCAAGTTCCCTTGCAAACTTTGCAAGGGTGACCACCTTCTCAAGAATTGTCCCTGTCTTTCCCGTGTGTCAGAAGTGTGGTCTAAAAAACCCAAACCGTTTGTATCGTCAACCTCTGACCATCATGCCATTGATGATACTCCCTCGACTAGTGACCCGTTGGTGAAAGGTCGGAAGGGTAGAGCTGCAGACCCTTGCTGGATATGCAAGGGCTTGCATCGTACTTACCTTTGTCCAAGCATGGATGAAGCTTCATAGTGGTTGGAAGATATTACTAGTTCTTAGTAGGTGCTTCCAACAAGCGATAGTAAGTTGTCCCTCGACACCCCGCTGGTTGACCAAGTGATCGATTCAGTTTCATCTGTAATCGATCCCACTCTTCCTTCCGAGAGTGAAGTGATCGAGTTAATATCATCTCCACTCGATCCCGCTCTTTCATTGGAGAAAGTCCAGACTGAAGCAGTCACCATGACATCATTTTCGTCTCATTCTTATTTTCCAAGTGAGAGTGAATTGGAAACCGCTGATGTTTTCCTAGTCAGTTCAGAATGTCCTAGGCAAGGGGAAACCCTGTCCATTTCTACAGGACGCCCTCCAAGTATTGAGGTTATTTCCTTTGATTGGAATGATCTAACAAAATCTTGTCTTCCTTCGAGTATTCATTTTCAAATATCTGTAGGAGTTTCCGATAAATAAATCTTTCGTACGATAGTTGATGAGGGAGCTTTTGTTAGTGTTTTATCCTCAACTGCTTGGCAAGCCATAGGTTCGCCTCAGCTTGTGCCACTCACTAACCAGATTTTGGCTTTTAATAGAAGGCCTACCGGACCTTTAGGGATTCTCCCACAGTTACCTGTCACGTTGAGAGGTAAAACTGTTTATGCTGATGTCATGGTTGTCCAAGGTCCTTTAGGTTTCAATCTACTCCTTGGACGTGATTATGTCTATTCTATGAAAGCCGTCATGTCCACACTCTTTCAAGTGATGTATTTTCCCTATGATGGGAGGATTGTGCCCATTGATCAGCTTTCCTACGTGATACCCACTCATCATATGACTCCTAGTCATCAGAATTCCCTGAATGTTCCACATGTTTTAGTGGTTTCTTCCCCCTGAGGATGGGGGGTACGAGCACGGTTTATGTTATGTTTCAAGCTCGTTAAAAAATGAAACCAACCACACGAGCATGGTTTATGTTCTGTTTCAAACTCATTAAAAAATGAAACCGACCACTCTAGCATAGTTTACCTTTGGTTTCAAGCTTGCATAAAAATGAAAACCATCCACTCAAGCATAATTTTATTCCATTTCAAGCTCGTTAAAAAATAAGATGGGCCCCCTCTAGCATAGTTTACCTTTGGTTTTAAGCTTGCATAAAAATAAAACCATTCCTTCAAGCAAAGTTTCTCTTTGATTTCAAGCTTGCATAAAAATGAAACCATTCCCCTGAGCATAGTTCCCATTCCATGTCAAGCTCGTTCAAAAATGAAATGGGTTCCCTTGAGCATAGTTCCCGTTCCATGTCAAGCTCATTAAAAATGAAATGGGTTCCCTTGAGCATAGTTCCCGTTCCATGTCAAGCTCGTTAAAAATGAAATGGGTTCCCATGAGCATAGTTCTCGTTCTATGTCAAGCTCGTTAAAAAATGAAATAGGTTCCCTCGAGCATAGTTTTATTCCATTTCACGCTCGTTAAAAAATAAGATGGGCCCCCTCAAGCATAGTTATTACCTATTTCAAGCTTGTGTAAAAATGAAATAGATCTCCCTCCCTTCAGTTCGAGTATCTCGCTAGAGTTAGAACTCGAACCTTCATTTCCTCTGATTCTCGTTTTCCCCCCCTTGGTGAACATTTTCATATTAGTAGCCAGGTTGGTAGTTGGGTTAGCAAACATCATTTTTAGACGAAATGAAGCTTGGGGGGCATACCACATGTCGTACCATCAACAATCACGTTGAGGGAACACCACCATGTTAAGCCGCTAGCAATCATGCTGGGGGCATTTACCAACCTTTGGGAATCATGTTGGGAAGGAATCCATCAATGGGCCTTAACCATGAGCAGAGTTCTAATCTTGTGTCAAGCTCATTAAAAAATGAAACAACTCCTTTCCCTTTGAGTCGAGTCTTCTTGTAGACTTAGTACCTGAACCTTCTTTTCATCCGCCTATGTCCTAGGCGAATGAAATGAAGCTTGGGGGGCATGTCTTCAACCTCTAGAAGTTCTGTTGAAGTCAACTTGATCGCCTCTCCACATCATGTTGGAGATAAGTCACTTACTTCTAGCAATCATGCTGGGGGCACACACCAACCTCTGGATGCCATGTTGGGAAAAAGTTCACCATTGGGAACATTTTCGAGCATACTTTCCTTTTTTAGGTTTCGAGCCCATTAAACCATGCAAATTATCCCGAACATAGTTCATTTTCTGTTACAAGCTCGTTAAAAAATGAAGCAGACATCATGAGCATTCTTCCAACCTATCTTCAAGCTTGTTAAAAACAGTAAGATGGTGTTGAGATTACTTTTTACCTTTTTTTTGTGCTCTGGTTGAAACATGAAAAGTGGTTTGAGCTTACTTTTTACTTTTTCGTGCTCTGGTTCAAATATGAAAAAGATTCCGAGTGCTTTTGATACCATTGTCGTGCTTGTTAAAAATTTGAGTAAAAAGGTGTGTCTAACGAGTATAGGTTTATCACTTTATCCGGCCTTGCTGGACTATTTACGGAAAACGAACTGTGCCGAGTTTGCTTTTTTCTTTGTTGTACTCAGTCATCAACCATGACAAAGTTGTTCATGGAGTCCTTTTTAAGCTCTTTTCAGACTCCCTAAATAGGAAAAGATTGCCAAGTGAACTAGATGCTTTCACGCTTGTAAAAGCATTTGAATGATCATCTTTCTGGTGATAGTTTACCCCTTTTTCGGACCAGGAAGCAATATTTACGAAAAAGGAATACTCCAACCAACCATGGCTGGAAGAGTCCTCTCCCGCGTTGTTTTACCCTTTTTCGGGCGATGAGGCTAACTTTACGAAAAAGGACCGTTGGAGTCTCCTTTAGTTCTTTTCAGACTCTCTAAACATGAAATGATGTCGAGTTTTCCTTCTCTGGACTCGTTAAATTTTAAACATTGAAGGGCCCATTATGGGACGAACCCCTCCTTTCCTAGGTTTGTAAAACATTTGGGATTGGACTCATCTATGAGATGACCTATACCGAGCATATGGTTACCCTCATCAAGCTCGTCAAAAACACATGAGGCACTCATCAATCATGATGGGGAAAAAGGAAAGATTTTGTGTTACATCTGAATTATGGCATTACATAGTCACTCTTGAACATGGAACTCGTTTGCATTTGCATTCAGTACTTGGATAATCTGTTTGTCCTCGAGTCTTGTCAATTCCATGAGTCGCATCGCTCCTTTGGATTAGCCAAAGAATGCTTCCACCATCAGTTGCATTAGGGGTTGGTATCATTATCGTCATGTCAATACTGCCAAGTCATGCCATGCCCATGTTCAAGAGACATTTGTTACTCATCTTCTGCAGTCAGTACACCTTCGATCATGTTGGTCTACCTTGAGTCAGTCTTGCACATTACTCTACCGTCTGATCTACACCAAACATTTGTTATCGAGTTTCATGTTGATGATGGGGGATTCATCATGGCCCTCCTTCGACGGGTTCATCCTCGTCGACTTCAAATCATCATCTGAGGATTGAACTTAGAAACCAACCAAGTACCTTGGCCCCGCATGCCTCAATGGCAGGTTACCTCACTTTCAACATGAGTTTACCTCATTGACTCTTGATTGAAAGATTCCATTAGGCGTTCGACTTCAGCTCATTGATTCACGCTTGATGGTATGTACTATGATACCTTAGGGATCATTGACATTAATGGTGATTCCCCTCGCACTTGTTAACGGTATACATTAATGATCGGTAATCAAGTGGTTTCTACCATGTTTGACTCCAAAAGATTGTAATCACATGGATAGATTCGTATCATTGCGGGTCCAGCTTGAAGACCCTGGGGAAGTTATTTTCTACCCAGGTTGCGATGGAGTTTGTATTGAGTTATGTCACACGGATCCACACTTGTATTGGTCGTGGCTATGTTATCATCTCATCATGGATCTACGCTTGTGTCTAGTAGCCATGATTGTGTTCAGTCGGTCTTTACTATCATAGATCTGCAATGTATTGGTCGGCAACCATGTTTTGTGTTATATGAGACTTGTGGATCTCAGGTCATTTTTATAGCAACTATTTCCAACCAGCAAGTCCTGGCCATTTTTCTTATTACAAAGCATTTCATCTGTCTCATTCTGTCAGATCCATGCTTTGGGGGGCATTCTGTTACACCAAAATGTCGTCACCCTTGTGCAAGTGTCATAAGTGTCGCAAGTGTTGTAAGTGTCGTCGTCATGACCTAATGTCATCATCATGACCGTTGCAAGTACCGTTATTATGACCAAGTGTTGTCATCATGACCGTTGTGATAATGCCGTCATCTTGACCATTGTGTAAACTCTTTGGTCTGACCCCTAAACTCATTCTGGGCTAAAACACATCCAACTGAGAGATTTTTCCTACCTAGTTGACCTCTTTGAGTAGGCTGTCGCACTTCTCCTTCATCTAGGGTGCGACGTCGCAGTTCTTGGTCATCTAGGGTGAGACAGTGTCATAGGTTGTCTTCATACAAAGTGCGACGACCTCCTTTTGTCGCTCTGTATGTATCATCAAGAATGTATCATCCTTGGACTCATGTCCTAAAGTGAGAGGGATTGATCATCCTGTAATTGGATCATGTGTATTGCAGATGATGATGTTGTTGATTGAGAGATCCATATGATGTTGTTGATTGAGAGATCCAAATGATGTTGTTGATCGAGAGATCCAGATGATGCTGTTGATCAAGAGATCCAGATGATGATGTAGATGATCAAGAGATCCAGATGATGCAAAAGGTGAAGACTCAGTACTGTAGATGTCGATGTTCCAGTATTGAAGATGTTGAAGATGTTCCAGCAGTCGTTCCAGTTGATGATGATGATTGAAGAAAACTTCCAATGATTTATAGATGTATCACCATGATGTTGTTGATGATGCTCTCTCTCCTTGCTCCTTCAGTTGATGTTGCTGTTGTCAGTAGAATACCCTTCTTGTTAAGGGGGAGTGTTGAAATATTGTAACTTCAAAGAATATTCTATTTGTATTTATTCGAAGATGTTTTATTCCTCCGTCGAGATGTCATTATTATATTTGATTATGTAAAGTCATTGAGGTAAATCCTCTCTTGTAAGTTGGGGCAATAGATCCCCTTGAGTCATTTTGTAATGGGGTGTTTAAGTCCCCTAGAGAGGTCAGCCTAGTCAACATTGGGTCAATTAGTTAAAGGCCAACCTAGTTAGGGAAAATGTCTAGTGAAAGATAAAGTATAAATAGAAGTGTTGTGTCTCTCATTTGAACACACACTTACTTGTGTATTGCGCATAGGAGAGAGAGAGAGGTATCTACAAAGGAGAAGGAGCCATTGCTTTGGGGATTTTGTATTTGCACTTTTGATCATCTATATTGAGGAAGTTTTGCTGGATTTTCTACTCCATGAGGGTTTCCCGTGATAAATTTGTGTCTATCTTGTGATTGTGTTTCTTTCAGTGATCCTTATTATGCTCTTGTTGTGATTTTTATGCTAAACTTAACACAAAGATCACCTCATCCCTCATTTCTCATATTTGAAGACACCAAAGAAGATGTTCGATTCATTGACCACACTATCTGAAGGAAAGAACATCAACCGCAAGATGAATTTGTAGAACCAACTCAAGAATGTGAAGTTTCAAAAATCATAAACCATTCAATCTTACTTCACAAGAGTTGCTCATATCAAGGAACAACTTGAAGCAATTGAAGACAAAGTTGAAGAAGGAGAGATTGTAATGACTACCTTGAATGGTCTCCCAAGATCATTGTAACGTCCCCATCTTGACCCCATTGCATTAAAAATGTAAATAATGTAATATTTTTATAAAATCATGGTGAGGAGCTAAGACCAAGGCCCCGCCATCGATTTATTGATGCATATGGTTTACGTGCAAGCTAGGCACATTGGAATTGTAAATATCTTGTAAATATGTATTTTAATAAAATACCCACAACTAGCTATGCAATGCAACAAGAGATGGGGGCATGATTTTACAAGGAATTGGGAGGGAAATATTCAAACCCTTGCACCAATCAAGTCAATCCAAGTGTCAATGATATAACCCATCAAACCCTCAACTACCCATGTTGAATTTTGTACCCAATCATTCATTTCTCCCAAGAGTTGGTTGAGGTAGTTAATGCCTTGGGGAATGAGAGGTATGGCTGCCCAAATTCGAGTATGGGAAACCACCCTGCATGGACAATTGTGTTTGGCTTCATTGGCAAGAAAAGAGCCATGAATTTGCTCCTCAAGCCATTACCCATCAAGCAGTTTTGCCTCTCTCGCATTTTGGAGCTACCTGGGCGTTTTTCTCCATGGATTTCCTGTGTTTTCCTTCATCTTTCAAGTTGGGAAGGGAGTTTTTGTTTTGGTTACCAATGGGGAAGAGAACAGATCGATATGGGGTTTCAATGAGGCCGTTTTGGCCATTTGAAACGCTCATAACATGCGGTAGAAATCGGGTTTCTCCCTGGGGACGAATTTCCTTTCCCACAATCTGTTTTGGTGAGCCACGATTTGGGGAAAAACCCATGGAGTCTATTTTGTAAAATACCTTTGCTGTAAATGTGTATCCCTGCCCAATGATTGTTTTGGCTGTGTGTATAAAGAGTATGTTGGGGTATGGGTAATGGGTATCTGTTGCTTTGGCTTGAGCTTGGGTGCAAGCATCCATAAATGCAGAGGGTTCAGAATTAGCCCGATAAACCCAGCTGTGGGTTCGCTTGGCTTGGAGGAATGATTATTTGTCTGTGTATGAGTAAGAATGCCCCATTTTACTTGTAAGAATCATGCCTAGCTTGGGGGTGGCAGTTGCGTTGAGAGAATTGATGAACACAACTGGCCTATGGTTGGGTGGAACGTTGCAGCGACATAGCTGGTTGTTTGGGACAACATTACATCAAGATGAGTATTTTCTTATGTGTAATTACTTCTGCAAATGTATTAATTGTTGACTGTGTTAAATTGAATGACATCATGTAATGTGTGTGGATGATGTTATTCCGCTATGCATGTTTGCTTTAAATTGCATCTGCACACATTTGATTTTTAATTGTTGTGAATCTAATGAATGGGTTGAGTTTATGTAAAAGCCCCATATTGGCATCATGTTCCCTTCCTGGAATTGGATAGATGGGAGGGTACGTTACAGAATGGTATCAGAGCTGCTGGTTGCAGCATTGGGCCTTCATGGGCTACCTATCACAGTTGCAGAGGTAAGTATGTCTCCTGTCCAACACTAAACATAAAAAAAGACGAAAATATTTCAGAAATTTTTTCTAACTGTTTTTGAAAATTTGAAAATTTTCTAAGTGTTTTGAAATTTTGCCTAAGACTCTGTCAGCAAAGATAAGCCCAAAAACGCCGAAATAGGCAATGATTTTAAGCTTAAAAGTTGCGACGCGGGCGGAAATTTTAGCCTTAAAATTTGCGATGCGATTGACAATTTTAGCCTTAAAATTTGCGACGCGGTGGCAATTTTAGCCTTAAAATTTGCGACGCGGGGGCAATTTTAGCCTTAAAATTTGCAATGTGGGCGGAAATTTTAGCCTTAAAAGTTGCGATGCGGTCAGCGATTTTAGCCTTAAAATCTGTGACGCAGTCGACGATTTTAGGCTTAAAATATGCGACGGTCGGTGGAAATTAAGTCAAAAATTTGCTGGAGGCTTGCAGGCGGCGAAGATAAGGCCAGGATTGCCGCAACAGTCGCAGAAGTTAGGGTTAAAATCTACGATGGTCGGCGGCGACACTGGCGAAATGGTCACAGAAGTTATGGTTAAAACTAGCAATGCGATGACAGTTTTAGAGTTAAATCCAGTGACTGGGTCGGCGAAGTTAAGGTTAAGACCAACAACGGTCGCAGAGCTTGAGCCGTGACTAGCGATGGGAGGAGCAAAAAAGAAAAGAAAAGTATAGAACCCAAAACTTGATTTTTGGGTAGGAGCAGTCGGGCTCAGAATGGGATGATTCTTGTGGAGCTCGGAGGCCATTAACGAAGGCCATGAAAGAACCAGAGAGGGTCCTGAACCCAGTATGCTCCAATTTGACAGAAAATGGAGAATAGTGACTTTTGTAAGACGGTGTCCCGAGGCTTGACAGAAGGTCGAATTGAGATGAAATTGATATGGCGCAATCATGGAGCAGGTACAATGTTAAGTTTGGAATCTTGGAGCCGAACTCCAAAGGATGTGGAGTCGGGGTGTGCAAGAAGGCCAAAAAACACTGTTCCGGGCCACTTTTTCAGGATTTTGAAAAGCTTGTGGACAGTAAAAGTGACCCTAGATGTTGGAATAAATCTTTTTACTGAACTCGACATTTCATCTTCTCATTAAGACAGACGGTTTCCGTTAGACGAAGATTTTCCAGAAATGCATAGATTGGGAGATAGCCATTTTTGGCCAAATTTTGAGATTTTGGGGGAAAAGTGAAAAGTTAAAAGTAGCCAAACCCCAAATTTTATAAAAGTTGACTGGTGCATCGGAACAGGGATTTGAAGGTTGCTGAGTGTTTCTTGTTATATGGAATACCTTCTCCTGGTAGATAAGTTTTCATGATTCTTCCTAGATTTGCTTCTACAAGCAGCTGAAGTTGGCATTTCAAAATAAATTGCAGCTGTGTAAAGTGCAGAAATTTGGGCAAAATTTGCATTTTTGGAAAAATGTAAATTCCATGCCCTGGATCGGAATGGAGCACGGGGATAGGCGTTGGAAAGCTTATCCAGAGGAGAACAGGGATGCATGACCAAAGTTTGAATGAGGTCTACATATATCATAGATATTTGGTACAGAAGAGTGCCAGTGGCTATTTTGACAAAAAAATTGTTGTCAATATGGGCAATTTCTAGAATTGCATGACTGGAAGGAAATTAGATCAACTATGATATGGAAGAGATATTCCATACTACGATGAGGGATTGGAAAGGGAGAATTCCTTAACCCCTGTTTTGCTATCGTATTTATAATTATGAAATTGCCATGCATATAAACTATGGCATAAGAATGTTGAAAATGCAAGAGATTACACAGATGAAATGAATATGCACCAGATAGCACATTAATAAACATTTCACAGTGCATGTGAAAATGTTTGTGCATGAATAGGATATTGCATACTGGTAAACTAGTGAGGTTTAACATATGCAATGAGCCACTTGAGATAATTATGGTTGTTGCTAATAATTAGTTGTGTCCGCATTGGTTGTAGGACAAAATACAATCAAAGCATGGCTAAAGAAGTTGATGACGTTGTTGCACGAGACCAACAAACTTATGAAGAGAGGATGGTGCAACAAATCCATGATCATGATGTTGGAAAAAAGACCGAGTAGCCTTGGTAAGAGGCCAACTGATCATGTAACATCAAGCAATGTTAATAACAACCATGTAGGTAATGCTTTTTTGTGCTTAATTGCATGAATGTTGAAAGAGGATTTGGTAAGATCCCTTCAACTATGTTTAAACTATGTTGATTTGGTTTGCATATGGTATTGAGTACCCGAATGGGAATGTTAACCTACCGAGTATGGTGAGGTGTGGGTAAGTGAAGACAATGATCCTTACACCCTATAATTGCTTAGAAATCTCAATGCATTCATATGAAATTATATCATGCCATTTGTGTATGTTAGTTGTGAGTTTAACAAATAAAGCAAGTGATGACTTATGGTCCTGTTGTAGTGTATGCCATATGAGATAGACATGGTTAGGCCCTAATACGTTGGAATGCATAGTATTCATGGATTAATGCAAGGTTGTATGGAGGGGTTATGCATTGAGTGAATGCACATTAAAAGATTATGTAAATGTTGTGAATGTGCATGCATATGTGTGGGTGCACATGTTGAGACGCATTGTGTGAATGCATGGGTGTGACATATATATGTTTCAATGCAGTTATATAATAGATGAAATGGTGGACTATTGTTAATCCTAATACCATTTCATGAGATGCTATGAATGCAGGAGAAAGACTACATGAAGAAGGTAGACATGTGATGGGCTACCAAAGCACTCTGTTGGAATGACAGAGTTGCATGGAATGTGAAGTAATGAGTATTTACCGTTTATTTAAATTGCATGGATAGTGTGACTGTGTCTTGCAATTTTATTGTGATAATGATGCATATATAGAAATGTATATATATTTCATTGCATTTCAAATGTTAACAACTAAAGGTGTTTGAATTATTGAGTGTTATAATTCTGAGATCACTTCAGTGACTGTTGTGGCGATGAAAGGATCATATGCATAGATACTCACAACGTGTTTAGCTGATTGAAGTTTCAGTTTTCAGGTGGAAAGGTCTTACGTATGGAAATGAGGATAAGTCCATAGTAAAGATCGGGATCTACCATGTGCAGAAGCCAAAGGTTATGAGAAGGTTCTCATGGTTGCAACTTATGCATGAAACAAATCTGAAAATTGTCTGATTTAACCATCTCATGGTTGCAAGTCTAATTTCTGTAGTAGACAGAATTGCAAATTCATATTGAGTTTAATTATTAATGACATTGATTGGTTATGGAACAATCAGATTTGAATTGTTAAATGTTGCCGACGGTTTAGCTATTTGATAAGTGTGCCAGGATGACATATTGCAGGAAGACCATGTGTGATGGCCTGCATAAGCCAAACTAGATGGGAAGGATCCCATGCTTTGGAAATGAGTTTCGGGTGAAATGCCATTGTAAATTTTGATCACACCTCAACTGCACTGCATGTGAGTGAGATGGTAAAACTATGCCAAGAAGGCATGTGTGGGTTATGGAACGTGAAAAGATTGGGGTGGCAAACCGAATGACTGTTGACTCAGAGAAGGGAGCCCCTGTGAAAATCCTCACAGCAGATCTAAGAGATGATGTATACCTCACAAGAGTAATTATGATTAAGCAGGAAGATAAAAGAAGAGTGGTCAATGTAGTGTAATGAGCAACATAAAAATAATACAGTAGAACTCGGATAGAAACAAAAATACTTCACACACACTAATTAATTAATCACAATATGGACAATAAGTAGTACAATGCATGAGGATTTGAATGCCAAGGTGGCGATTCGAATTATCCTTCATGGAGTGATCAAAAGATCACTGGAGTGTCATCGGAGCACAACTAGTAGTCTATCTCATCATCGGTGGAGTCATCAATGCACAAGTAACTGTCAACCGTCAGTCAAATTGAGTCTAACTGAGTGTGGTAGGTGTAACTGAATGTAACTGGCTCATGGAGACACTAACTGAATGAAGGAGGCTCAATGGAGGGCGAATGAGGAGCTAACTGGAGTCAGAACAGGTAGTCATGTCTCATCGGAGGTCAATAGGAGTGATAACAGCAGTGAGGAGTCAGTCTGCCCTCAAATCAAGGAAAGACTGGTGGCTAACTGAAGTAAACTGGACTAGTAGGTGAGAAAGGACGAGTGGCTTCCTTAAATCAAGGAGGAAGGGTGCACTAAGCTCTAGGAGGGCTAAAACTGATTTGAGAGAAGCTCTCGGGGGCTGGCTAACTGAGGGCTAGGTGCTGGACTGATGACTGGAATGCATGCAAACCCTAAAAGTGTATGCATGACTGAAAATGTAAATGATCAAAATACTGGTGGGACTAGGATGGAGTATAGGAATATCCTAACACCCCCCCTTAATCCATCCTGGACCCTGGTAACTAAGACCAAAGGTCACCCAATACAATGAATAATAACAGTCAATAAACCAAGGAAGTGGGGAAAATTTCATGGGAAAAATACACGAAAAATACCCCCCCCTCAAAACAGACTGTAAGGCACACACAAAAATAAATGCTCCAAACTCAAGCAGGTGTGATGCTTGGTCATATGTCTGGAGGTATCTTCTTCTTGGGAAGAAGTGGATCATGCTCAAAAAGCATGTGCTTGTACTTGCTCTTCAGATTGAATGTGATGAGAAAAAATCCAAAAGTATGAGGATGATCCTTGAACCTGCGATTCGAATAAGTTGAGGTAGGATAAAAAACATGAATATGCAATAGTCTTTTGTCTTCTCCTTCGAACCATCATGGGTGAGATTATGCCCAAAAGAACCATCAAATAATAATGATTGCTTGAAATCCAAATTAGATTTAAGACTTGATGAATAGTTTCTTGAGATCTCCTTTAAACCAGCAGGGGTGAGATCAAAACCATCATATGCATGAGAAATTATCTCAAGTAGTGTTTGCTTAGGATCCAAATTAGATCCAAGACTTGAATCATGGTTTCTTGAGATCTCCTTTGAACCATAAGAGGTGAGATCAAAACCAGTAAGTGCATGAGAGATTATCCCAAGCGAATGGCAATGGTTTCTTGAGATCTCCTTTGAACCATAAGAGGTGAGATCAAAACCAGTGGATGTATAAGAAATTATACCAAGCGGGTGGCAATGGCCATATTCTTCAATAACCTTCTGAAAGCATGGAATAATGATCATATAGTAGTAAATAAGAAATGATTTCTTGAGGAGAGCGAATGCATTACCTCCAATAGCTGATTTTTCCTTCGAAATAATCATGTGATCATGATGCAAACCAACAGACTCTGGTGCAAGAGAGGATTTAGGACCTTCTGCAATATCTAGAGTGTGAGCTGGCACAAAAAGAGAAGAAAGTTGGAGCATGAGTGTAGAATCTGCAAGTTCTTTGTGGACAACTTCAATATGAGATGACACTGGTTCATGATCTGAGAGACCATCAAGGGGAGCGAATGCATCACTGGGCTTGTTCTCGAAAGGGTTTGGACCAATTCCTTCATTATGTCTGCCAAATATTACATCCAGGTGAGCCCATAGCTCTTTTGGTGATGAAAAATCAGGGAGGTCATATAACATCCATTCAGACATAGCAAGCATCATTGATCCAAAGGCTCTGTCACCTTTATTTAACCAATCAATCTTCTTTTCAGAAGATTTGAACTCTCTTTCAAAACAACAGTCAAAGAGATCATGGCTCTTCAAATATGTTATCATTTTCGGTTTCCATTCATCATAGTTGAGTGGAGAAAGAGGAGGCATTTCTTCTGAATTCATTGAAGCTGTAGAAGACCTGCAAAAACAATAGAGAATATCTGCAACTGCTACTGCTGCAAAATTGCAGAAACTGCTGTACTCGAAATCTTGGTAATAACCTGCAAAAAACTCTCAAGAATGGAGATAAATAATACTCTCAACATGCTCTGATACCATGTGAAAATCCTCACAGCAGATCTAAGAGATGATGTATACCTCACAAGAGTAATTATGATTAAGCAGGAAGATAGAAGAAGAGTGGTCAATGCAGTGTAATGAGCAACATAATAATAATATAGTAGAACTCGGATAGAAGCAAAAATACTTCACACACTAATTAATTAATCACAATATGGACAATAAGTAGTACAATGCATGAGGATTCGAATGCCAAGGTGGCAATTCGAATTATCCTTCATGGAGTGATCAAAAGATCACTGGAGTGTCATCGGAGCACAACTAGTAGTCTATCTCATCATCGGTGGAGTCATCAATGCATAAGTAACTGTCAACCATCAGTCAAACTGAGTCTAACTGAGTGTGGTAGGTGTAATTGAATGTAACTGGCACATGGAGACATTAACTGAATGAAGGAGGCTCAGTGGAGGGTGCATGAGGAGCTAACTGGAGTTAGAACAGGTATTAATGTCTCATCGGAGGTCAATCGGAGTGATAACAGCAGTGAGGAGTCAGTTTGGCCTCAAATAAAGGAAAGACTGGTGGCTAACTGAAGTAAATTGGACTGGTAGGTGAGAAAGGACGAGTGGCTTCCTTAAATCAAGGAGGAAGGGCGCACTAAGCTCTAGGAAGGCTAAAAATGATTTGAGAGAAGCTCTCGGGGGCTGGCTAACTGAGGGCTAGGTGCTGGACTGATGACTAGAATGCATGCAAACCCTAAATGATGCATGCAAACCCTAAAAGTGCATGCATGACTGAAAATGTAAATGATCAAAATACTGGTGGGACTAGGATGGAGTATAGGAATATCCTAACAACCCCATTCTTCGCAAATGAAGAAAGGATACATCCGATAAACGGATGAGTATTTTGTGACCCTAACTAAGAATATACATGTCTGCTTATTAGATTTAAAATGCAGGGCATGTTTTATTATTATTCTAGACTGCTTGAGTGTGATTAGGGCCTACATGACTCACATCAGAAAGGGATGCATACCTTTCGGGTGCTGGGTTTTGTTGGGGTTGTCAATATTGACTACACCCTAAGGGAATGGACGCATTCCTAGTGTTTCAATACTTTATAGTGAATGTTATGAAATATGATTACAATTTTTGAGCAACAATACTGATGAGCTTGCTTATCCTTCTTGCGTTGTCAGCTTATACGAATGCAATTTGGTTTTGCACGTTAAGGGGCAATATGAAGAGAAAGTACTCAAGAGGATTGTATGGGCAGTGGTAACCTTTCTACGCTCACACTAAAGGACACTAGAAGAGATGGATAGGCCCAAGGAGTTGTGTAGCAGAAAAGGGGTATCATCCTTGTGTAGTGTGAGTGGGTATTGTTGGGGCCATGCTAGCCTGTAGTCAAGTGAGTCACCTATGGAGTTCCTGGAGGAAACCATTGGTTTCCATAAGAGAAGGAGCCACGTAATCATATTATGTTGTTCTTATTGCCTGATAAACCCAGTCGGTGTACTAGCTTGGCATTGGTTATTTGGAAGTTGTGGTGAATGGTTGTTGGATGCCTTACAAACCCAGTTGATGTACTGGCTTGGAATTGGCTATTTGCATGTTGTGGAGGTATTGGTGAAGGGTGTTATTTCCTGACAAACCCAGTCGGAGAACTGGCTTGGAAATGGTTGTTGTATGCTTGATAAACCCAGTCGGCATACTGGCTTAGCATACTGATTTTTGAAATGCTTGATAAACCCAGTTGGCGTACTGGCTTAGCATACTGATTTTAGGGATGCCTGATAAACCCAGTCGACATATTGGCTTGGCATTGGCTATTCGGATGATGTTGTGGAGCAACATGTCTGCTGGCCAAGCATCCACCCCACAGGTGATCCAAGGCTTGTAAAGCAGAGAAGGAAACTTGTGGAATAGCAAGGAAATGCACAATACAAATAAGTATTCAATTTCATTTATTTCTTGCTTGGGATAATGAAGATTTCAGGTATAATTTTTCTAACAGCTAAGCTGATACACTATTGTTTCTTTGTTGAAAACCTTGGTCATTGCAGGAAGCAAGGATCCTGAAAGAACTATAAAGTGCTTGGTAAATCCAGAGAGTAACTGGTTGGGCGCTAAAATGCTTGGTAAATCCAGAGAGTAACTGGTTGGGCGCTAAAGTGCTTGGTAAATCTAGAGAGTAACTAGTTGGGCGCTAAAGTGCTTGGTAAATCCAGAGAGTAACTGGTTGGGTGCTAAAATGCTTGGTAAATCCAGAGAGTAACTGGTTGGGCGCTCAAATTCTTAGTAAAGCCAGAGAGTAACGGGTGGGGCATTAACTACGTGATGTAGTGGAGTAGCCTGTGTGCTGGCCCAACATTCATTATTGTATCCACAGGCAATCTAAGGCTTATAAAGCAAAGAAGGAGCGTGTGAAATAAAGTGAAGACATCCAATGCAGATAAGTATTTGGTTACCTTGCAACTTCTTGCTTAAGAATATACTTGTGTATATGATTTGGTTATAATTTTCTCAAACTCTTGTTTAGAGAAAACCCTATGAAAATAAACTAAACATGTGAATTAATTCAATGTTTGAGTATAGGTATTGTTGGAAGCAAGGACTACGAAGACATCATAGGGATGCATGAGGACATGTGATCGTCCTAAGGAACTCAGTGTGAGCAGTAATGAAAGATGGTGCTAGTGGACATGTGTGGGTCCTAACAGCCAAAGGTTTTGTAGGCAACAATGGGGAAGGGTTCCCTGATGGAGAAAAGCCTTAGACAGGCCTCAGACACTAAGTGTCATAGCTAAGAAAGGGCAAGTCAAGCATTCACATTAAAGTGAAAGAGGATAAGAAGCATAGAACCACAGTGATGGAGTGGCTTCGGACTGGAACAAGACTAAGAGGGGAAAAAACTCTTACTCTTCTCTTTCCCTTTTGATTGATGCATTTCAGAAACAGAGGATTGTTGAGTGCATGAAATCGCTGAAAATAGATTGTGTTTAATTGCTTGAAATGAATTGTGAATGCTGAAATAGTTATTTTTCCTGTGAAAGGATGAACATGAATGAGCTCATGTGTATGTTGGGAAAACATGAAACGTGTGGAAGTCTCATGAGTAAAGCATGGACGTTCCATGTCAATTGGGCAAATAATTGACTAATTTTAATATCGTGCTATGCCTGTCCTAATAGGAATTGCCATGATGAGTCTCACATGTGAGACATTAAAATCCATTTGAGTGCAGCTTGTACTAGCCAAGTGTTGCTAGTGAAAAAAAGTGAGAACCAGTTGCGCACATTGATCATGGTAGCAGACCAAGAGCTATTTTGCGTTGGCTGAGAATCTTCCTCAAAAGTTGTGAGGACAGCAAGGAAGATGGCATCCAGAAAATTCCAGACTTGTAGACCAGCTGGAAGGTGAATAAAAGGAATGGATTGTTGTGGAGAAATGCCCACCTGCAGAGCTGGAAGATCAAATACAGTAAGAGAAGCTTGTGGAAGCCAAAGGACTTGATCCTGAAAGTTCAAAGTAAAGAGATGAAACGCAGGATAGACCTGCCACATTGTGTGAATTTTGGACATGTGTAAAGTGGGTATTTATTCCTAAGTATTGGAACACCGAGGATGGTGTTATTCCAAGGGGAGGGGAATGTAATGTCCCCATCTTGACCCCATTGCATTAAAAATGTAAATAATGTAATATTTTTATAAAATCATGGTGGGGAGCTCAAGGCCAAGGCCCCGCCATCGATTTATTGATGCATATGGTTTACGTGCTAGCCATGCACATTGGAATTGTAAATATCCTGTAAATATGCATTTTAATAAAATACCCACAACTAGCTATGCAATGCAACAAGAGATGGGGGCATGATTTTACAAGGAATTGGGAGGAAAATATTCAAACCCTTGAGCCAATCAAGTCAAGCCAAGTGTCAATGAGATAACCCATCAAACCCTTAACTACCCATGTTGACTTTTGTACCCAATCATTCATTTCTCCCAAGAGTTGGTTGAGGTAGTTAATGCCTTGGGGAATGAGAGGTATGGCTGTCCAAATTCGAGTATGGGCAACCACCCTGCATGGAAAATCGTGTTTGGCTTCCTTGGCAAGAAAAGAGCCTTGAATTTGCTCCCCAAGCCATTACCCATCAAGCAGTTTTTCCTCTCTCACGTTTTGGAGCTACCTGGGCGTTTTTCTCCATGGATTTCCTGTGTTTTCCTTCATCTTTCAAGCTGGGAAGGGCATTTTTGTTTTGGTTACCAATGGGGAAGAGAATAGATCGATATGGGGTTTCAATGAGGCAGTTTTGGCCATTTGAAACGCTCATAACATGTGGGAGAAATCGGGTTGCTCCCTGGGGACGAATTTCCCTTCCCACAGTCCGTTTTGGTGAGCCACGATTTGGGGAAAAACCCATGGAGCCTGTTTTGTAAAATACCTTTGCTGTAAATGTGTATCCCTGCCCAACGATCGATTTTGCTGTGTGTAGAAAGAGTATGTTGGGGTATGGGTAATGGGTATCTATTGCTTTGGCTTGAGCTTGAGTGCAAGCATCCATAAATGCAGAGGGTTCAGAATTAGCATGATAAACCCGACTGTGGGTTGGCTTGGCTTGGAGGAATGATTATTTGGCTGTGTATGAGTAAGAATGCCCCATTTTCCTTGTAAGAATCATGCCCAGCTCGGGGGTGGAAGTTGTGTTGAGAGAATTGATGAACACAACTAGCCTATGGTTGGGTGGAACGTTGCAGCGACATAGCTAGTTGTTTGGGACAACATTACATCAAGATGAGTATTTTCTTATGTGTAATTACTTCTGCAAATGTATTAATTGTTGACTGTGTTAAATTGAATGACATCATGTAATGTGTGTGGATGATGTTATTCCGCTGTGCATGTTTGCTTTAAATTGCATCTGCACACATTTGATTTTTAATTGTTGTGAATCTAATGAATGGGTTGAGTTTATGTAAAAGCCCCAGATTGGCATCATGTTCCCTTCCTGGAATTGGATAGATGGTAGGGTACGTTACAATCATGGGACTCATTCATTCAAGGAATATGTGCCAGGAAGAATATAATCACATTCAGTTGATTATGGGAAGAATGCACGCAAGAAGAAGCTCGATTAGTAGCAAGAGAAGAAAAGATGATAGCTAATGATGACCAAGATCTAACTGCTCACACAAAGAGAAATCATAACAAAAGGGACGACCACCATCACAAGAAGCCTAGAAGATCCCAGAGGAATCATGGACCCAGAAGAGACCTCTCCAATATTAGATGCTTCACATATAATGAGAAAGTACATTATTCAAGAGATTGTCCCAGAAACCAAGGATCCTCCATGAGAATCAATAAGAAGAGGAATTATGCTCACGCCGCAAAAGATGATGAACTCGCAAGCAAAAGAACAAAATAAGATTCTTCAAATGATGGAGAATATGTATTGTAATAAATGAAGGTAACCAGTTACAAGGGTTCATTCAGGAGGTCCAAAATCATAAGGTAAAGCTAGAGATGGCTTTCAGTATTACATGAAAGGAGTAGGAGAAGCTCCTACAAAGTTGGACTTCGGGAAAACAAATAAAGATCAATGCTATATAGAAGAACCTCTCATCCATTTCAGCATTGGTTAAGATGCAGAAGAAGGAACACACAAAGTCTACTCCAGTACACATAACAAGTGATCTACGGTGTAGAATACTTGCTCAACATTTTCGATCATAAGAAAGAAAGGCACAGGTCCTCAGAATCAGACAACACACTGTCAGAGACTCCAGTAGTTCCTACAAGGAAGCAAAGATCAAGAGGGAGTCCACCCAACAACCAAACAAAGATCAATATTTGAATTGTTATTTCTTGTATATCTAATCACTTAAATGATATTGTTAATTTGTGTACATACTTATGTTCCTAGATTTAGGATGTGTATTGTGTATGTTAGAGAGTTTGTATTAATGAACATAATACTACTAACATGCAAGTGATGGGTAAGTGGCCTATGGTGCTATACAACATTCCATTGCTACTTATTTATAATGAAACCTCTTTGCTGACATGTTGGGAGTAGTGCACGCTCTTAATAATGTTTTGGTAGAGATGGAAGGCATCTAGAAAGTTACCATATGAATACGGTAGATGGATGAATGTTGTGTTAAAGCATTGGATAAGATAGTTGCATGACTGTGTGACCTATGTCTTTATGCATAAGAATCTATTCTGAAAAATTATGAAATGTTTCTAATCATACAACTAAATTTGAATTGCAGGAAAGATCGTGTACCCACAAGAGAATAATGATGAGACTTGTTCTGAAGAACAAGTGACAATGGTTCAGCTACGACATTCAAGAAGATTTATGAAATGAAGCATACGTACAAAGCAAGGGTTCTCTCTGAAAGAGGGAGTCGACTATGATGAGACATTTCTCTAGTGGCCAGACACACTTCCTCAGTGGTGGATATTACACTAGATAGATGGTGTAATCAAAGTAGAAGTGTATATCGAGCAACTGCCAGGATTTGAGACTCTCTACAGAAAACCACATGTGTGTGAATTGAAGAAGATTTTGTATGGGTTCAGAAGGCACCCATGGGATAGCATGATGAGATCGAGGATTAACTAGAGTGATGGGACATCAACCTTTTCTACAAGATTGAATATGAGAATCTCGTAGATGGATACACATAAGATTATCAAAAGAGAATGCTACCAGTCTCTCCAGTGAATAATCTCCCAACGCAGAGGGAGGATAGTGCTCAGTTACAGAGGGAGTGACTACAACACGGATGGAGAGACATTATCACTTATCTGCTATCCATGGAAAAGGTGTTTGGCCTAGTATCTCAGGGATATGCTCAAAGTGATACTGGATGTCTCCCCTCATGAAGAAAAAGTATATGTTGTACAGTTTGAAGCAGGCACCCATGACGTGGTACGACAGGATGTACAACTTTTTGATGAGCTTGGGATTTACCAAGAGTAAAGCAGATTCCAACCTCTACGTCAAGGTTGAGGACGGAAGACTAGTAATTTATTGCTATATGTAGATGACCTGTTCATAACAGGGGAGGATGAGCTCATTGCAGAAACAAAGAGAAGGCTTGTCGCAGAGTTCAAAATGAAGGACCTAGGAATGATGCACTACTTCTAAGGTATGGAGGTGTGGCAAAGTTCAGATGGGATTTTCCTTGGTTAAGGAAAGTATGTAGTGGAGATTCTGAATAGGTTCGTAATTATGGATTGCAAGGCAATGGCCACACCAATGGCATCGAACTTGAAGCTACTGTGTGATGCTTCTTTAGAGACAGTTGATGCCACGATGTACAAGCATATGATTCGTTCGTTAATGTACTTGACGAACACGAGACCAGACATATGCTTTGCTGTGAACACCTTGAGCCAGTTCCTGACAAATCCGAGACATGTTCAAGCTGCAAAACATATATTGAGGTACTGAAGGGTACAATTGAGTATGGGATCATGTATGAGATGAATCAGAAGATTAACTTGCATTGTTATGTTGATTCAGATTGGGTAGGCATTGCCATGGACAGGAAGAGCACTTCATGATGCTGCTTCAGTTTGGGATCCGGTATGAACTCTTGGTTTAGCAGGAAGCAGTCATGTGTGGCACTGAGTACAGCCGAAGCAAAGTATGTTGCAGCCTGTTCGGCCAGTTGTGAGGCAGTATGGATTTCGAAGCTATTGTTAGATTTGTTTGATCTCGAGTTAGAGGCAACTTGTATCTTCTGTGACAACCGAAGTTGTGTAAATTTGTCTGAGAACCCGATGTTCCATGACAAGTCAAAGCACATTGAGATCAAGTACCACTATATCCGGGATAGGGTACAAAGAGGAGCAATGAAGCTCCAGTATGTGGTGACAGACAAGTAGAAAGCCGATGTGTTGACCAAGCCATTAGCAAGAGTGAAGTTCAAGTACTTCAAAGAGAATCTTGGTGTTATCTAGATCGATGTGCCTCGAAAGAGGGAGTGATGAGACCGGAAGACGTAGGTGCACCAGGTCTGTATCTCACATGGTGGAAGATGCAGGTGCTCCATAGGGATGTAATGGACTTGGGGTGCTCTTGGGATGTATCCACATGTTTGGATACGTTGGTAGGTCCACCGGTCATAAAGACACCTGGGGTGCGCTTGGGCTGTATCTTACATGGTGGAATACGCAGGTGGTCCATAGGGACGTAATGCACGTAGGGTGCTCCTGGGTTGTATCCACATGTTTGAAGACCCAGGCTGACCAAGAGAGAGACATAATGCACCCGGGGTGCTCCTGGGATGTACCCACTGGGTGGGAGACGCAGGTGGTTTGATGGACATGATGTATGCACATGGGATGCTCTCCATGTGTGATGATGAGATGATCCGGATACGATGAGATGATAGTAGGAGACATTGGTGATTGTTGTGGCAATGTAATGTGTGTTCTTGGGATGCACCTACTTGATGGCTTGCTCGTAGAGATGATGAAGACCTAGATGAGATCTAGACCTACATCCAACATGAAAAAGGGCTGGCTCTGTAGAATTTCTCATGACAGATAGATTCGAGAGATGTCACTAGTCAATGATCAACGAGATGAGGATTGCTGCAGCAACAACGATGATGATCCAGTTCCAACATTGATGATGATCCATCGATGATACGTTGTCCAAAATTTGTGTCCAGAGTGACGATGACTATGGTGATAGAATACCTTCCTAGTTAAGAGGGAGTGTTATTGTAAATGTAACTTTGGAAGATATTCTTCTGTTTATTATTATTATATTATTATTGTATTTTTATTGTACCTCCGTCGGAGATGTTTTTCTTCCGTTCGGGGATGTCATTATTATATTTGGTCATGCTAGAATATCGAGGTAAAACCTCCATTGTAAGTAGGGGCAATAGCTCCCCAAAAGATAAATGTAAAATGTATTTTTGAGTCTCCCTAGGATAGGTCGGCCCAGTTAGGTAAGTGAGGTCGGCCCCATTGAGGAATTAGGTCACCCACACATAAAGTATAAATAGAGAGAGTCACTCTCTCATTTGGAACTCTCATTCACTCAAACAAGTTCGCATCAGACATGAAGAAAGAGAGAGATCTGCAGAAGACATCTTATGTTTTGGGTTTTCCATCTTGCTTGATATTGTACTAGTGACAAATCTATTCTGAGGAAGTTGTAGGGTTTTCTCCTTTATGGTTTCCCTGTGGAAAATTCTCGTGTCTTAGTGTTTTGATGTGCTTGTCTATATTTCAGTTTAAAGACCTAACTAAATTGATTTAAATTGCAAACTCTAACAAGAACGTACCTGAGTGATGGCAGGAGTGATTGCCAATGGAGTGACCAGATAAGCCCTATAGGGTTAGTCCAAATGAATATACTTCAATTGTTAAGGGGAGGAATCATCTTGAGTTCTTACCTAAGTGTCGTTTTGGCAAGGGTGTAAATGACTCCGGATAAACCACTTCAATCTTTGAAATGTCCTTGACAACGACGCCAAAAATGTTACCAATGTTTCCGGACTTAATGAAATTATTTTTAAATGGAATCACCAGGTAAGATCTGCAAGATTAGTCCTTAACAATAATATTTTCAAAATACCAATCAAAGACTTACGTCAATTTTCTTACCAAATGTCATTTTCGCCAGGGAATGGAAAATATGACTTGAGCAACACACCCCACTTGTCCTAAAACAGTTCAAAAGTGTCCTCGACAACGACGCCAAAAATGTTACGGGCAAACTAGCAGGGTGGCCCAGTAAGCATATATCAAGGAGATGCGACCCATTGTCACCTCAATCACACTCCTTTGACTTATTTGGAGTGTCGTAACCTCCAAGGGGAAGAGCCCTTATTTCTAATCTGCAAGACACTTAGGAAAACAAAACTATATCTTCTACACAGTTATATTAGTGACCAGTGCCTTAGGAGTCAATAGAGAATGAGGAAAAACATATCAAAGCATAATCATGACCATGCATCAATGTTATGGTGTAATAAGCAATGTTTAAGTGTATTTCAAGATATGTACAAGTTAGTTTTATAAGTAATGACGATTCCAAATTTATTCTCACCACTTGTCACTATGCATTAGGGATGAAATGATCATATCACAATATTACATTAACACATGTCATGCCACTTTTAGGTCTGATATGAAAACAATTTGTATCTTAACTTTATGTTAGTAATGTGATATGTAAACACTTGCTAGTCTAATCCCATCAATCAATGATTACAAAATAATCCACCTTTATAACAATATGCCAGTATAGCAGTGTTTACGATAGTGTTTTGAAGTAGTTAACCATCAATTTTAAACATTGGCTTTCTTCATAATCAACAACCCTTAAAAAGGCATTCACAACCATAAAGATTAGTACATTAACCTTTCTAACTACTGTTGTGGTGTTATTGGAGGTCTGATATAACAGGAGCAACAATTGCATAAGTTTGAAGGAGCAACTTGAGAGAGAGTTAGGGGTTCATTTTTATGCTAGAAGAGAAGCTTAGGGGAAGGGTAATGACAAGGAGGAGAGCACTGGCCCTTATGAGGAATTCCTAGGGTGTTAAGGGAGTAGGTTAGGGTAGCGTTAGATCTAGTTTAAAACAACAAAGAGCAGGCCTAAGGTGTCACACTTGAGAGGCCGCTTTATGACCTCGTGTTTGGGCCCAAAAGGCCGCCTAGAGGGAAAACGAAGGTAAGGTGATGAGCGCTAGCCTTTAGGAGGAGCGTTTAGGGTGTTAAGGAGAGAGGTAGGGACTGTTTTGACAATCTACAAAAAAATTGTAGTCTGCAATTTTTTAATAGTGAGTAGAGATGGAGAGGCCAAGGGCTAGAGAGGAAGGAAAGAGGGTTGTTGAGGGTAGGAAGAAGAAAAATGAGGGAAGACGTGAGGGTTAGGAAGAAGAGGAGGAGCTAGAAGCAAGGTTCTAGGACTGTTTTTAGGGTTTTTAGGATTTTATATTTTTAGGTTTTTAACCATATTAAACAAAAATAAAAATAAAAATAAAAATAACCTAACCAATAAACAAATTTCAGAGCTAATATTTAACCTAAATCACATGAAATGCAATAAATACACATGTGCTTGCAAGACAAATTGATAAAATTTGATAACTAGGGTTTTGGGTTGCAAATTTTACAAAAATAAATATTTTGGGGTTTTTAAAGAATTTAGGGCTCCCACTAATTTCGCCCTAGTGTTTTTTAGGGATAAATAGGCATGCCAAAATTGTAGGAGAGAGGGACGAAATTTTAGGGAGGCCAAAAATTCAAAAAAAATTTAATTTTTTAATTTTTAGGGTTTGATGCATAAAATTGCAGACCTAATTCTAACCCTAATTTTACCATGAAATTGCAAAATTACACATGAAAATTCAAGCAAATTTGATAAAAAATTAAAACTAGGGTTTTAATGGATGAAACCCAAACCCTAGGCCTAGAGGAGAGGTGACCTGCCTCCCTCTTGGAGTAATTTCTCTTTACCTACTAAACTAGGGCTTCCTACAACAACCTCTAGGGTTCATTATAAGAGCCTAATGTAGGGAAAAATTAGAGATCCAAGGACAAACTAGGGAAAACCTCCTTTAGGGAGCATTTTCCACCATGCAAAGAAGATAGAAGGCAGACAAAATGCCCTAATCAGAAAAAATGCAACTCTATGGCCATCATTCAATCATAAAGAAGCAATAATTCACCTACCTTCACCAACCAGGGCTAAAACTAGACTTACTTAAGCTTTGTGTTGTTCCAACAATTCCTAACATCCACCATGCATGAGAAAAACCCTCGAAATGCATCCAATTTCATCCACAAGGCAAAGAAGAAAATACTCCAAAAGGCACACATCACATCAAAAATCCTATCTTGGGTAAAAGAGCAACATAATGTAATTTATCCCATGAGTTATGATTTGCAAATGAGGTGAGTAGTTGTATTTATATGATTCTCAACTCACCTTTACAAAATAACCAGGCCGACAAGCCAAATAAATGTCAATGTAAAAATATAACATGAAATAATATAAAATAATTTAAAGATGGCCTAAAGTAGGCTTAAAGTAGGCTACCTGGGGTATTTCCCCCCTAGGTGCCTAAAAACTGCTAAAAATGACTAAAATTGAGCATAAAGATTCACTTCAAAAGGTGGAGTTAGCAGGGGGAGATCGTCATGCCCCATCTAACCGCAGTAATGCTAAAAATCCCTCAAAGCCCCCCTCTATGAGCATGTGGGACCGATGACCAAGGATGACATCATTAAGGAAACTACACCAAGGAGAGAGGGAACTTTGCTGGAAAGGGACCATGATGGGTGCATAAGGTGACCTGAAGGAGACGCAAGAGCCTCAGAGCTGGAATACAGTCACCGGTGTAGAAAGTAAGTAGGGGGTCATGTGACCCAGTGACCCACCCCTAAGAGCCCCAGACACCAACCTCAGGGATACAAGCCCTAGAATGAGGCAGTCAACAATGCCACTAAGCCATAATAATCCTAAAGGAAGGACCAAAGGGTCCGACCATAACCACCTCTCAAAAAGTACTGATAACATCCCATCACGGTCCTGATAAAAATGACCCCTCTCCTTGGGAAAACATTTGAAGGTGTGCTGGTATTGGTACCGCATAACACAGTGTCATTGTGACAACCTTATAGTAACTAGAATTTTGTAGTTTTAATCCTTCTTTAGAAAGTCTGCATGTATAAATATGCACAATCCTAGTCTTGCTTTGCACTACCGTAAAGGACTGGGTATCAAGTCAAAACGTGGCATGAAAGTGAATCCTTTAATTCTATGCACAAACAAGAATCATTTGGGTTTGCGCAGTAGGAGAGACATAGGTTAGTTGGAGCAGGTCACCTGTAATAATAACACTATGCATTTGCCTAAGGATTTGGTCATCAAGCGATGCTATGTTCTCTCGACAGTGAAAGGTATTCTCAAACTTTCTCCTATGTCAAACAATATCACCTTCAAGAGTTGTTGATGTGACACCCCCACAGTTTCTGGAATTTAAGTCAATTAGAGGAAATTTGGGTTTAAAATGGGTCTGCTAAGGAAAATAATAAAATAAGAGTAGAGAGAGAGAGTAAAAAAATGTTTTTTTCTCGTATTTTCAACTTAGCTCCTTATAGGTTTACTCAAATTTCAAGCGAGGGCACTTGTTGGATGCATAATTAAATTATACATCCAACGAGTACCCAACCTACATATTGTTAATAGTATCCGCATCACATATTGTTAATAGTATCCACATCAAGAAAAGCTAAAAATACATAATAAAAATATGTGTTTCTAGTATTTTCAGTATCCACATCCAGAGAGACGTTTTTTTTTAATGTATTTTCAATTTTTCTCGATGTGGATACTGTTAAAAGTATGCAGTTTTGGTACTTGTTGGATGCAGAGAATTTAATTCTGCATCCATGGAGTGCTCCCGCTTGAAATTTGAGTAAATATACAAGGAGATAAGTTGAAAAAACGAGAGAAAAAAGTAGTTTTTGTTTTTTACCCAAATTTCCTCTAACAGTTTGGCCTTTCTTTGGAAATTTTCTAGGTCTTAACTGGAGCATCCCTAGTTGCACTCTGCATTCCCATAGAATTTTGGGTCGATCTCATCGGGCATCAACAGAGCCTTTTCGACCTACAAGCATGTAGAATATCAAGTTTGACAGTGCAAGTCACTAGGAATTTGAGGCAGGTTTTTTTGTACAAGCCCATGGTTGTTATTGGGTCACATACCCTTCATAAAAAAATGTCATCCCACAACCAATCCAAACCGATGCATACACATAAAGCTCCAAAAAGTTGTTAGCAATTGTGAATGATTGAGTGATGACTGTAATGAGTCAATGGCAAATGTCCTTACTAAATGGGAATTATGGAGAAATGATTGGGAAGCTTAGAACAACAAGGATGTTAATCATATGTTATCTATGATGATGTCTTTGTTATCATTTAATCAAATCATGTAATCATTGATTCAATAATTTAATCAAGTTTGTAAACATGTTTAATCAACATATTGCATATTGTATCTTTTTCAACAACAAATAATTTTCCTTGAAAAATAGTTAAACATTATATGGTATAAAATGGTATAAGTTTTTATATTCACAATCCAAATTAAATGACTTCATATCACAAGAGTTAAACATTATATGGCATTTCAAAAAACAAGAGAATCATTAATAATGTTAATCATTAACATACACATAATATATTTTATAAATCAAACAATATCAATATCAACATGATATGAAAGGGCATAATATACATAATGATAATATCAAAAGCAATATATATATATATCATGACAATCAATATAAATGCATCTAATTGTAGGCCTCGCTATTGGAAGATTTGTTTGAAGTTGTGGAAGATCCGTGTCTGCTTGTTTATTTGCTAGAGGTGCATGGGTCTAAGTATTGGGCTTGCAAGGCAAGCCATGCGAGAAGACAAATTGGTTTTCTTAATGCATGCGGTGCTTAATGGAGGATAGATATACCAATTGAGAGCAAGATATGCATTTGTTGTGTGGGTTCGATTGTTGTTTGCTTATCTATATAATAATCATGGTAGCCTATGGATGATTTGTTGATGGATGGAAGCATTGCATGGGGATCTTGTTGTCATTAGAAACTTAGAAGAGTTGTAAGTCTGCATATCAAAGTGATGTCTGGTGCGTGCGATGACATGTCTAGATCTATTGTCATGTGTGCTTGTGGAGGTTATCATTGAGCAATCTAAGGCATATGCCTAAGCGTGGAATGGTAATAGGAGTCATTGTTCTTAATTGAGAGAATCAAAGCATTGCGTGGTGGATGTCGAGAGGCTAATGCACCACATAGACAAGTAGATGAATAGATTTAGTTTGTAAAACAAGAGGTTGAATCCAGTGACAGGGGCCATATTGTCTTGTGCATACTTGGACTAGTGCATTGCCTACAATGTGATGGGGGTGTGAAGCCGAATAGGAGATTTGTTGAAGATGGATATGCCAACAAATACAAAAGTATACTAAGTGAGTCCTGTTTGGTGAGGTTGTGTATGTGATGTTGGTGTCGTTATGTGGTGCTCGTGTGAACTGGCAAGTGTAATCCCACATTTGAGATTTCAAGGAGAAGAGAGGTTTGTGTTTGTGCCTAAGTAAGATAAAAACTCAAGGCTTATAGTTCATGGTGTGATTATAGTGAATGATTCTTAACCATTGAAGGAAGTGTCTTGATGTTTCCATATTACCAAGTTCGTGCAAGAGTTTTCTGTCATGGCTAAGGGCATGCTATGATCCATGTAGACTTCCAAAAATGCATAATGGCAGTGTTGGAATCTTTTGTGGAGTTTGAGTTAATCACTTGTAAATGGGAATACCACTATAATACCTTGCTTAGGCATGTGTACCCTTAATTTTGTGGTTCACCTGTGTAAAGTCTAGATGTAAACCTAGGTGATAGAATTAAGGAGGAGGGGGGCATGTTGTAATTCTGAATACTTGATTAATAAAATTTGAGAAGGATATATGTTTATCCCAAGTCAAGTTTAAAGGGGGTAATGTTAGGTTAAGCTTGACTTGGTCAAAAGTACTTCGATTAACCTTGTAGGTCAATGATGTGTTTATTGTAGGTAGTATATGGGCCCATAGTATTCACCCATGGTATTAGTGTGATAAATAATACTTAAAGGCTTGGTGCTCTTCAATGTAAAGTGCTTAAGATGGTTGGCTTAGCTAGAGTGGCTAAGGAGAATAGTAATGATATTTTTGTCATGGGTTTTCTCGATAAAAAGGTTCTCAAGGCAAAATCTTTGCACATATGTGTAGGATTTTGTTTTGTTTCTCTGGATATGCTCAAATTTTTAATATGGTATCAAAACCCAGTTTCCCTAGAATCTCTCACAAGAGTGGTGTAAGAATGACTATACATGTGTAGTGGAAGAATTGCAAGTTGTGTTATCTAGCTACTAGTTCGGGATATGATTGCGTTTACTAATAGTGGCATGGAATAAATATATGTTTTCATAGTGTATTATATATGTTCTCCAAGTGAGTTGCATTTGGTGAGGCTATGTACACGATGTTGGTGTTGTTGTGTGGCGCTTGTGTGCATTGAAAAGTGTAATCCCACAACTAAAATTTCAAGGAGAAGATAGGTCTGTGTTTGTGCCTTATGGTTGGGTCACAATGAATGATTCTTATCATTGAAGGAAGATTTGTGCATGTTACCTAATTCGTGCAAGAGTTTTGTCTCATGGCCAAGGGCACACCATGATGCACGGAGACTTACAAAAATGCATGATGGTAGTGTTGGATACTTTTTGTGGATATGGAGTTTATCACTTGTAAATGGGCAGACCATTGTAAGACCTTGCTTGGGCAGGTGTACATGTGTACCCTTGATTCAATGGTTCACATGTGTAAAATCTAAATGTAAACCTAGTTGATAGAATTAAGGGGATGGTATGTTGTAATTCCAGATACTCGATCGATAAACTTTGAGGGGGATAGATGTTTATCCCAAGACAAGTTTAAAGGGGGAAATGCTAGGTTAAACTTGACTTAGTCAAAAGTTGAAAGTGCAAGGAAAAGAAAGGTCTGTGTTTGTGCATGATCAAGATTATAACTCAAGGCTTATAGTTTATGGTGGGATCACAATGAATGATCGTTAACCATTAAAGGAAGTGTTTTGATGTGTACATCTTATGCAATTCAGGAGTTGTGTCATGGATAAGGACATACTATGATGCATGGATACTTCCAAAAATGTATAATAGTAGTGTTGAAAACATTTTGTGGAGTTGGAGTTAAACACATGTAAATGGGCATAGAATTTTAAGACCTTACTTATGCATGCATACCCTTGATTTGGTGGTTCATTGACGCAAAATCTAGACGTAGACCTAGGTGATAGAATTAAAGGGGGAGCATGTTGTAATTCAAGATACCTAGTTAGTAAACTTTGAGGAGGACATTTGCTTATCCCAAGTCAAGTTTAAAGGGGGGAGTGTAAGGTTAATCTTGACTTTGTCAAAAGTATTTAGGTTAACCTTGTAGGTCAATGATGGATTTATAGTAGGTAGTATACAGGGCCATGGTATTGGTCTGATGAAACCTACTTAAAGGCTTGGTGCTCTCCACGGCAACGCACTTGAGTTGTCCAACTTGGTTGGAGTGGCCAAGGAGAATAATAAAATTATTTTTGTTGTTGGTTTTCTTGGGAAAGGGTTTCCAATGTAAAATATCTTGTGCACCTATGTAGATTTATGCTTTTGTTTTGCTTCCTTTGCTAGGCACGATTTTTTATATTGTGTTTTTTGAACGCTTTAGTTCTAAAGGAGATAAGGAAACAATTCCTCAAATTTATCCTTGGTCTACCATGTGACCTTGACTAGTAACCATCCATTCAATCCCACGTGCTAAAGTTCTTGTTGACCCTTTCTCATTATTCTAATATTCTTCTATAAATGATATCCAATGGATTTTTTTCATGTTGCTCCAAGTCATTTCTTCATTAACCATTAGCTTATGTCATTTCTATGTTTAGCAGTTGTATTATAGATTAGAGTTGATTGGTTGACTAATGATTAGTCATCAATGGATTATTTTCATTTAAATAATGAGTTGAACATTTTGCATGTGTTTGCCACATAATGGAGTGTGCTTGGCATATGGTCACCACACGGACGAGTGGGATTGCCATGTGTTTACTTATTCTTGGCATAGGTGGGACACATTACTTTAGGGTTTACATATAATAGTGTGCTTGGCACATGTCTACCTAATCTTGGCACATGTGGGACACACTACTTGGAGAGTTACATTTTTCTATTATTGAACATTTTTAAATGTATGGACCCCTGTCTTATTCTATTGAAATAGATGGACAATGCATTAGCAAACAAGTCATCATTGTAATTATTCTTTCAATGTCAAAGAGAATTTATTTGATTGTTGTTATATATTTCTAGCTTGTTTTTTTTTTGCAGATTTAGTATTTCTTAGATCTACACTCTATCACTTGTTGAATTGATTTGAAATCCTAATATACAATATTCACACTCTTGATTTAGATTCCTATGCTTTTAGTTTTAAAAAATATAAAGTTTTGATTGGTTCTTCTTAGGTTCTTCTTGACGCTTTCAATTTTAACTATAAGGTAAAATCTTTGAATGCAAATATGCTATCATGAATTAAAAATTTCAACATGGTATCAAAGTTGTATCATTGAAATTATTCCATCTAATGAATGGGTAAGAAAAATTCATGTGAGAGGTTGGTGGCAATGGATGATTTCAATGGGTGTGATACCCAACAAGCTCCATTAATTGGAGCAATCCATGCTTGAGAAAGACATAAGGACCTGTAAGAGGTTGAACTACTTTTTAGGCATGTGAAGAGAGAATTGAACTTGTGAAATGTTGTTGATTTTAGTCGAACTATTTTTGTTTGAGTTGTAATCCAAGGGACTATAGGAATGGTGAACATTTAAATGACATGTCTCATATAATGTCACCGATTAGGAGCCTCCAATTTCACCTCTTAAAGTGCAAGTTACAGATACTTATGGAGGAGATCGGTCTCTCGGGCATGGCCCAAGGCAACGCTACAATTCCTATTGATCCTCAAGAGTTCTTTGGGTATGAGAAGAGGGTTTTCAAAGTGATCACGATTCTTTGGACCACATAAAGGACTAGTTGATTCCCCATATCACTGAGAAATCGGGAAAATAAATAATCAATGTATTGCAAACTTCGTATCAGATTGTCAATATGTCCAAGAAGATGCTCTTGAATCACAAGCTCACCCAAACAAAAATTATTAATTTAGACACCCTGGTGAGTTACCTTATGAAGATCATTGAGTTCACGAGAGATCATCTCTTTCTTATTGGTATGAAGATCAAGACAAATTTGTGCCTATTGCACTAAATGGTTTCTCTCATGTTTGGGAATCATTTGTTCAAGGTGTTTGTGCTTAGGAAAAAATCCCAACCAATGAGAAGCTTTCAAACATCTTTATCAAAGAAGAAACATGGTAGGAAACAATGCTCGCAAGAAGAAAAGAGGACCAAGACCTCGAGGCTCGCACTTATAAAAAATATGAGGAAAGGAGAAAATAAAAGGGGACATGCGAAGGGTAAAAGGAGAGGAGACATCTTCATACCGTGGTATTACGCACTGGATTCATGTGACTTTTTACAAGTTTCACAAGGGCACTTTGTTAGTCAATATCTACATAAGAGAAAAAGAAAAGGTAAGCAACAATAAAATCAATCTTGAAACTTTCTTCTCTATGGTTTCACACCTTTTTACCAATACCACTTTTGATGTTGCTTCAAATGTTGACAATGAAACATCATGGTGTATGACATTCAACAAGAAAAAAATCAGCAAGTTTCAAGAACAAGATGTGGGCATATAAGTGGAGTTGGGTGATGACACTAACATATCTAGTGATTGGAATTGACATTGAGTCTCCTTTAGATGCCTTCAAGCGATGTTCTCAATTTGCATAATGTTCTTTTTGTACCCAAATTAACTAAGAATATATTTTTCAGTATCAACAATTGCAAATATGAAATGCATAGTTGAGTTTAATGATCAATAGTGCACCATAAAAGATTGCAACCAAGAACCTCTTGGTTTTTAGACAAAGGAGTACATGAACAAGGCATTTATAAGCTCCTTACCAATGCAATAAAAAATGAGGTCTTAGTGCATGATAATGACAAGCCATGTAAAGTTGTGGCACAAGTGTCTTGGTCACTTGCACTATGAATCTCTTCCTTTCTTGAAAGATATGGTGAAAGGTTTGCCAAACTTCAAGATTGAGTAGATTGGTGTGTGCCAAGGATGTGCATTTGGTAAGCATTCCAAGACTACTTTCTTTTCCAACAAACACTGAGAGAGGTTGTCAACTTGATACACTCCAATGTATGTGGGACTATGTCTTCCTCTTCATTGAAAGGTAATCTATCCATGATATGATTTCTTTTCTTATGATTCCTCTTGAAAATATTGGATTTATGTTATGAAAACTAAGGATGAAGTCTTCAATAAAATCAGAGAATTCAAAGCATTGGTTGAAAATCAAATAGGGAAGATGATCAAGGCGCTTGGGCTTGATAATGGACAAAGAGTACACCTCCAAGGAGTTTGATTTTTTTGTAGGGAAGAAGGGATTAAGAGAGAGATCATTACAATTCCATATAATCCACAACAAAATGGGATTGTTAAACGTAATAACATATCCATCATTGAGACAACAAAGGCTATGATTCATGACATGAATTTGACCATATGTTTTTATGATGAAGCATGCAATATCGTTGTCTGCATCTTAAACTTATGTAGGAATAAACATCAAAGGAGCATTTTACTGTTGAGAGTCACATGTATCTCATTTATGTGTATTTGCTTGTCTAGTTTATATTCATGTCCTTAATGAGAACATACTAATTTTGAGCCCTCAAGTAACAAAGAGATCTTTGGTGGATACAATGAAACTTCCAAAGGCTACTAGATCTACATTCCAATACAAAGAAAGACTATGGTAAGCAAGGATGCGAAGTTTGAAGAGGATGGGTAGTTCTCAAGGTTAGAGAAGCCTCTTACAATGATTGGAGAAGAGGAAAATACTATTGTTCGATATTCATATACAAAATTAAAAGAGAAATCATATTTAGATATGCAAGATTGCGTCGAAGGTAAAGAGACCTTATTGTTTTCTAGTTCAACTGGAAATCCAAGATGGCTTACCTAGGCATTGTAGGATGCATTAAAACAAGTTGGAGCACCTATGTCTACATTTCAAGTTAGTCATCCACCTAAGAAGTTTCTTACTTATGTTGCATTAATGACTTATAATCTTGAGATAAATCCTTCCAACTTTGAGGATGGGTAGTTCTCAGGGTTAGATAGGCCTCTTTCAACAATTGAAGAAGACAAAAACCATATTGTCCCAAGTTAAAATACAAAATTAAAAGAGAAATCATATTTAGATTTGCAAGGTTGTAGTAAAGGCCTCACTACTTTTTAGTTCAACTAGAAATCCAAGATGGCTTAACCAAACATTGCAGGATGCATAAGAACAAGTTCAACACCTAATTCTACATTTTGGGTTAGTCATCAACCTAATAAATTTCTTACATATGTTGCATTAATAACTTATATTCTTGAGATAAATCCTTCCAACTTTGAGGAGGTCCCTACATAGTAGTTATGACATCATAGGAGTACAAATCCATCCTCAAGAATGATGTTTGGGAGTAGTTCCAAGACTTATTGGAAAATCAATGATTAACTCCATATGGTTGTACAAGATCAAGCACGCAACTAATCCTTAGTTTTCATAACAGAAAGCCTTGATTCAGGTGACCCCATCCTTTATCTCAATGATATAAAATATGCCTTCTTGACCATCCAATTGTTACTTTGAAAAACCATCTACTATTATCAACTCTATAAATGTGTTTGTAGGAGAAAAAGACAAACTTGATAAGAGATGAGCTAATAATCCAATATTGTGATTTTTGACCCGTGGTGTAACTCATCCAACAACAAAAAATTGAAGTTCAATTAAACCTTTTCCTATAGCTATTACTATCAATATAAGTAGACATATTTGAAGGAGAAATAATGATATTTGTTAAATACAAGACTCCCCTTGCTCCAAAGAGTCATGGGTTCCCCTTTAAGCCTTCATCAAAGGATCCCCATGGCTTTGACTTATCTAACTCCAACTACCCAATCTACCTTAAGATATTTGCTTCTCACAATGTTCCTAAGACCATCATATGCAAACTAATTCTTGCAAAAAACTGCAAAGGAGAGAGGGATTAATTTTGAAAGCATTTCTAGTCAAACAAAGAGCCCACAACATTGATATGGGAAGTTATGATTCATCATTGATATGTCCACAAACCAATTTGTTAGGGATTCATTAATTGATTCACCTTTCCAATCACCACATCCCCCAATCAATGATTTCACTGCAACCCACACTTCCTTGGTGAAATGTCAAGCTACTAGTAAATCACATATGGTTTCATTATTGTTCTTTCATTAAGGACACATGCTAGGCCCATGCCATGTATACTTCATTAGTACTTCGTAGGTGATAACTTTATTATACAATGCCAACCACAAAAGAGCTTAGCCTTCAACAGAGCTTTAATATGCCATAAATTTAACCACCACCATTTCACTTCATTCCCTTTCCTTTCTCAAAACATTGTCATGTATCCCAATCTCATAGTATAGCATCCTCCAACAAGGTTTTTAAAACAAACCAAGACATCCTCCTACAAGTTAATTTTGACAAAATTTGAGGCCAAGTTTTGGATATATCTATTCTATTCCATACACCAATAAGCCATATTTCAATTGTAGATTCCCAACCTTCACTTGAATAAGTGTAAATATTGGGAGAATGAGCATCCAGTAAAGTGAAAATATTGTCTTAGGTTATTTAATAATCCTTTAGTGATGTTGTACAAATCTCCACATCTAATCCAAGCATCTATATCAATGCAAATCTTGATCCCATTTGTTATTTTCCATACCAACCAATTTTCCACCAATGGGAAGGAGAGTACAAAATATTTCCATATAGTAGATGCACTTTGTGTATTCTTATTCGAGGATCAGATCTATTCTTCTAGAGTAAGTGGCTTCAAAAACTTTTGGATCAAGACCTTTTGCCATAGACCATCTCTAGAAATGAACCTCCAAAGGCTCTTGAGAACCAATGCCTCGCCAACATGGTAAATATCCTTAAGACACCATTCCCCTAACTTTTGTGGCTTTGAGATATCTTTCCCATTTCACCAATGGTAATATTTCCTTCTCTTTTCCCCTTATCCATACAAATTGAATATATTTTTCTTGATCTTATTAAAGATCCCTTTAGGTATATATGTTAATGGATGTCGCTAGCCAATTTACCTCTAATATCACTTCCACCTACATACAACAATCTGATATACCATGAGGAGACCCTTCAATATTAAGGTAAATCCATAACCAATATTTATATCCATAATAATTTGGCTTCAATTCAAAACCTAGAAAGGAAGCAAATCCTTGACATCTCTTCCCTAGCCCAACAATGTCTTATGAAAGGAGATGGAAGATTTTGTGATATTAAGTTCCATCCTAGTTAATTTACTACAAGCCTCCAAAACACATTGATATGTTTATGCATTTGTGATAGAACCATCTCTAGACAACAATATGTTTAACACACGAGGGACACTGAGAGCCAGGGGTGAGATCGGTGTCCTACACTTTACTTACTTTTTCTTTCAATCTAGAATTTCACCAAACACATTTATGCCTTCATTAACATTTATAAGCATCCATTAATCAATCAATGCAAGTGACCATCACATCAACAAATAGTACAGATGTAGACACAAGATATATATATATATATATATATATATATATATATATATATATATATATATATATATATATATATATATATGAAATTCAGTGAAATATATTGGTAAACTCAATAAATTACATCAGGTTTGTCAACATCTCAGTCTTCTGGTCAGCCACGATTAGTGGAAATGTCTGATTGTCTTCTTCCCTCTTCTTAGCCTCTAATGATGGTAAACCACCTTTGATTTTTTTTGCCCATGAACAATAGTGCTGTTTATCCTTCTTAGCCCACAAGCAATGGTTTCCCACTACAAATTCTTCTTAGCCCACAAGCACTGGTTTCCCACTACAAATTCTTCTTAGCCCACAACAAATAGTGCTACCACATGAAATGTTTGCCTCACTGTTTTAATGTGCCCACTAGATCTCTGCTTTAAGTGTCTAATCACTCTGTCAACAAAATCTGAAAAGAAAAAAGCTTTCCTTGTCTTAGATCAACAAGTTGATCTCTACACACTCTTATTGTTGTTCCTTCATTTATTGTTATCCCTAATCAATTTTTCTTATCTCTCTTATCTTCCACAATTCTCTTTTTTTTTTCATTTTTTCACTCATCTCCCAAATGTTGTGCGTTTCATATTATATATATAGTTTTCCCTTTATTATTTTTCTTTGTTGGGCCAACTTATTTATTTTATGTTCCATCACATTATATTTAATTTTATATGGAGCCAACCTTGATTTTTCATTAATTACATCATCATAGGGTTTCTTCTTCACTACATATAGACACATTATCATGGCTTCATAGCTATACTTCAAAGCTTCAGGGGCTTCTTCACTTGGATTTGACATTGACTTATTATCTTTGGCTAAGTGTTTGGTCACAAATCTGATCATGGTCATGCATGCTAGTAATCTCTTTAACCTCATTTAACATCAATAACATTGATTTCAATACAATACATCATCAACAAACAATAAATGGGTTTGAATTAAATTTCTTCCTAGTTTTATCCCTTAAGCCTCAAAAGAAACAAAAATGAACCAATCAATATCTATTAAGTCCTTTTGCTACCAAAAGGAATAAAGGGGAGTTAAATACTTTCTTGTCTCAAGCCCCTAGATGGCTTGAAAAATGTAGTAGTATATTAATAAGCAAAGAAAAAGAAACTGAAGAATAACATCCTTCCACCCATTTGACAATTTTACAACTGAATCCAACATGCAACATAATCAATCTTAAATAAGACAAACTAAAATCATCACAAGCCCTAAAAATGTCAAGTTTAATGATAATGAAGGTGTCTTGCTTACCTTGATAAAGTAGAGACCTTCTTGAGCAATCCCAATTGCTTCATGGATCTATCTATCATTCAAAAAATCGAATTGCTCACATGATATAGTAGGAGATAAGATAGATTTGAGCCATCTTACTATAACCTTAGAGATGATCTTAAAGCATTGTTACATAATGAGACAGGTTTAAAAACTTCAAATGCCTTATGAACATCCTTTTTAGGGATCATGGCTAGAAAGTTGGAATTGTGGCATCCAATAACATAAGGAGCTAATTATATATAGATAGAGATCTAAGAAGGGTTTCTTGAATATATTCTAAGAGATTGTGTGTGATGTGCTCTAAAATACACTAAACAATCACCCTTTCAACGTTGTGGCATCTATTGAAATTGCATTGTGTGTGAGCATCTATAATATCTTGACCAAAAGCCATCACTTCATATGCCTTTCAAACCAACACCTACCAATCACTCATAATCATGCTCCTTGCATGAGAGAAAGAAAATCATGCATGCCGTATAATTGTTGCATAGAGAGCCATAGTTGGTGTTAGGTGCATCGACCCTACTATTCACTTTTGAATTCACTAAAATAAACATCAACCAAAGCTAAGGGATATTCTTAGTTCAAAAAAACTGAGTCACATAGATTCAAAGTGAACAGTTGGATAAGAAAGACATAATAAACAACGTTTCAAAGTGGTGTTAAGTTGTATGAGTTATAAAGAATACAAATAATATTTGCTTATAACCAAAATCATTGTCAATTCAAAATAATGGATAATGTGGAAATCACTGCAAAAAGTTACAAATTATTTAATCGAAATATATAAACTTTATTAATTAAAATTGAGACTTCGCAAGATAAAATACAAGCACACTTTAAGGAAGGTATGGAATATGATGCAATGATTTGAGACATAATCAAGATGAACTTATTTCCATTAATATTGGTAATACATTCCAAACAATTACAGTAGAAGAGGAGTCAAACATAGCCACATACAATGATGAAATTTAAGTCCCTTGCTTTTCAAATCCATGATGGTGTAGAAAGGATAAAATCCTAGTCCTATGAGAACTATTTGCAACTCTTGGAAACTTGTAAACTCATTCTCATTGTTTTTGCATTTATGGGCTGTTCAAATGGGAACAAAACATTAAGAATTCAATGGGAGTGGATTTAAGAACTCGAGAGAGTTTTGGGAGATTTTGAGTGGAGGTTTCGAGAGATCGATAGTGGTTTCTATAAGTTTCCTATGCCCAAGGGCTTATAGAAGCTCCTTGTATGGAAGCTCCCACAAGTTACTCAATGAGTAGCAAAAGCTCATGGAAACATGAACCATCAAAACGCCCTTTTTGTGCATTATTTGAGTCATTTGGGCACCAAAATAATGTCATGTGGGTCCCACACTGCCACCTACCTCATGCAATACTAAATGCAACAAAATCCCTCATAAGCCTTTGTGTAGCAAATAAACAATACAATTTGTTATTGACTCACAGTCAAAGCTGATCTTTGAAATCAATACAACAACAATCATTAATCCAACTCCGAGGATGATGCATCTCAAGGAGGGAGGACATGTATTGAACCTATTAATTGGTAGTACTTAGGTTTCCTAAAGGCAATGTCCATTCACCATGACTACCCTTTTCAACATTACATAAGAGGTCTTACCATTTGTAAATAATTTATTATTAACATTTACTTATTATATATTTATCATGTGCACTTATGTGTCTTGAAACTCCACGCTTTATGTTGGAGTAGAGTTATTTTTTGTACTAGGAGAATTGCCAACAGGGATTGGGCTGGTACTTGCGTGCCACGAGGTCCGGGATCCAATCTCGCTACCACTATACCCCTAGGTGCATCCACAGGGCCCAAACCATGGCGCACAGGTAAGTTTAGGGGGATTCAAACACATGACCTTCCATTTACAACCAATTACAACTTTTCATCTTTACCACTTGAGCTGACCCCATGGGCTTATGTCGGAGTAGAGTTATGAACCCTTTGAGTCCATAATGAGTATGGCAACTTGACCTCTTTATTATTGGAAACCAAGCTCATGTCTAGGATTATCTACTTTTCAAATGTGGATTGCATGTGTTTTGAACTTAGCAATCTAGTCTCAAAATTCATAAATCTCATCCATGATAAACACATGTATTTCACAAGTTATTAAAATGAAGGTGAATAAGACAAAAAATAAAAAGACACTTGTCTTAAAGATATTAAAAGTGTATATAGTGCAATGCAATGTAGCCAAAGTTTGACATTTTTTTGGATGATATTTAATCAAAACTAGATGCAATGCAATGCAGCACAACCAAATGAAGTTTGTATTAGGTGGCGCATCCCTCGAGGCATGTTTATCCTTAACCACTTCCAAAAAAACCAGCAACGACTTTGGAGATAAAACATAAGAATGACCTTACAGATAAAACATAAAATTACTATAATAGAAAAACTCAAATAAAATATAATGCGATAGATATGAATTGAAACAAGAAAACATCGGTAGGACTATGCTAATGCAAATTAATCACCTTTCTAGAACAAAATATAATGCGATAGATATGAATTGAAACAAAAAAACATGGGTAGGACTATGCTAATGCAAATTAATCACCTTCCGCACAATATAGAAAGTTCATCTTGTATCCAATTAATACATCTATCTTAATATAAGGTAGAGATGCCTTCAGAGTTGGATTAGCATGATTTACAAAGTGCTCCTAAAGGACTACAAAAAATCATTAGGCTTTCCCATTGGTATGTTCTCATGTGACAAAAATCGAGAGAGCACGCTTCGTTGCCAACCCTTGAAGCTCCTACACACAAGGAATTGACTAATGCATTAATATGGCAATCATTGATTTATTTGTCCACATATAATGTGTCATTTTATATTAAGCATAAACACAAGTAAAAGTGTACACAACGTTTGTCCCATAAATAATGTCCTAATATGTAAAACAAATAAGCTTGGCAAAATCCTTAGTAACATTTTTTCAACTAGTAAAAAAGGGTCTAAGACCCAATTGATCAATCTATTCATTTAGCATAATAATGATTTATATCTCTAAATAATTACCATAGGTATAATGGCAGCATAGCTACATATTGCAAAACATAGAACAAGGCTTGGTATGATGAAAAATTTGTAATTATTCCAAACAAAAAACAATTGGTCTAATATCTATAAGGTTTAGCTTCATTTGAACTCAACAAGTTTCTAAGTTTATGCTTTGCATAGTTTCCAAAACTCTAAGTTGTTTTGCTAAATGTGAAGCAACATCAAAACTATTGTCGGAACTTGTTTACAAAATCTTTATATTAAGGAATGGTAGGGTCTTCTTATAAGATGGTAGGGAAGATAAAAATGTGGTTAAAAGAACACCATGTTGCCTAGAGAGAGCCAAATTGATCCATGCACATCTAACCATCAAGTAAATTGTAAAAAGAGCATATGAAGGAGACATAGTGGTGGCACAAACAAGGATGAGAGGTAGGTTACATATACAAGTGAAAATGTGAACCAAATACTTTGGTAAACAAAAAGTGGCAGTAAGAAGAGCAAGTCCTTGAAGAAAATCATACCAGGGTATTATTAGTTGTGTTGGAGGCCATGGGGGTATTTTTCTCAAGGTTCATTTTTAATTATATCATAAAACAAAGTAAGTTGAATTGTAAAGTTTCCATTACAACCCCTTAGGAAACTAGGACAAGAGGACAATTTCATGTAGAGAATGGTATAACCATGTTATGAGAAAGGCAAAATGAGAAATGGGTTTAGAATTGGAAACAAAAATTTCGATTTCCCAATAAAAACATTTTAGGGTTTTTAAAATACATACACAAGAATGATTAAAATTTGTAACAATCAACACTTAGCATACAAAATATTTTTGCAAATCAATAAAAAAAAAATATTTATAAAAAGATATCATATTGATATTCATAACAAAAACTAATCCATAATAAATAGCATGATTTATATTCATAATATTTTTTTGCAAAAAAGGAATTATTAAAATGTTCATTGTTCAATTTCATAAATGAAAACCAGTGCACAAAATTGACTTATATTCATTTTTTGCCTCTTCTAGGGTGAAGAGCTAGAGAAATTACTTCGACTAGAATTGATAGTATTATGACTATGGCCCTCTGACATCTCTTCTGCATTTTCCTTCAACACCTCCAAACGCAGCACATCATCACCATTATCCTAAGAATTACCATAATACTACATCTTGGTGGGTGCCACAAGGTAGCCTATTTGTTGTCATGACAGAAGGCGAAGATTTGAGTGAACACACCAAATCTTGATCCTTTTGTGAGATCATGCGAGTCCTCTTAAGAGAATGGATGATGTAATACTCACTCCAATTGTGCTCACATGCTAATGAACTAGTCACATGCATATAGAAATTGAGATGTATGATTTAAAAGAGGGCCTTTTCTATTGGTTGTTTCTTGCAGGCCAAAAATCTACGTGAAATTGCCAACATAAACACTAACCATTTCTTGAGAAACGAGTTTCTCATTTAGAGATGAGAAACAAATGCCAAATATGGGTTTTTGTGTGGTTTTCATTTCATAATGGGTTTATGCCAAAAATGACCCCTTGTTGAGACCATAAGACAGTGGATATACGGTGAAATCTCTAATAAACCCTAATCAACCCAAGTGAAAATTACAACATAAATGAAACAACACTTAAATCATGAACAGAAGAGAGATTGTTGTAATAGCTAAGCACATGAACAAAAAAAGCGTACTAAATGAAGATTGCCATTAGGAATTGATTGAATAATAACTTGAATGAATGAATTACAAATGAGTGTGCTTGATTGATATGTTGCCCTTAGGATTTAGGGTATTATCCCTAAGAGGGTGACAAGGTCGATTTAGTCAAATATTGAAAAATACAATAGAATGGGTTAATTGCCCATATATGTAGGCTCAATAAAGCCACCAATACATCAAATGTAGGGTTGACACATTGCCTAAAGTGAAGATTAACCATAATCTCAACACCCCCTTCTTAAGATAAATGAGGGGCCACAAATAAGGAAGTACATCCACAAATCATCACAATATGCATCACAATAAATCATACTATTCCCTCCCATAATGTTAAGCTGAGTATGTAATCAAAAGCCATACTGCTCATGAAGAAAACCTTCATGATCTTCAATGGGGTTGATTGAGCTACAAAGAGTCTTCGGTGGAGCACACAAGTATTTGTTACGAAGATGAGGGCCAACTTAAATAAGGGCCCACAACGGGGATGACTTTGACCACTACGTGGAAGGACCTACAAGAAATAGGCAACATTTTTTAGAGTAGAAACACTAACTCAAGAACAACGAATGAGTAGGATCATCCTCCATTCCATCTAACAACTTCCCGTCCAAGTGGAAAGTATCATCTTAATTGGGTGTCAGCAAAGGGAGAAGCATCACAAGGCTGCACATTTGGGTTGGTAGTAACCTCATTTATAGAGGACTAGAGGTAAATCTAGGAGAGGAGGAACCAGAGGAAGAAGGGGCCCCGAAAAAGTGTCCTATAGTTGTAGAAGAAATACTCAAAGAAGTACATATATGTCGATCAACATCAAATTGAGATGAAGAAAGGTCCACTACAACTAGTTGAGAATCATCAACAAGTGACCCAATAAGAGGAGAAGAGACATGATCCATGGATATATGTGGAGAACTATCACTCAAATCATCACTTGAAAGGAGTGATAGAAAATATCCTAGTAGACTATGAAGAAAAGGTTCATCAAAGATGACAACACGATGCTCAATCATTTGGTTTGAGGTGGTGTCATAAAGATGATACCCCTGAAAAGTCTCATTGTAGCCAACCAAAATATTGTGAGTGCAATGGACATGTGATATATCACGCCTTTCATCCCCAGTTGCGGGTGTCATCATGACCTATGGGGCCATCTTCCCAGCACGTGGAGAGCACGAGGGGAGGGATCCTCGCACCCCGCGCCCTTAATGTTGCACGCGTTCTCCTGCCCGATCTCAGACCTGCCCACGATGCTGCTCGCCTCCACACTTGTCTGCCCGCCCATCCACCTGCCCTACCATATGTCCGCCTCCACAGCTGGCCACCCTCACACTTGTGGCTTAATGGCACCCTCCCGCACTCTCGCTCACAAGTCCCCTCCCATTTCCTCTAGCCGCCACCCTGGTACTGCTCAACCGCACCTCGACCCTCTAAGCATTCAAGACTGCCATCCTTTCAACCCTCGGCTCTTTCAATTCTGCTCCCTGCTCTTAACTATGGCTCGTGTGAACACCATCCATGGCTTCCAGTCTCCTCGCTATTTAAATGAGTCCATGCACACCATAGACGACACTCAGTCTGCTTCCTCGAACCTCTGGTTCGGCTCTGTTCACCCTTGTATTCAGCTTTATCTCCGGTTCTAGTCCCTCACGGCTTCTTCTGCCATGACCAAGTCCCGTGGTTTATCTCGTCGAGGTGGTGGGAATCGCTGCTTTAGGAGCCAGAGCACCCCAAGCTCAAGGGATGGTTTTGATACTGGCATCTCCTTTTCCAGTTGCAACCTGATTGAAGATTGGGAGGGAAAAATGGTGGCGGATCACTTGGCCTCTGGCTCCAATGGCGGTTCCATCAATCACTACTGGCTCATGAAAAATATGTTGGGGAAGATTCTGGACGATATGCTGGGAAACTGGGGTTCTGCAAGGAACCAAATGCTGGCCACCAGGGCCAAGCTTGTTGCGCTGGACGAGAGTCTGGCTAATCTCGACGCCACCTTTTCCTGGAGTCAGCACACGATCATGAACCGAAGCCCGGTCTAGACCGAGTCTGCTGGCAAAGGTGATGGCGGCCCCGCCTGTGTCTCTACCGTCCCTACTGAAGGGCCAATTGCAGTTGTTGCCATGGATACCTCGGATCCTTTCCTGGTTGCCCCTGCCTCGCCTGCGGCTCCTCTTGTGCACTTTCCGATTTCGTCCACGATGGGCTCCCCGCCCTGCAAGTGCCTGTGTAGCCACGCCGAGCCCGACCTCCTTGCTTCCAGGAAGACTGAGCCACTTCCAGTCAAACTGCCGGAGGATGACTTCTCGGGGTGCTGCCCCATCCTGGAAGATTTCCCGCCTGAGTAATTTGTTTCATGACTTCTTTGGAGCTCGACAAGAGGAAAGCGTCTCTCTGCTCTGGTTTTGGTGTTTGCTTCACTCCGATTTACTGTAAGTTTTGTGTCCATGCTCAGACAATCCTTTGTTCTTTGGTCGTGCCACTGATGGCAACACTCTGTTTTGGGGCAAGATGGTTTGTAACACTCTAAATTGTAATACTCTTGCAGCTTCAGTTATTTTTGTTATGCCGGGATTGACCCTTCATCCCTGGCCGCTCTGTAATCTTATCTTTTTACTTAATTAAATACTGTGCAATTATACAAAAAAAAAGATATATCACGCCTTTCATGAGGTGGGTGGACCCATGCACCTAAATGAAAGATCCTAAAATGTAAGATAGAGGGATTTTTCCCATGCAATTGCTCACAAAGATTCATACCAATAACTGCACGAGTAGGTCTGTGACTAATGATAAACGTCGCACAAACAATTGCATCTCCCCAAAAAGAGAGCTTCATGCTTTGAGGGTAAAGCATACAATCATAAATCTCCATGATAACCCTATTCTTACATTCAACCATACCATTTTGCTGAGTATAGGGAACAATATGCTACCAAGAAAAACCATGAAAAGAAAGAAACTATCAAAAATCATTACCAATGTACTTGCCTCCCCTATCAATCTGAAAAAATTCTTGATCCTCTATTTGCATTGAGCTTCAATACGAGAATTGAATTCTCGAAATTCACCAAACACCTCATCCTTGGATTTAATGGTGTAGATCTAGAGGAATCTAAAATAGTCATCAATAAACATGTGGAAGTACTTGGCTCCCCAAAGAGAAGTGGTGGCCATGGGGCCACAAAATGTCGTGGATCAGTTCAAGGGCCTTGGAAACATGCTTTGATTTTCCTTTGGAAAGGATTCTCTATGATGTGTACCCATCACACAAACCTTTTAAATACTAGGAGGGTTGATATGTTGAAGACACTCAGCAAGGCAAAATGACTCATATGTCACAAGGGTCCATAATTGGTGTCACCTAGACGAAAACACCATCGCTTATTGTCATCATTTTCATTGGCCACAGTTGCAATGAACTCGTTAGAAGCTAGAGGTGAGAGATTATTCTCCAACTTGTACATATGTTTAGACTCATTGAAAAAACCTAATGCAACCACTTTGAACCGGTTGCTAATATCTTTGACAACCCATAAGTTAGGCCAAGATTCCACCCTTTTATTGGTGTGTGTGATGTGGTAGACAGAGAGTAAATTCAACCCCATGGAAATGGAGAACATCTTCATACTTAGCATTGTTAAACACAACATTGCCGCAACCAGAAACTGGGAGAGTTGAGTCATCATTGATAGTTACCTTTTCTCCTTGGTGTGGATCATTGTAGTCATAAAATGTACTTTTGCTTTGTCATATGTCTCATTCCTATAATCTACAATCCATCCCTATGAAGTTGAAGACTACAGAGCAAAGCCTACAACTAGATGAGCAAAGCTAGAAGAACTAGCCATGTCTTCGAAGAGGTCATTGTTGCTAGTTTTTTGCCTAGCAATTTCTTCAATCTTTAGAAGATGTAGGAGACAACACTTGAAGGAATGTCCTTCTTTATGGAAATAAGAGCACGCTGTCATCTTCTTCTTTGAGGATTTGGGAGTTTCCCATGTAGATTCAATCTTGCATGAGGATGTAAAAACCTTAGAACAAACTTGATCTCTAGGGGCTAGTTCACCCAAATTCCTCAAGGTGACTTGATGTTGGATGAGGTTAGAAAACACAGTTTCTAAAGTAGGCAAAGTAGGGGCCTTGAGAAAAAGAGGAATGCTGTAAAAAATGATAGCACAATTTTTGAATGCAGAAGAAAGATTATTCATAACAATACTCACATATTCTAAATCTGATTTTCCCTACCACCATATGTAATAATGCCATCTTTTAGGTTCTTAAACCTTGCAATATAATCCTCAATGTTAGTGGAATCAACCATCTTGAGGGTGGAGAGCTCAGTTTCAAGTCAATTGACTTGAGTAGTGTTCACTACCTAATAACTTGTGAAAAGTATCCCAAATCTACTTTGCACTTTTGTTATTCTTGGTGTGATAAACAAGTTTTGGCTCCATGTAAAGAGTAATCAATCCAAGGGCTTCATCCTTTTTCAAGCAAATTCGGTCTTAGCAGTCATCATCATGGGTAGGAAGGGGTTTCTCCAAAAACATCCATAAACCCTTACTGCAAAGAAGCATTGTCATTTGATCAACCCAAATATGGTAGTTGGCACCATTAAGATGGGAAAAAGCCAATTTCCATCCCTAGTTGCACAATATACCAGTGCAACCTAGAGAAATCTGTAGTGTTTTGGCTGAAAAGATAAAGAGAGGAGGGCACTGTGCTAAGGGCACAAATCTAAAAAACTACCCTTAAATCCACTGAAAAGACCAAAAAACTACCAAAGGAGGGTGTTGAGGATAGAAAGGATAAAAAACCTAGAAACTTGTTTGATTTCCAAAAGATGAGTGCTAAAACCCTAGTTCCAAACCTGAAACAACGTCGAAACAATGATGGAAACCCCTAATTTCAGACTTGAAACAACCTTGAAACAATGTTGAATAGAGAAAGAAAAGTCCACACTCTAATACCATGTTGAGATCATAAGATAGTGGAATCTAAGGGGCTGTTTTGCTGCTGCTATACCTGTTGTTGTACTGATGTTATTACTGTGGTAAAATATAGTTTTCAAATCTAGTTTATGTGGGATAAGTTGCCCTAGAGGGATGGAACTTATCCAATTCGTTTGGTATATTTTCTCCTTGGATTGCCTAGAAGTTTGGTCTGTTTGGAAGTGAAAAATTGTACTCTTTCCACTGTTGTTTTATATACTATTTCACAACAACCACAAGGCCAAAATCTAGGGTTAAGATCTAGGAAGCCTCTGAAGTTAGAGTTGAAATTTCTGTTTTGCATTGAAAGTCAAAGACCTTGACTAGCACCGGAAATTTTTACATTACGCCCTAAAACTTCATACAACATATGAGTACAGGGATGATGAGTGCTTGGAATAGAGAGCATAATGCCCCAATCCCATACCTATGCTGTCCTACAACTGTTCCGAATTGCAAAGATTGCTTTCTATCCTCCTTGAAGCCTCTTGTGCACAAGTCCAAACTCATCCTTTATTGAATTCCAAACATAAATATTTCCAGTTCTCTGTTATCAACAGTTCCCTTCGGAAGCTTGGATTTATTTCAGTTTTCTCTTGAGCACGAATAGCACCACCTTGGTCTTACATGTATTCACATCCATCCCTATGTCCTTGCAAAAGCATTCTGAAGCACGCAAATGGTCTTGTAGGATGCCAAGAGTCCAGGCTATTAAGATGACATCATATGCATATAACAAGATTTTTATGATAATTCCTGCTATGTTCATTCCCTCCCCCTTTCTCTGATTTTCCACTCTATTTTTAGATGTACAGCCCAAACAAAGTGGGGGGAGTGGGAAGCCCTGTTACACTCCCATTTCACAGTTAAATCACTCCAATAACCTTTCCTTAGTTCTGATTTTTGCCTTCACTGTTTGTACAAACCGTGGATTGCTGCCCTCAATTTCATTGGGAACCCCATTTTAACTAGCCTCTACCATATCTTATCTCTCGACACTGTATCAAATGCTGCTATGTAGGGATCTTCTCTTCCCTTAACATAAAGTTTCAAAGATGCTTCTTTGTGGTCAATAATTATTGGTGTTCTTCCAAGCCAACACAACCTTTCCAATTCCCAATTCTCACTGAAGACTTGCTAGGAATCAAAAGATAATTGTTCATAGCAACTCAGGGATTACATGTCAATAATAAACAGGGAATTTATGTTCCAAGAACCATCACGATACCATATATGTGAATGGATATGGAATGATAAGATACAAAAGAAATACGTATTGAAAAAACCCAAGTATGAAAGAAGAGTATACTCTAAAATATGGCTGAAATACAACCAAAATATACGATACCATACGGCCAAGATACAATATAATATGACCAAAAACTGAATACGGTTGTAATACAGCCGAGATACAGTTAAGATATGGCTGAAATACTGTCAATGACATGTTGTCGACATTTTTCATATATATGCCAAATATGGCTGTATGTTCTAACTATGTAAAGAACTATAAAAACGGTTTGCTAAGAACTCAATATGTCAAATTTACCCAATAAGAACAAATATGGAATTAACTTCGTTATTTTTTAAAAGTTTCTTAAGAGAAATTATGTAAAATTCGCTTTTTCTTGTTTCTTGGTCATCAACAATAGATAAGGAAAATGAAAAAGTGATACTTACTTAATATCAAGATGTACAAGGACCTCTGCTCCTGGAAATGCTTCTCGTGTTGTGGCAACTGCCACCCTGATTGCATCTTTCCATGCTCCACCAATATCATCCAAATGATATTCCTTTTTCTTTAAACTTGGTTCTTCCATAGGTAAAGAATATCCTGACAGTAGGTGGCCTACCCAAACATCTTCTTTCCTGCATTATAGCCAGGCAAAAACTATTTTATTAACCTCATTATAATTGAAGAACACTTCAAAATTGAAATCATAAATCACAAGAGGTAGTGGAATTCTCTAATGTTTTATCACATTATAACCTAGCAAAGAAGATTTAATAACTCTGATCATAGAATTCAGAAACATTTGTCAAGCAACATGCTGCATGACAAAAGATATTGAAAACTTTTCATAATTTTGTTTCGAAAGTATAAAAATAGGACTTTATATCTTCTAAATTTCAAATTGCCATTATTGTCGTCCATAGTCTTTTGCTCTAAAATCAGGGTCACGACTCCTGGAAAACATTGAAATCTCACTCCTAAAAATATTTCTGAGTGTGAACCCCATTTTTTTATATCAAATGCTTTTGTATGGACAATTCATCATAATAATAGGCGTTTATAACTTTATTTTATATGAACATATGTGGAACTGACCTTACCTAGGTATAAGCAGTTTCCGTAATATATATAAGCAATTTACAGACAGCATTTCTACACAGGCGACATCAGTTCCACGTATGTTTTTAAAACTAAAAGTTATAGTTCATAACATTAGTGAGTTTAAGTAGATTTAACAGAGGAAAGTATAGTATGATAACTTAGATTATAAAATCGGTGAAATTAAGCAGAGCGAACAAAAAGGAGAGTATAATTGCACCTTTGCCATAACACAAAATTTCTATTTTGTGGTGTTTGTCATTTTAGGCATGAATCTGGATAAACACCTGTTATATGATGAATTCTATATTCAAAAGCATTATATATAAAAAATAGGGTTCACACTCAGAAACTTTTTAGGAGTGGGATTTCAACATTTTCCAAGATTCATGACCCTGATTTTAGAGCAAAAATTGCATGAACAACAATAACATAAATTTGACTATTGGAAGATCTCAAGTCCAATTTGTTATATTGTTGGAACACACAGTGTTCAAGACAAATACATAAGAAATAGATAATCATGAGATGTTTTTCATTAAAGGATATGTACATATAAATACAATCACTATGACTCTTGGTTTCATATTCCAAGGTGTCTCTTGGACTCCCGATAACTTTACCTATTCATTGTGACTCTTGGTATCTAGCTCACGTGAATACTAATACAAAATACAATAATAATTAACCAAAAACAAGTGAGTGAGAACAAGCGAGAATGAACCAAAGCCAGAGCCATAGCCAAAACCTTGTGCCAATTGCTAGAGCCTCGAGCCAGAGCCACCTAGCCAGAGTCAAAGCTGCAGCCAAAGCCAGAGTCAGGGCCATGTTCCACCTAAGCACCCATTGGTTCGTGGTCATCCAAAACCACCCATTTAGTAGAAGACATCAGCCTCTGTTGCTTCTGCTAGACATCAATTTATGGTGGTCCTTAAACCACCATTTTCCAGAGGGAACCGCTGAGCCTTAGAGCCAAGATCTAGAGGGAACCGTTGAGCCAGAATCTGAGTTAGAGCCAAGTTCCAGAGGGAACCGCTAAGCCAGTACCAGAGTGAGCACCAAGTTTCAAAGTTTGTGGTCATCCTTAAACCACCTCTTCATAGCTTCAGCTGATTAGTGGTCATCCAAAAGTTAAAACCACCCATTTAGTAGAAGACATCAACTTCTGCTAGCTTTTGAATCAGAGAGCACCATCAGCCATTTGAAGCTATCCCTCTCCATATTTCAGTTCTCTGCTTAACTCATATACACCCCTTCGGATTAAGGGGAGGAATGTTGAAAACATTAATCCTTTAGAATAATTATTATTATATTTTGTAGGATACCAAGAGTCACAGTGAATAGGTAAGTTATTGGGAGTCCAAGAAACATCTTGGAATATGAAACCAAGGGTCATAGTGATTGTATTTAATAATTTATATGTACATGTCCTTTAATGAAAGCATCTCACATTTATTTATTTCCTGTGTATTTGTCTTGAACACTGTATTCCAACATATATCATACGCTGAAGATTTCTAATAGAAGTTGCAGATGTTAAAAGTTCCTTCAGACCAAGTCTTCATCCTATTTTGCAAGGAAGACTTATCCAAACTTAAGCATATGGATCCTTTATCTGAAAAAGATGAACCTTATTCTCATCTGACCAAAAGCTTCTATTTGTAAGAGATTTCAACTTTGGCCTCAATCTAGTTTGGAAAGTACTGTCTTTGAATGTTTAACATACATATTACAGCTTAGCCTCTAAACAATCTAATCTGAGCTGTATACACAAAATATCATATCTACTATATACTTCTAATTTCCTACCTGACTCTGCTAACTAAAATTGTGCACTTTACTGCATGAATTTGTTCTCTGATTTTGCTTTTGAAAAAATGATGTTTGCTACATGGGTCAGTTGGTAGTTGACCTCAAGGGTGTCACAAATATCCAATTAATCTTACCCTAACGATTATCCAACCTTTATCAACCTTTATCTTCAAAAGCATACTGATCAGTGTATGTAATCTCTAGCAATGATTTCTTCAACAGTATTTTCAACTGGATCTACTGGAAGTATTATGTTCCTTCATCAACTAGATTTTTCTTCAAAATAATATCCTGCCAGAGTCAAGTTATCACTCACCACACAATATCCATATGCCGAGGAACATAATGTCCACCCCCAATTCCTACCAGAACTTTCTTTCCCTTTTGGGCTCTGCAAGAAAACAATGTGCATTTACTCAAGAAACAATTAAAAAAAACCATAAATGCCACACAATCCAAATAAAAACAGTTGAATTCAATGAGAAAATTGAAACGAACAGAAACTTTAGCAACACTAGAAATGACAGTTGGAGACAAAAGTAAGGGTGCTTATTGCCTTGGACAAAAGTAAGTCTAATTTTAAGTTAGGGAAATTTCTAAGTAGATCATCTGAGTTTTACCTTTGGTAGTAAGAAGACTTATTATATATGTTATTATTGATTGAGACATTTAAATGTTGTAACAGAAAGTATGTGTCTTGTTTATCTGGAATCTGGACAAAGCTGGACATGCAAAGTTTTATTAAACCAAATCCTGCAGGCGTGCTTGCTATTTAATTCTGTATGTGTTTATAAACTTCTGAACTGCCAATGGAACTAAATGAATTATAATAATTTCAAACACACGAGTGTTAAGAATCTTCAATCCTACATTTAGTTAGTCCTCAGAAAGTTTCTTTGCAACTATCATGGTTTTCCAGCTTACGTCAACAAACATTTGTTGAAAGACACAAAAGAGATGGAAACTAGAGAAAAGTCAAAGGAATATCAAAGGATTGAATGTTGTCGTTAGGAACTATCCTGACCAAGCAACTCAAGTACACCCAAGATATGATGAAATAAGTTAGTAGATTTTACATTTAACACATTGACATGGGATTTCTCAGGCTATGTATATAACCTAGATGTTCCTTCCCAAGAACTGAAATTCCAGTCTTTCTTGGAAGGAAGGTACATGAAAAAGTAAAATGGAAAATGTTCTAAGTCCTCAATAATCTACAACGCTGCACTTTATGAAGGTTTTATATGAGTTATCTCATTTTCAGGCATATGTCCCGAGATTATAATAGTTGCAATCTAAGATGAATCTGAGTATAAAGAAGGTGCAGCTGCCATAACCTGTAAAGGGGAAGGCTATATCATGCTCAGTGCAACTAATGGAGGCATTGAGATTACAGATGGCATTAGTGAAGGATGCAAATTCAAAGTCGCCTTTGAGACATGTTAGTTGACTTGTCATTCTGCTAAAGATGTCTGATCTGACCTTGGCTGCATTATCCATAATCCCAGAGTTAGCAGCTAAATTGACAATATATTGGAGATATTTGATATTGTTACCACCCAAACCCTTTATGTGATAAAGTCCTGAAGCACAAGTAAAACCCTCGGGGCACTACAAAAGGGTTACCCATTGTCACCACAATAGTTCTTTAGTCACTTTTGGCTATGTTACAACACAAACCAGCATCTTGAAATTAATGCCCTAAAATCAATGATAGCCTATGGACAACTAAGAGGGAGGCCAATGTCACCACACCTAACCCTCTTCTACTCTTTAGGCTAACTCTTCTCTAGCACAAGGGAGGGGTCCCTAGGATAGGATTACTAGACTTCAACAATGGAGCACAAGGTGAAAATAAGAGTAACTCTAACAAAACAAAATGTTTTTGTAAATGTAAAAGATAAGAATGATGAGGGGATTGGAGACCAGTGTCTTATCCAATGGGCAATGGGATCAACCAAGGATTGCATGAGGATTTCTTTAGAAGGATTAGAAAGGGGTAGGGTTGTAGTGCACAAACCTAGCTGCTCTCTAATGGCTGGGGTGATTTCAGAAATCAAACAAAGGGAAACTTCTAGAGCAGAAATTTTCAAATGGACTTAAGGAAGAAAGCTATCATGGAAGGATTCAGAAAACACATAACCTAGACCAGAAAAATGTGCACCTAAACTACACTTCCAACTGATAACAACCACATAAAAGATAGAGAGCCTACTCCTTTATTACCTCAAGGCCATAGACAATTTGAAGATCCATCAACCAACCAAGCATGCACAATATGGAAAACCTTCAATGGAGTCCTAGCATCAATCATCCATAAGAACCAAAAAATATTTCATTGAGTCCATTGGGATTTCTCCCCCAATCCAAACTTGATCACCAAATGAGGAAGAGACACTCTTAAATAGAGATGAGATCTAACTTCCTCTACAATATAATAGTAATAGATCTACCAAAACCCCAAATCTATCCTACGGAGGAGTAAACAAATAAAAAATCCTCCAACTAACTAAGTCAACAATAATAAAGAAGTGGTCAAAGCCACATGTACAAATCTCAAGAGAGAAAGAGTGGAACGCCTCAACAAATGAGGGACAAATACTAGGTCAAAACCCAATGTGTATCATCCAAAGGCTCCCTAGCGTATCACTCCAAGAGAGAAGGTCCAATAAGCATGCATAAACCCTATATCTAGTTTTTGGCCACCTAGATCTCTTAAAATCCAAACAACCTCCATCATAAATGCTATATAACAGCTCCAAAGTGGACCATATCACCATAAATGTGGAATAGACATCTTCCAAGGTGGAACACTCCAATAGATAAGGCATAGATACATGTGCAAACCAACCTCCAAGTAGAGCGCTTTATGAGATAAGACTAGGAATGGATCAAAGATACTCCAAAAATTGGATGCTCCTCAAATAAGGCATGGATAAGTGTGTAACCAACCTTTTATTAGTGGACGCTATATTCTTTTGACCTTGTCAAGGGTCAAACAATAAAACATGTGCAACAAACTCCCTCAACCAAAGGTTGTCCACATAACAACCAACTCATCAATGTCCACTTACTATTTCATCAATATAGATCCATGAACCAAGGAGAGGATCAAAACCAAGAGCAAGGCATCCAAAAATAGATGACCAAGTCCATGAGGAAGGGGATGGGCCCTTCTATAATCCATGAGAAAACCTCCACACATGCCAAGAGAGAGAAACAAGTGGAGTGTTCCATGCATAATGATAGCCAAGAGTGCCAAGGTGCCATCCATGAGCCTAGGAAGAAGAACGCTCCAATGTATGCTATATCATCCAACAAGTGCTAAGGGGTAGAATGCTCCATGTAAAATGAGTGTATCCTCCAAAATATATGCCAATCAAGTGGAGTATTCCTCTAAGGATGATAGATAACCATGCCAAAATGTGAATCAAGTGCTTAGAAACAAGAGCACTCTAAGGGAAACCAAGCATAGACCATCCACAAGTGCAAATCATCTCCAACAAGATAGAGTGCTCCAATAGAATGAGAGTATATGCCATGAAACATATGCTAGAAGAAGAGTGCTCCATGAGAAATCAGCCATAAGATCAAAAGACATCATAAGAGATAAAGCAATCTAAAGAGTATCAACACTAAGCCATCCATGAATGTGGGATACATCAAAAATTTTGGAGCAGTCCATGGAAAACCACAACATATGTCTTCAAAATGCCATACCAAACCACAATGAGAGGGTGCTCTATGGAAAATCAGCAACAAAGCCTCCTCAAGCATGAAGCAATCCTCTTGGGATAGAGCTATAAATGATGGATAATCATACCAAGATGTCAATCAAAGGCCTAGGAGCTAGGGTTCTCTCATGGTAAAACCTCTAAATACCATCAAACCACAACAATAGGCCAAGCACTCCAATGAAAACTCACAACATGCCATCTCTAGCAACCACTAGATCAGATCGGCCACCTATCATAGGTCATTCTAGGCATCATAGCAACTGAAAATACTTCCATATCAACCATCAATGTGGAAGATCTATCATCTCTTATCACAAGAGAAACAACGGTTTCACCTCATCAAAACTTCTCATAAGTGCATGTTTCATCACAATAAATGACGAAGAAACAATCCTTCTAAGGGTCAAGGTGCTTCTCTCAAGCAACCTAGGTATGAAACCCCAAACTTCAAAGACCTCAACTAGGTCAATTGCTTGTCCCACATAAACTTCAACTGAAATGCAAACTCCCTTTTACTCAAGAGTGATCTCAATGAAGACAAGCTCTAATTCCATGTAGAAATCTCTGAATATTCAAACTTTAATGCAAAACAGATATTTCACCTCCTTCCTAGAAGGTTTCTCAGATCTTAGCCCTAGAATTTTTAACCTTAGGACTGCTGTAAATTAGAGTACAAAACAGCAGTGAAAAGAGTACAACAATTCACTTCAAATAGTCCCAAACATCCCAGCAATTCAATGAGAAAAGATACCAAACAAAGAGATAAGTTTCAGCCCTTTCTACAACAACTTATCAGTCAATAATCAAATCTGAAAATAAACTTTACAGCAGTAATTACAGAAGTATAACAATAGTAAAATCAGCCCCTTATATTCTTCCTTAGATGTCAAATAACTTAACAATTTTTCTTTTTACTTATGTCAAATCAGCAGACATAAATCGCTATAAATAGCAATGCATAAAGAACATATATAGTTGAAATTCAAATAAGAAAATTACACAAGATATGGACAAATAGAAATATCATTAATATTTTCAAGATGAAGTACATGTACATACCAAAGCCTTCTCTCAAGACTACTACAAATCTTCCAACTCTCCCAAAAACCCTAGCTATGGTAAATCAACAAACCCAAGCTGTGCAAGAATCTCTACAACACATCCTCCAAGGCTCCTCCTCTTCTCTTCTTCTTCACCAACCTACCCTAGGATTTTCTCTCAAAACCCTGATCTCCAATCTCCAAGGGATAAACCCAAACCCTAGACATCCAAGGCACTCCAAGAAGACCAAGAGATCCTAGTTCCTTAAGAGAGAAAGAACACATACAAGTGAAGGCATAAGAGAGAGAGGAAGTGTGCATTCTTCTCTAGGTCACATCTCAACAAAAGAATGAATACAAGATTATGAATATATGTGATCATCATCTCCAATGTTTTCTCAATAAGAACAAACCCTAGACGCAATAATAAACTCCAAACCAAGAGGTCATATTTCCCTTCCATAGCTTCTCCTAGTGTTTCCTCATGAACTCATGAAACCTAGTGAACCGTTCCAAGAAGTCAAGTGAAGAGAAAGATACAACGATGTGATGAATGTGATGAGGTCGAGACTAAGGAGCACTTCATCTTATGGTGCCCCATTTACTATGGGATCAGGGGATGGCTTCATTGTTTATTCTGGGGGACTCAGAGCCTCACGGGCTTCTTCAGATATCCGGATCAATGGTGTCTAGCCTTATATATAGAGGAGGCCCTCAGGCTCCGAGCCCATACTCATCAGCCTCCTACAAGACCAGAACCTATTTGATGGATCACATCCTTCTTCTTGGTGCTACCCTTAGGAAGGGGCACTAAGAGACAGACCAACACCAGAACAGCCTCGGACTCCAGATCAATGCGGACCCATGGGACCTTTCCTCGTCCCACGAGATTCCAATGACATGGCCAAACAAACTCCCCTTCGAAGAGACGGATAAGATCCCCCATACCTTGTCGGTGCACTACCTCTACTAGTCAGTAGCACAACAAACGATCCAAGTGCCCCGCCAAGTCACCCTCGAGACAACCAACAATACTCAACTTTCTTCATTCGGCCTCGAATGGTAGGAGAGATGGATCCATTCCATGAAAATTCTACTTCCTTTCTTTTGGTTCCTCTTGTCCTTGGATCTTCTTTTCCTACGATACACCCCATCTCCAACACAAGTATCTAAGCTCGAAACCGAGTGTTCTTCATGCCTCGGAGCAAATTTCACTTTCTACTACTCTACCTTATTGCAGTTTACTTTCAACATCTCACCTTTTATAGGAGACTTTTTGGTACTCCTGCATTGTATTGACATCATTGTACTCAGTAGTCCCTTTGACCTAATTTTGTGATCATTAGTCGGACATTAATAAAATTATCTTATCTTATCTTATCTCCTTCCTCTATTTATATGCGAGGCAAGGGGGCAAACAATGCAATGTGGACCTTAGCCCTTACAAGCAACCTACAATGAACCCTTGTAGGCCAACACAAGTGAGACGTCGACTCTAAAGTACATGTGTCACGCTCCAAGGTGATGTAGCTACACAAGGCAAGTCCACACCACTCCATCATGAGCCTCCACAAAATCCATCAATCTTCCAAAGCAATGTAGTCCACTAGGTCAGCTACCCCCCACAAGAACACTCTTGAAGCCCTAGGTGTCCTCGAGTCATCTCCAATCCTTCAAACATGAATCCAAGTTGCCAAATGCCAACTAGGGCTTGAAGCCCTCCGTGATCCCTCCATGTGGCTACAATGAAGGGTGTCCACCATCCAAGCAAGTGGTCCCCAACGCCTAGGGGAAGAAAGACAAACCAACACCATCTTGATGTCAAGCATCCACTAAGCAAGCTATCTCAACTATGCATATCCATCATGGACCATCTCTCATGCAACAATCCATCTCATACCATCCAGGGGTTGAACATACACCATGTACCCCAAATCACATGAAGCACCCCATACACAATGTAAAAATTTTTATAGTAACACGAGAATCTAACATGGATTAGGATTTGGCACCTTCTCCACCATGTGACAATGGCCTTTTATTCACCCAATTATTTTATAAACCTAGTTGGGGTTTAGCTATTTAAAAAAAAGGATAACTTATAGAGGTATAAGATAAGATAATTTTATTAATGTACGACAAATATAACAATATAACTTTGTATATAGTTAACTATGATAAAATATAATAGTTTTTAAACAGGAAAACCTTGCGGGATCCTCCTTATTCCTCATAATATTAAGATGGAGGGTAGTTCAATCACCAACCACAATAGTCGTTGGTAACCTCAATGAACTAGAATGGATTTGAACCTATGATATATGGCCTTCCCGACATAAACATGCCATGGGAAATGGTTCAACCAATTGAGCTAACTTGAAGGGATTCCCATAAGGGTATGATGTGTGGAAATTTCATGAATCAAGATTTCTAATGCAATTAAGAAAATTTACCTCTATCCTAAATGTTTCCTAGATCTCAACCCTGTGAATTTTTAGCCTTAGGGTTGTTATGAAATATAAATATAACAACAAGAACAACGGACAATATTTCAACTTTCAATAACCCTAATACTCTATGCAATTCAAGAGATAAGATATCAAACTGTGCTAATAAATTTCAGCCCTCTAGGGCAATTTTATCATGTTTGACTAAGACATGGTATTTCCACACAGGTCGAACACCTTAAGCAACCACTCGCACAAATATATCACAAATCGACACACTGATGTTTTATGTGGTTAAAACCCTTAGAGAGGGAAACAATCCACAACCCTAGCCAAACAACTACTTGAGGCAATATATTAATGGAAAAGGAAAAAGAATTTACATGAGTGTCTCACAATCGATCATCAAGAAAATGGCCCTCAATGCTCTTTAATTAGAGATCATGGACCAATCAGGTGTTAAACCGCAAATTAATAGCCGTTAAGATTGAGGAGAATATGAACCGTCAGATCATTGTATGTCTAGGACCAGAACATATCGTGACTATCGGATTACGTAATTACAAATGCATACTAAAGAAACACACTTTATTTAATGAAACATTAGACAAAGTTGATTTTAACTAACTCTTAAGTGTTTAAATCTCCTAACATATTATGCATATAACAAATATGGAACACTTATTTACAATTGTAAATATAGTAGTAAAACTGCCCTTATCTTCTTCAATTACAATGTTAAATCACTTAACATGATTGCCCTTAACTTATGTCAAATTGGCAAGACATATAGTTGGAAATTCAAATTATAAAGAACCTAGATGGCTAAAAATCAAATCTGCAATTTACACAAATACTGGACAACTGAAAACTTCATTAGTATGCATAAGATGAAAATGTTGTACAATCCATAGTCTTATCACAAGGCTAGTACAATTCTCTAATTCTCCAAAACCCTAGCTAGGGAAAACCAAGAAAAACTCTAGCTCAACCAAGGAGCTCCAACAAGCATGAATCACTCAAGCAAGTCCTCCAACGCAAGACTTCTCCTCTTCTTCTTCTACTTCACCAAGTACAACCTAGGGTTTCATCTCAATACCGTAGCGAGTCCAAGAGAGAGAAATCAAGTACAAATGAAGATATAAGAGAGAGAGAAAGAGCTAGTGCGTTCCTCTAGTTACATCTCTAACATGAGATGAACCAAGAATGAATGAGTGAAGGACTCTCTCATTCCTCTATATACATGAGAGGTAAAGGAGACAAACAATACATATGTGGGTCAATGCCCTTACAAGCAACCTACGATAATCACATGTAGGATCACACATGAAGTGCTACACTCCAACAACACACATGTCAAGCTCAAAGGTGATGTTATCTAGAAGCAAGGCTCCAAATGCAAAGGGTGCTCCATGAGGTGTGTCCAACACTTCTCTTACAAGCCTCCAAAGGCTCCTAAGCCATGTACACCACACCATTGGGTCCACTCCCCATGCATGAACACTATCGCAACCTTGGTGTCCTTGAGAATCTCCAAGCATCCATACAAGAATCCAAGCTATGCCATGCTATCTAGGGCTTGATGCCCTCCTCCAAGATGTAAAATGCTCCTCCTCCTAAGTAGGGCATTCTCCAAGCAAGTAACATTTCCACGTGGCCACATGAAGGACATGACCCGTGTTGTGAAGAGAACTCCAATGCCCTAGGAAAGAATGCCAAGCAAGCACCCACTTGAGATCAAGAAATCATTTTGAGTAAGTCATCTCCACTACACAAATCCATCACAGACCATCTCCCATATACAAATCTATCACAAACCATCTAGTGGTTGATCATACACCATGTACCCCAAATCAATCTCATGAAGAACCCACAAACATGGTCTAAACACTTTTGGAGTAACCTGAAAGCCAACATAATGGAGGGCCGAACGGCCCATTAGAGTAAGAATAATGGTGGTCATTCAATGTAAGGTGGATAGAGTCCACTGTGTTTGTTATTATTAAATAAGGCCCATTAAGTAGTTAGCATGGAATAAACATAATGTGACCTCTGTAAAGAAACCCCACTAGGAGTTAGAATGTGGTTAGGAGTTAGAGGCTCACCCCGGTGGGCTTCGGGACGTCTCGGCCCCTGCTGAGTCACAAGTTAATGGTATATCTGGCTTGCGGGCTGTTGGATATACCCTTGGGAGGTTGCTGTTCCCATGGTGAAAAAAAAAGAATGTGGTTATGATTAGGGTTTTCTAGTTAGCTATAACTAAGGATGGAGTCCTTAGGAGTCATGTATTGGAGTATATGATTTTGGAACTTAGTTCATCAAGAGGTTGCCCCTTCGAAGAGGCAAGTGAACAAGAGTTGATTCCTCCATAAAAGGATCATCATGCGGTATTTCCCTACCATAAGGGTTTTGATATTAAATAAAGTGTTGAGCATTTCTAAACATCTTGTTTGTGATTCAATTTTAATGCTTAAAGATCACTACAAGTGGTATCAAAGCTTTGTCTTGGGCAAAAAAGAGGAAGATTTTTTCTTCTTCTTTTTGTATATTTTGAAGGGAAAAAATAGGGCCGCAACATTCAAATCCATTTTTGAAGCTTTCTGTGCAGAATCTACATAAACAAATTGCAGATTTGAGTTCCCTTTGAAAAAATATCCAATTTCAGACAAAAACCGAGTTTGGGAAGTGAAGATATTGCTGATTTAAAATCAGCTCTTTTACAGTTCTCTCAGTGATGAACGTGAGTATTGTAAAGCAGATATATTTTGATAGAATGCCGAAATTGAAGCTAGATCATTGCCAAAGAGACATAGAGTGGTTGTGGCATTTCAGAATTGGGGTCATGATAGAAAATCCAAGAATTATCATGGCAGATATACTCATTTGAAGTTGGGACCTCAAAATCCTTGTGGGGAATTCTTGCAAAGTGATTCTCTCTATTTATGACTTAGATTGCAGCAAGACAAGTGCCATTAGACATAGAGTAGTTGTGCCATTTCCAGATTGGACTCATGATAATGATTCTAATCAGTATTAAGGATGTTATGGTCGTTTAAAAATGGTAGCCTCAAAACCCTAACAACACCCAAGAATGGCAATTGATCCCCTTAAGGTGACATATCCTTATATCATATTAGATTATAACAGAGAAATATATGTCTGGTGGTATTTAGAAGAAGATTGTGAAGAATGGTATATGGACAATTCTCGTTTCTAGGAAGACAACTACTCAGAATTTCTCTTTGATGACTGTAACGTCCCATATGAAGTAAACATCATTGAGGGAAGCCTAGAGTAGGTTATAACTACCAGTTTTTTCTCTGCATATTTTCCAGTGCCAGTGTTCATCCCAAATCCACACCTGACCTTTTGTAGCTATGTGCTTAATCTTTTGGAGATGGATGGTTCTATTTATTTGGATCCAAATGACTATGGTGGGCTCTTGAAGCATATTACTCAGCCATTCATTGAGCTCAGGTGTCATCAGTTGGTAGTTTGCATGAGCAGTTGGACATGAGACCATGTCTATGGATGAGCTTCTTGGATTACTTTAGCTGCTTGGCATTCAAGTACACTTGCACATGAGACCTTTCTTTCTTCGACATGGGACCCTGCTTTATGATTGTATATCATCACTACAAGCATTAAGGGCAATGCTTTTGGAAGGGGGATGGAATGGTGGGATCCTCTCTAGGGGTGTAATGGGGCTTTGAAGGGCCCATTAGATTCATAATAGTGGCGGCCATTAAATTTAAGGTAGACATGGTCCATTTTGTTTATTATTATTAAATAAGGCCCATTAGGTAGTTAGCATGGAATAAATGTAAGGTCGCCTTGTTAAATAAGGCCTAGTAGGTAGTTAGCATGTGGTTATAATTAGGGTTTTCAAGCTAGCTATAAATAAGGATGGAGTCCTCGTTACAAGTCATGTATTGGAATATATAATTATTGTATTGGAGCTTAGCTCATCAGGGGGTGCCAACTCGAAGAGGCAAGTGAATGGGAGTTGATCCTTTTGTAAAAGGATCATTGTACAATGTTGCCCTACCTTTAGGTTTTTGATATTAAATAGTGTTAAACATTTCTAAATATCGGGTTTCTGATTCAATTTTAAGGGTTAAGGATCAATTCATAACTCATTGTAGGGTTAATGGTTTGTGATCCTCACCACCCAGGTTCTATTCTCATAAGTGATATGTTGAGCTTGTTATCACCTATTTTGTACCATGGTCGGATTATATGGAGAGCCGCCATTTGACAAGCATGATGAATGTTTGTACTCCAGTGTATCAGATGATCCAGCATTTGTGACTAGCCAGTTTTGTTTTTTAGTCGACATGATCATGGCCCCATGGGAGTTTGTAATAAGTGTGCTAGTAGGATCTGAGTGTCTCGGTTCCCCATGACTTGATTAAGCAATTAAGATATTCCAGGGAGTTTTTTCCCTTGTCAATTATACTTTGCCTATAACCGAGCTATAATCGATGAGGTTTTCTCCCGCTCCTCCAAAGCTGGAATGCCCAATTTTGAAACTTTTAGCCATGGGGGGTTATTAGAGTCCAACTAATGTATATAAGCCTACTAGACACTATTAGAATAGGTTTTGGTCATGTCCCAAGTCTCTAGGACCCTCAGAAAAAATTTCGAAAAAATTTTACCAGGTCCGTCGAGTTTGGGTTTTTTAATTATTTTTTAAATTTTAATAAATTTCTCTATAGTTTAAATAGAGAAATTTCAATTTGTAATATGTCAGTCATCTGGGATCCGATTTCAGTGATTGAAGGCTCCAGACTTAAGCCAAAAATCATTCATGATCCCCGGACCAGCTAACCCTAGGTTTCAGACAATTACTTGGCCTCATAATTAATATTTTCTCAAAAAATCAAAAAATGAGAAATATTAATTAAAATATTCAAAAAATAATAAATTGGAGATAATTTAAATCTCTCCAAAAAAGGCCAAATTGAATAAAGTAAAAGTCAAAATGACATGGCAAAAAACATTTATGATGATTGGAATCTTCACCCACCTGATTCAGATCAGTTTCGGAGCACTGGGAGTGATCTACAATTGAGAAATTCGCCCACCTTCATGCAAATTCGTTTTTGTGATTTGGCAATTGACTAATGGGTTGTTGGATTTTGAAATCAATGCATGTGGGGCTCCTTCCTCAAATTATGGGCTCCAAACTCAAGTTTAAAGATGAGTTAAGACTCCAAGCTCGATTTGGTTGGTGTTGACATGGATTTGATTGGTTTTTGATAGAGTTTTTGGCTTTCTTCATCACCTATTCGAATTAGGGTTTTAGCATTGAGTTTTGTTATATAAGAGAGGCCATTTGGGCTTTCTCTTCATGGAGAATTATTGTAAACTTACTCTGCGGAGATTGTAATAGCTATTGGCTATCATTGGAAATAAAGTTGGCTTTGGAGGCAATTTGTGTACACTTCTATTGGTTCATGAGCTATTGATTTCTTTGAGGTAATATCTGTAATGTGTTCTTGATTTATGCAATTTCAAAGTTTGATTTAAATACATGCTTAGATCTCTTTCTTAAGAGCATAGGGCAAACATTTGATGGTCCCAATTTGTTTGCTAGGCTTAGGCTTGAATAGTATAAAGAGTGCAAATTGTAATCGGTTTTACTACCTTGTCTCTTCATGCATTTTTGTCTAACTCTCTATATTTGATCAAGCTTTGTTTGTGTAAGTTTTTTGTGCATTTGCAGATCTTCAAAATGGTTGAGATGAGATGAACTCGGTTGTATCTCCCTCTTCTCCACCAACAAAAAGCTTTTACTAATAGTGTGTTTGCAGGATACTTCCAAGGAGCAAGATCTTAAGATTGGCATCAAAGCAGAGAGGGTTTCCTCTTCCATCAACACAATTTCTCTCTTCTTGGTTACTTGTTACTTGGACCCATCTTCTTCTTGTGGAAACCGCTTTCTAGATCTAAATCCAAAGTTGAAGTTCTTTACTTTTAAAGCCTAGATTAGTTTGCCATAAGGTTGAAGTTCCTTCAACCTTGGGGAATAACTTGGGATTTGTTCCCTTGTGCTCTCTTCAACACTATCGCATGCGTATCATCCAGCTAGATGGAAGGATTTCTTGGATAGTGTTTTACCCATCAAGTGTTTCACTTGATTTTTCCATCTCTCATCCATTTCGTTTTTCCTTTTGTCCACTTCACTCTTCCCATTTCCCATCCATTTCAAAGTTTGTCTCTCTCTCCCTCATTCGCTCCCCTTCCTTGTGAGCCTCTTCCTTCCCTTTCGTTCCCTTCCTCTTCCCCTCATCCATTCGTTTTTGCCCTTTTGGCCTCTTTTTTCCTTTGTCTTTTGCCCTTTCCCTTCCATCTTCCTTCCATCCATCCTACAAAAGAAGCAAAGCAAACAAAAGAGGTTTGAAGTAGTTAGTGGTTTTATTTTTTGAAAAGTTAAGTTTAGGCATCTCAAAATATCATTTAGGGCTTGCATTTTAATCTTTTGTCTTAAGTTTTGTAGTCTCACTTAAAGATATGAAAATTTGCATACAAGCTAGTTCAAAAAACTTGTGGTTCCAACCTCATTCCCATCATTTTTGGAGCACTTTAGCTTGCTGGTCTGTTTTATTTAAATTGCAATTTTAATTCAAAATCTAATGCATATTGCATTTAGGGCCTCATTTTTCAATTCTAGGTTCAAGTAGTTTCAAGTCTTAATTTTTTCAACTAATGCTAAAGGGTATTTATAGCTTGAATCTTTGTTGTGTGTAGGTGTGAAAAGAAGCTAAATCCAAAAGAGAGTTCGAAGTGGAAGAAGAGCAAAATCAAGTAAAGAGAAGGAAAATTGCAAAACCAAGAAGGAGCTTGAAAACAAACCTTGAAACCATGAATGTCTCTTGAAACAAATTATTATCCTTTGTATAAACTCATAAGAGTTCTCTCATTATTTTCAAGGTTTACTTTTCTCAAAAGACCTTTTAAGGATCTAAATCCCAAAGGCATTTGTAATCTCATAATAAAAGTTCAAGTGGAGGAGGCCTCCACTTTTTTGGGTTTCTTCCCCATTTGGGGAAAAGTGTTATGGCGTGATTAGCTTAGATCTTAGCTTTCCAAGTTCTTAGTTTAGTTTTTTCATTTTATACTTTAAATCAGCATTTTATTTTCATCTTGTACTTCTCTTCCAAGTTTTGACCAGAGTAAGCTAACTTTGGGATTTGTCCCAAAGGCCACATAGTTTTGTGGTAGCTTCTCATTCCCCGTTAGCATCTTGTGGACATCCAGCTAGCTGGAAGGTTTCCATCACTGACGGTTCTAATTATTAGCCTTGTTCGGAGGTTGATCCCACTTTAGAATAAATCTGCTTGGTAGAACACTAGATTTTGTTTTCTGTTATCTTCAAAGCATCTTTCTTTGTGGTTATCCTTATATTTTCAGTCACTTTCAGTTTCATTTATTTCTTTAAGTTTTCACAATCGCTTCACTTTTTGCAATAAAACGAACAAAGTCTCTTGAACTTGGCCAAATCCAAGTCAAGAGCACTCTCTGTCGGAGAGCATATAGATTTGCACTTTCCCCTTACATTAGGCATTTTAAAGTAGGACGTCTCTTGAACTGTGGTCTTAAGACTAAGTCAAGAGCGCTCTCTGTCGGAGAGTTGAACAAGTGCTCCTAATAATAAAACACTTCAATCCACATTTCCCTTTAATTAATTTACTTTGGTTGTGTGTCCAACACCCGTATGCTCTGCCAACCGGAAATGGGTGGGCTAGTACTCAGAAAGGTGGAAGACTTGTTAAGCTCATAAGTGATAACTAATAAAACCTTCACCCCCATAACCAACCAATCCGGAGTTGAGCGATAAGATAAGTTCAGTGGGTAATCTCCTAGTTGGGGGCGTCGGGTTGCCATGTTCAGCCTCTAGTTTGCTGGTTAGCATTGCGCAACCTGACTAGAGCACTGGGTGGTCCGACATGTCCTTGAACGGAGGCACTTGACACTGTCTTTCCGGACACTCTCTTGATATCCTTGGTTTTAGCCCTAATAATCAAGAACATCTAAAAACACTTAAAATTTACCAAGAACAATTTCAAAACGATCTCACAAACAGCTACTTTTGACTTACATTTTTCAGCATCACAAGCATTTCATTTGACTCCATTTGGCACTGCTCTTTAAAACTCTTATGTATCTTCCGAATCTGGACCATATGTCCTTGTCATTTGTTTAATCTTTATCTTGTGGATGCTTTGTTTTAATTTAAGTCAGAAATATTTTGTTCATCTTCTAAATTGTATCTTGTGGAATTTGCAACGTGGATTGTGTGTTTAATTGTGTTTTCACCATTATACAAAAACTTCTAAACAACACTCATCCGCATCACCCCACACAAAAAAACACTTAAAACACAAGAGCCTTAGTGAAACTCTTTTCTAGGGATACCCCCCTTGGCTTCGTTAGGAGTTAGGCTAAACGGAGGAGCTGGGATTCAGGTGACAGTACCTGGCTCATTGCTTGCCCCCAAGGCCACACCTCTCTCACTTATAGTGAAGAGACAGCTTTCGAAAGATTTCTGCTGCTGGTGTGCAGTTTGGCGGACAACAGAGCTCATAATGAGTATATTGTTGTAATGGCTTTGAGCCATGTTGTTGACTTGGCGTTGTGCCCTGAAGGATTTAGGGTTTACCCTGGGTACCATCCTCGAAATGAGTAAATGCCCCTAGGTTTTCCCTAGAATATTTTCTTGGAAAATATATATATATATATATATAAATGAATATTTTTTAATATATTTTCTTTTATTATTTACACTTTGTTCAAGTTGGAGAGGAAGCTATCATCGGATGCATCAGTGGATCTACACAACAATCATATGCCCCGATGGTATACCGTTATTAGACTCACCTCCCCACATGATGAACAATTATACCAGGGAAGGGAAGGCTGATGTCCTTATTGAAGGATATTTGCACAAAGAGTTTATTATTATTTTTCCATGCTGGTGACAATGAATAGAGGCGGTTTAACAAAAGGGTTTTCCTTCTCATATTTCTTGTAAGCACTAATATTTTTGCAGTGCATTAGTGGAACTGATATGTGGCAACACTTCTCATGTGGAGATGGAGAATATTTTCATGGAGTTGTTACTTGCTGCACTCTAAGTTCAATATTTTCCCAAATATCCGAGTCTTAGAAAACCCAAAACTGTTATTTATAGCAATGATGATGTAGATATACACTGTATGATGTAGAATGGTCGCATCTCCAATTAGAGAATGGATATGAACAATTCCTGTTAATACCAATAAAATAATTCTCCATGATTGTTTGTGCTTGTGCATAATTCAAAGATGATTCTATGCAGTTGTTCTGTGATGCAATTTTGGAAATAATGCATAGTGGATAATATCCATTTGTAATGACAATCTAGCACTTATTTTGAGAGTGATTTTTATTATGCTAGCTTGTTCCAACAACAATGGTAAATAAGTCAAAATATTAAACAACAGCCATTTGGTTGCTAGAATACTGCCCTCAGCTACAACATCTATCAAACCAAGGCCTCCCTCATCCTTGGGCATAATGCAAACCAAGCAACCAAAGGAGCATCAATTTGCAAAGAGTTGATGGAGTTTATTCAAGGATCAATATTCTATATTGTTTCAGGGGATTCATTGGTGCATTGCTTTGTTTCTTGTGTGTGACGCCTTCACTGGTCTCTGGAATTTTCTACTTTTTGTGTAAGTTTGCGTTTGATCAAGAGATTGGAAAAATGAGGTACGTCACAATCTTTTGTTTTTGCTTTAGTCATTCACAGGAAGAGGATATGAAGCTCATTGTATATACCAATCCATTTTCTGTGTTTCGGTTTTTAAATATTTTTCTATGAATGTAAGACATTTTTCAAAAAAAAATCAAAATCTCTGAATCACTAGTTATGAAAAAATTGCTACCAACCCAAGGAGGATTTGTCCACCAAACTGAATCTTTACTTCCAATGGACGAAGAAAATTTGTTCACATGAAAGCAAAAGGAACTGCTAAGATATTGCTTGTAATAAACAAAGTTCATTCCAGGAGGATCCATAAGAAGGGCAAGCCCAATAGAAAATATATTATATAAAATGAAAATGATATTGGCACGATACCAACAATGTAGATACTCACACAAAACAACAAAAGAGTAAATATGAAAGTAAGAGAAGAGATTGCCAGGACTATACACATTCTAATGCACGCTCATTTGTATTACTATATACAAGACTACAAAATTATAGAGAGTGATCAAAGTATACCAAGTCTCCAATAGAATACGATAAAGCAGGCAAGCAATAAATTTTGACCAAGTCACCAAAAGGACAACTTCAAAGCACAAATAGATAAAGTACATGCTCACACCTGTTTACTACACTTAAGTCTCATCAATTCCTCCCTGGGGAGACAAAATCATCCCCAATTCCTTTGTAGTTGTGAGGTACACTCCTTCCAACCAAGTACAAAATAATCCCTGAGCTTTGTGTGGTTGGGGTCTTTGTATGGACCCATATTCTTTATGTACAGGGGCCATGTACAAGAATAACTTCATAGGTAGTGTTGTACTAAAAAGGGTTAAACTTATTCTGCTTCATAGCTGAAGTGCGTGGGACCAAGGAGTTGAGTAGGTCCTTGTCCTCAAAAGGATGAGGGTATGGAAGTACAGTGAGTCTTCTCTACTAAGGTTGGAAGTTCCCTTGAGCCATCTGGAGCACTATTAAGGGAGTAGAACATTGTGAACGCACCAATGGGCAAAACGAGTTACACACATCGATGGCAAAGAAACCTAAGAGGATAGTGTGGAGAAGAATTCTGGTTGATTCTCCAACACCATAGGCTCGCCATGTAGGAGAGTTTGAAGAGCCTTATGCATCTTAGATGTGTTGGCATTGTGAAGATCTTGCAGTGAAGTAAGTTCCTAGAAAATGAAAAGGGGTAGTAACAAATTGCAGTTGTGATTGTTGTTGCTCTGACATTCTTCAAGCGTGCTAATGTATGCAAGAGGAAATTTGTATGGGATGGAAGACGTTGTATCATGATGATGATCATGAAAAAATGCAAGAGGTGTGGAGATTGCTGAAAAATTCATAAGGATGGAAACCTCTTGACTGTAGACGTATGGTTGGCAGAAACCTTGTTGCATGATCCAGAACATGGCCATCATGTCTTCCATCATTTTGGTTTGAAATTGGTGTTGTTGTGCAAAGGGTTTGCATGAAGAGTTGATTATAATGCTATCAACCTAGTAGGAGATGAGTAATTTTTCTATCTTGGGAGCTGACAAAATGTCTGGAAGAATTTTGCGAAGACAAACCAAAGAAAGCAAATCTAGTTTTTTATAAAAGAGAAGCTTACATTAGATATCTCTCTCTTTTTCACTAGGGCTTTGACACTCAACAAAATCCACATTTTAAAATAAACATAACTTCCACACTACTGTTCAGAATTGCTACTATGACCCCAACTCAGAAATGGTGTTAGAACTTAGAATCTTCTTCCAATGGCATTGGTGTGACTTCAATTTGGTTACCAAGCAAAGAGAAACTTGTGTCACAAGATAGGGCTCTAACAGATATGGAAGGTCAACTTCTTGAAGGCATAACTCACTCAGTTTGCATGAAATCGTTGTTATGATCCCAATCTGGAAATGACATCAAACACTTCTAGTTCTTAAAACCCTGAAAGAAAGATATGTCAATCACAATGATTGAAACCAAAAGAGGAGAAAGATAGTGCCAAATTTAAAAGACAAATCCACAAATCTGAAACTTACTTAAGGGAGTAGATCTACTGAAGGGTAAGAGATATAAACCCTTGAGGAGACTAGATCTAAGGCCTTGATCGTACAAAGTTCAATGGTGCTAGATCTAGTAAAGGGAAGAGATAGGAAACCCTTGAGGTGACTAGATGTAAAGGGCACAATAGCTAGGCTCTGATACCAATTGACATGAGCACAACACCAACAATAGAAGAAAGATAGTCACATACAAGAAAACAAAGGAGAGAAGTATGCAAGTATGAGAGGAGATTGTTGAGATTGCACACATATCTATAGACTCATTTGTAAAACTATATATAAGCTTACAAAATTGTGGGGAGAGTGATCAAAGTAATACAAGTCTCCAATTAAACACAATAAAGTAGGTGAGTGATCAGTTTAAACCAAGCCACCCAAAAGGACAAAAGATCAAATTCAAAGTACAAAATAGATGAAGTACATGTACACACATGTTTATTGTAACGTATGGATTTGCCACTTTTAAACTACCCATGAACCTAACCAGCAGGGAATCCAGGGCTTGACTCTTGTCTGTGTTGTGTCCATGCGTGATCTGCCCAATGATGATACAATATCTCTATAGACTATCCTTATGCAGTGGACCACCACCCTTGAGCTCCCCTTATCTTAGCCTAGATCTGTGACCTCATAGGGATATCTAGGACTTTGGTAGGACACTTGGCCTTGAAGTTGGCCACCTTCTCTCACTTGGTCTCCAGTTCATGGTCGCCAGTTTGGGTCACTTCAACCTTTAGGGAACTTGTTTGGGGTATTTCCTAACTTTATGGGTTTAGTTGGGGGTGCAAGCACCCGATTGGGTCTATAATCACTCAGGATGACTCACCACGAGCCCATGGTGACCCAAATCCATTTTGGGTTACTATTAAAGAAAAGGCCATAATACTGGACCAAAAAATGAATGGTTTCCTTTGGTAAAATACTAGTGTTGTAACCAAAAAAAATTCAATAGTGGTTAAGCTAACCATGTCCAATGCAGAATTAAGAAGGTGATTTTTTGGCTGATACCTATGAATATGGGACTGATGTATCTACATCATGAATATAGTGCAATAAAACAATGCAAAAAATTGCAAAATGTATGAGGATTCAATTACCATATAATGTTGAGTTTATCCAAAGGAAAAACATACCAATAATGTGCTTAACAACATTGGGAATTCAAAAAGGCAAATATAGAGGATTTGCTACTTCAAATCTACATAAAAAGCAACAGGTTGAGTTTACCAAATCGTGTTTGACTTTTAGCTAAGAAATACCAACTGAGAATGCACATGATATCATAATGATAAAGAGTTTAAAAGCTAGAATAAGTTTTGACAAAGGAAAAGTCAAATCATTAAAGACATACTCAGTCCAATTTCCCACACCGTTGCTTCCATCTAGTCCCAGGCCTTGCCATACTACCTGCAAAAGAAGTAAAGTTCTACACATTGATCACAAAAAACTTATTATTACAAATGTAAATCCAATAATGAAAAAAGTTGACAAAAAGAATATAATTTTTGGGTATTTCTAAATGAAAGGAAAGTTGAGGTATTTGAACACTTTTTTCTTTTTATCTTCAAGCACAATACTACAGTCAAATTACAAATTTCCTAAATCGATAAATGACAATATGATACAATGACAATAAAAATGAGGACAAGAGTTAACCTTTGAATTAGATTTGAAGAAAATATTTTTTGAAAAAAAGGTCTTATGTTATAGAATAAAAGGAAAAAGAGAAAGGGTATATACAATGATCATATACTCTTCCTTGACACTATTGGTGCAAAAATAAAACCAGAATAAGCTACATCATTTAATTCCTTAGCATCATTAATCGGCAAAAAGCCTTTAGCCAACAATTGCATACGCATCTTCCCTCCAGTTACAATGGAAAGATCGAGTGAACTAACCTCATTAGCCGAAACATACTTACACCTTAACTTCCAAGGAGTGAACACTTACACCTTAACTTCCAAGGAGTGAACAATGCAATAACTTTGAGGCAATTTCAAATCCCTAACATGACTGAGAACATGAGATACCTTCAGTCTCCAAAGATTGCATCTTTCCAATCCACTTTCCCCTGGAAGAACATTGAGCGTTGATCTTGAATGTGCTTCCAGCAATCTCTAGCAAGTGGGTAGTGCCAAAAGATGTATTTCATTGTATCTGGTTTACCACAAACTGGGTAAAGTCCATCTGTAAGTCCACTCTTAGCCAGATGGAACTTGGATGGAAATCCCTGGCAGATAACCTACCATGCAAATACCCGTATGTAGGTGCAAATCCACGTATCCTTAGGATAGGAAGAGTTCCATCGAGCATTAAGACCATGTGTCAAGACATGCTTCTAGTGAAGAAAGTATTAAAGCTTTCAAGAATCACATTGTGGATCTATTTACCAAACACCCACCACCGATATCACTAGAAAGGGACTTGCGTATCAATGCTCATTTTGAACAAATCCTCAAAGGAGAGAAGCCCAATAATTCCTTTGATAGCTATCTTGTAAGAAGTAAGGAGGGTTTTCTCATAGGCTAATACAAATCTAATCCTTCCAAGATCAAGCTTCAAAATCCCAAACATCTCTCCAAGTAAAAATCCCTTGATGTTGGTGGTGTTGATTGTTGAACTCCTTTGTCATGACCTTAATAAAAATGTACTCAAGCAAAATCACTGATTAAGCATGGGAAGTTTTTTCTACTTTATTTTAACGATTGGATTAGGAAGTTTCATCAAAATTGTAAGGTGATGAGTCATTGACTAATGTCCTTGGAGGATCAACTTTGAGATTCAAGGTAGAGGCAAGGACTAGAGCCTAAAGAAGGGAGGCATAGGGTGCTATTGATGAATAGGATCCCAATATAGGCAATGATTCACTGGCATGTATGATTTATGATTTATGATTTATGTTTCACATTCATTTTTTTAAATGTCCTTGCTCATTTATTAATTTAAAATATACATATACATACATAGCAATTTAAAATATACAGAGGCCACTACAATCCCCACGACTGCCAGGGCCTTCTAGCTCTAGAGGTAGAGCCAATTCCAGAGCGATTACCTTTGCCCGTAAAAGGGGTAGAGGGAATCAATAGTTTATTTACTTGATTTCATTGTATATGAGATACATTGATTGTATTTTTTGGTGATTCATGAGTCAGGGACTCAGGATTCAGGACATGATTCATTTTTTATGTGTGATGTATCACTAGACATCTTATACATCTTATATATCGGTTTTCTCTCTATCTTCATGTGGTAATGTGTTTATTTGATGTTCTTATTGCTTTAGATGCTTAAAAGTTTGAAAAAAAAGAATATTTTTATATTTTTTAAGTTTGTCAATATATTGCCGATGTTTGTTGACATTTTCCCCGATAAATCCAATACGTTGTTTCTGGATCCTCAGCGATATATTCACCGACACGATATTTGTAACTTTGGCCTAAACCTCCTTAAGACTTCAAAAGCCTACATAAATTGTTTTGTGTCCATATTTTCCTTGGTTACATGTTTGTCTTGTATACAATGTGCACATTACCCTACTACAAGCAAATTTCCAAACTGAAAACTACAGTCTAAGAAAGGCCTCAACAATTTCCCATACAATATATAACTCCCCATAAATATCTCCATCGATACTATATGTTTACAATGGTCTCTTACTTCTCTTGTTGAATTTGGGCAAGGTTTTTCTTTGGTTGGAAGGAAAAAGTTAAAAACACATCATATCTTCACCAAAACGGTTACTAAATTTTCCCTTTTCATCAAATTCCTTCCTATGACGAGTTTAATATCAAGAATCAAGACAAATAGTTCACCATAATGGACCTAAGAAGGAAGAAAATAATAGCAAAAGATAAAATCCCTAAGAATATCTAACCAAAGCGATAACTTGTGCAGCATCCTGCCTCTTCCAATACTCCTCAGTGCTACCTGCAATTAAATAAGGATATCAGGGAATACAATTACTTGAAACAAACATAAAAATAGCATCAATTGGAAAGTGATATAATCCATTCAAGGGTTTTGGAACATGAGAAACATAAAACTCATCAATAAAAACAGTAGCAAACTTCAAAGCAAATGGAATTCAGAATAGAAAGTCAATTAGTAAGATATGGGTTATGAGTAATATTGTTGTTCTAAGTAACCAACAAATGACTGGACCAAGCACACAAAGTAAAGAATTACTGTTAACAAGAATTTAAAAACCAGAATTGAACCTGTACAAGAAGTAATGTACCTAACTAGATTATCGCTCAGTTGGGCATGCTACGAGATATTCATATTGAAGTTCATTAATATGAGGAATTGGCATATTTATGGAATATGTGCTAACAAAGGGCAAAAAAAAGGAAAGGTATACAATATGACATTGACCACAAAAACTTTTCATCCATTTTCCATCAGCTTTTGGATAAGATTGTGGCAGTTTGTAACTATTCCTACTTATCAAATAAAGGAAAAATCACTGAACCGATCGACCCCAAAAACCAAAACTAATAAAAAAACCAAACACAAATCCAGTTGACGAAAAGATACATGAAATATTCAAATTTTGATTAAAAGCATATCATGTTCATCATGTAAATCCTAACCATTAGACACCAAATATGCAAAATTTTCTCATGTATATAGCATTGTAAGGGTGAATATACCAAAACGACACCAGTGCAATACATATACGTACCAAAATACATTAACATTGAAGCACTAAATGACCTACAGAATCAAAAAATAATCATACCTGTTAACACCAAATTGGCCTACACAGATTTTGGTGTTAATTCCCAGCATTTGTTCATGGATATTATACGATGTGAACTCAATATCACAAAGTTCACTATTCAGCATCGACCATTCACGGACATTGTATGGGGTGGACTCAACATTACAGAGTTCACCATTTTAGGATCGACAGTTTGTGACTACCACAGCCATAATAGGTACGCTATTGCAGATCTTTATTCAAGCCTAACCTTCTTTTACAGTTGCAATGTATGAGTATTTGGAGATTCTCCAAGGATCAGTATTCCCAGTAGATAGCGCATGTTTTGCTATTTTTAGCAGGTTTCCAAATCCACTTCTAACAGTGTTTCCCATGCATCAAATTGATATTCAGATTTTGGAGGATGCATGGAGAATAAGAACAATCAAATGGGCACTTTCGAATTCTTGATTTCATCATTTTTAGCAGTTTCTTCAAAAATAAATGACAGCTTTGAAGGCCTACCATTCTGTTCTTGAAATGGACACATTCAGATTTTCAAGATTCAAACTTGGGAAATTGTTATTGTTAGAAATTTAATCTTTGCTGAAATCTAAAAGTAGATTTAGATACCCGTTGTAGAGATAAGAATGGTATTCTGTTTGTGTGAGGTTCTGAGCTATTTTCAGCCTTAATTTAGACCAATGAAAATTGGTCAACCAAAGTCTAAAAATAGAAAATTTTCAGTTTTCAGAGATGATCACAATTTCAGAGACACAGTATTGAGTACAACATGGGGGTAAAATTTGGTGGCAATCAATGTTAGTTTTTGTAGCTTGGCAGGTACTTCTATGTTGGGGGTGTCTAGCAACATAGGAGATGAGGAGATTCCTAGACATGTGTTGTAAAAGTGAATTTATAACACCTCATGTAAATGGTTCTAGTTGGCCCATGGTATTTGCATGAGTGTGAGATTATAAAAGGAGCCTTGGAGTATGATCACAGTCATAGGAGTAAAGGAGATCTTGTATAGTGGTCGGCATCAAAGTTGCAAGATATGGATTTCTTCTTGTAGTGAGCAATCTAGATCTCAGTTTGAGATCACAGCCTTTCCACGGAAGAGTCATTTCTTTGTTGGACCCATGGTGGATCTAGGGTTTGTCTATCTAGTCTGCAGATAGGATTTGGGGCATTCTTCATGCGTGTTTCGGTCTAGATCCGGAGGACTTATGCGGTTCTGTTGTAATCAAACTTGCAATAAGAAGGAAGACAAACATTTGTTGGTTTTCCCTGAGGGACTGGGGTTTACAGGGTATCTCTTGTGTGTAAATATTTGATCCAGTGATCACTACTCCCTCTGGATCGCCCTGAGATCTCAAGCGGTATGAGTCTTGATATCAATACAACATTAATATGAACTCGAACAACTAGGTCTGCATTTACCAACTGAACAATATAAATGCAATCATACATAAACAACAAATGTACCCTGGAACCCTTTCGGGAGAAACCAGCAAACTATGGGGCTATCTTCTTTCTCGAGCCCAGAGCATATAGGAAAAGAGACAAGTACAATACAGGGTTACCTCAATAATCTTTTCAGGCAAACTCAAGATTTGCATGCATCCAGCTGATGCATGCACAGAAGAGATGAGCCCTAACTGGAAAACTGGATCTGAGTGTCCCTGTATCCGCCTCTGCCTAATCTATCTGTCTCTATGCTCAGCTTTGCTCTGCTTGCTCTGAAGACTGCCCTGTGACTGAAAACGTACTCTCTCTGCATGCACAAGTGCGCCCTTCCCCCAACAATGAAAGACTCGTACTGAATCAGATCTCAGCAAATCTGAGCTCCGATCATCACTGATCTTCCTCAATCTCTGAGACGAAGATACTCTACAAGTTACAGACACTCAACTGCTCTACCGGATGCGATACGAGCTTCTCCCTTCTTGAAGAATGCGCCCTCCTTCACATGTGAAGTCGTCCTCCTCTCTCTTGATCTATCTCAGATCAATGGTCTCACTAATTAAGACAGTCACCTCCTGTCTTCCTTATAACATCTCACTTGAGAGGTTAGGTTTACCAAAAACCTAAAACAGTTGCATGCATTTCTCTCCAATCATTTTCCTGGTTAATATTTTAACATTGTGTTGTGGTTTTCTCTGTTTATGGTTTGCTTAGACAGTGTGTTACAATAATTAATTTTCAGATGTGCAATGTGTTTGCTGAGTTTAATCTGAAAGTGAATAATTAAAAGTTGGTAATCAGATTTGTTTAAGCCTAAGGATGTAAAATTCAAAATCAAAGACTATCGATTTTTAGTAGTGAAATTCTTGAGATTTGGCACTATTTTTGAAGACCAATATTGCAAATAACAATGGGGTCAAATTTCACACCATTCCGAGAAGTTTGGTTCTTGGTCAAATTTTCAAGGTCTAGATCACTTTGGAGCATTCTAAGAGGCAATTAACCATGAAAAGATGAAGGCACTTTCAAATAAAGTATATGAACAAGTATTTTTAGATAGGTGGTCTCATGTGGTCGAGAAGCATAATGAGAGCTGTAAGGGTTTATTTTCATGCAAAAACTTCCTATTACAGGTTTATGGATGTTAGCTTGGCTAAAAGTTCACAAGCCCCTGCAAAGGATATTCAAAGTATACAAGTTGAGGGTGAGAATGTTCACATTCTTACACTCTGAGACATCATCGAGGAGGCACGCCATCGCTCTTCGAAAGTTTATTGTTGTTTTGTAGACTTTCAGAAATCATTTGACCCCATTCCCAGAGTAGCATTGTTCAAGAGGCTCAGAGACATTAGCATTTCCGAGACCCTTCTAACTGCCATTACGAGATTGTATGAGTCAGTTCTTGGTCGCCTTTGCACAGCCCACGGGGTGTTAGACTTTATCAGGAGTACCATTGGGGTCAAGCAGGGTTGTCCCCTATCCCCTACTTTATTCAAGCTATACATTGACAAGCTAGAGTCCTTTCTGCAGGAGCACATCCAGGACGGTGATGGATGTCTTCTCCATCAAGTCTTGATTTCGATCCTTCTCTTTGACAAGGATGTGGTCCTCCTGGCCTCCTCTCCAGAGGGATTGCAACGACAGCTAGATGCCCTTTCCCTCTGTTACCGAATGAACTAGCAGGGCTAGTGTCCGATAGACAAATGTAAGGAGAGTGTAACCACTGTCACCTCAACCACATCTCCAACTTCTTAGCAGTGTCGTAACCTCCAAGGGGAGAGCCCTTTTGCAAGACACTTGGATAGAAAGACTATGTCTTCTACACAAAAATATTAGTGACCAGTGCCTTTAATGAATCCACTTCAGAATGAAAAAGACATACTGTGTAAAATTATAATGTTGTAGATACCAAACTAATGTGTCAACATCAATATCGAAAGATCACTCATACAGCATTAATAATAGACAAATAACCAATTAATATATGAAATAGATGAGCTACTGTATCAATGTAAACAAAAGTATTCAATAGTAAATCCAATAATGGCTTTATGACAGCAGTAGATATCTAACAATGTAACCATTCACCTTTCATAAGAAGACAAATAAAAGAATCTTGTAACTTTAATAGCCACCAATTTACATATAGCAATAAACAGTCTATTTAATGGCAGTGATAGCAGCAGTCAAGTGACAAGGAATATGACGTATCAAACAGTGGGCCAATGTGTATCCAATTAACCTTAACTTGAACCTTTAACTTGCAAGTCACCACAGTTTGATATATGAGTTTATAGCATGCAAACAATGTGAAAATGAGTCCTTTATATCAGCTCTTATTCAACAGCAATAAAATCAACTTTTGACTAACTTTCATCAACCACCTTTAGCTCAAATATCAGTCTAACTTTTGTATTTAACCCCCTTTTTATGTCTGATTTGTGCTTCTTGTGACAGGTATTAAGGGCTTCTAAGAAGGTGGGACAGTCTACAATAATAGCATACCTCAAACAAAGGTTTAAAGGGGCAGCAAAAAGGCTGGTTAGAAATGGTGACAGCCTGCAATAAATTGCAGACTTCAGACCAGCAATAAAAAGGGCTGCTACAGCCTTGTAATGGCTGCCAAATGAAAGGCCGAGACCCTAGGAGAGTGGCCAAGGATGAGGAGAGGCCTAGGAAAAGGAGGGTGAGGGTCTTGGGAGGAAAAGAGGAGGGAAGGAGCTAGGAATTAGGTTTAGGGACTGTTTTTACGGTTTTTTTTAGGATTTTATATTTTTTGGGGGGTTTTTGGGGCTTCCTAAAATTTCGCCCTAGGGTTTTTAGGGATAAAGAAGGCAGGCCGAATTTGTAGGAGGGAGGGCCGAAATTGAAAAGAAAAATATTTTTTTTATTTTTAGGGTTTTAGACATAAAATTGCAGACCGAATTCTAACCATAATTCTACCATGAAAATGAAAAATTACAGATGAAAATGCAAGTGAAATTTAGTAAAAGGAATGATAACTTAGGGTTTTTATGGATGAGAGCCCTTAACCCTAGCCCTAGAGGAAGTTGAGCAACCTTCCTCTTGGAGAATTTTCTCCTTGTCTACTATATTAGGGCTTCCTATAACAACCTCTAGGGTTCGTTATAAGAGCCTAATCTAGGGCAAAATTGGAGATCCAAGGCTAAACTTGGGAAAAACTCCTCTAGGGAGAGTTTTCCACTATGCAAAGAGGATAGAAGGCAGACAAAAAAGCCCTATTAAAAAAAAATGCAGCCCTAGGCCACCATTCAATCATTCAAGAAGCAAGAATTCACCTACCTTTCACCAAGCAAGGCTAAAAAACTAGGGTTACTTGAGCATGTGCTCTTCCAACAATTCTAGCATCCACCAAGCATGAGCAAAATCAAAGACAAGCATCCAATTTCATCCACAAGAGCAAGAAGAGCCTACTCCAAGAGGTGCACATCACTTCCAAAAGAGCTATCTAGGGTAAAAGAGAAACATTATGAATTTTGTCCCATGAGTTATAATTTGAAAATGAAGTGAGGAGTTCTATTTATATGTTTCTCAACTCACTTTACAAAAATAACCAAGCCGATAGGCCAAATAAATGTCAATGTAAAAATATAACATCAAATAATATAAAATAAACTAAAGATGGCCTATAGTAGACTTAAAGTAGTTTACCTGGGGTATTTTCCCCTTAGGTGCATAAAAATTGCTAAAAATGACTAAAACTGAGTAGAACGCTTCACTCCAAGAGGTGGAGTGAGCAAGGGGGGATCGTCATGCCCCATCTAACCCCAATAATGCTGAAAATCCCTCAACGTCCCCCCTCAAACAGCCTGTGGGCCTGGTGACCAAAAGGTGACGTCATCAAGGAAAGTGCCCAAGGAAGGAGGGCACTCTGCTGGAAAGGGACCAGGAAAGGTGCATCAGGTGACAGGAAGAGGAGGCAAGAGCCTCGGAGCTGGAGAAATGTCACCGTAGGAAACAAGTAGGGGGTCATGTGACCTAGTGACCCACCCCTAGGAGCCCCAGACACCAACCTCATGGCTACAAGCCCTATAATGAGACAGTCAACAATGCCACTAAGCCATAGTACTCCTAATGGAAGGACCAAAGGGTCCGACCATAACCACCTCTCAAAAAATACTGGTAACACCCTGTTGTCCGCCAAACTGCACACCAGCAGCAGAAATCTTTCGAAAGTTGTCTCTTCACTACAAGTGAGAGAGGTGTGGCCTTAGGGGCAAGCAATGAGCCAGGTACTGTCACCTTAATCCCAGCTCCTCCGTTTAGGCTAACTCCTAACAAAACCAAGGGGGGTAGTCCGTAAAAAAGAGTTTCACTAAGGCTCTAGTGTTTAAGTGTTTTTTGTATGGGGTGATGCGGATGAGTGTTGTTTAGGAGTTTTCTTGTGATGAGACCAAAAATATGTAAAGATGAAAAACAGATAATAAGCAATCCACATTGCGAGGTAAGATAACAAGATGGCAATATGATTCAAGATCTGATAAATCACTAAGGCATTCACAATATGAAATAAACACAAGGACAAATGGTCCTGATCAATATATAAGCTTTTAGATAACCAGTGCCTTATGGAGTCAGAGAAAAGTAAAGATTGTGATGCTGAAAGTGTGGGTCTTGAAAAAATGTCGTTCGTGAGATCGTTGTGCAAATTATCTTTGTAAATTGAAGATTTTAGTGGTCTTGATTATTAGGATAAAACCAAGGATATCAAAAGAATGTCCGGAAAGACAGTATCAAGTGCCTCCGTTCAAGGACATGTCGGGCCACCCAGTGCTCTAGCCAGGTCGCGCAATGCTAACCAGCAAACTAGAGGCTGAACATGGAACCCCGGTGCCCCCAACTAGGAGATTACCCACCAAACTTATCTTATCGCTCAACTCCAGATTGGTTGGTTATGGGGGTGAAAGTTTTATTAGTTATCACTTAAGAACTTAACAAGTCTTCCACCTTTCTGAGTACTAGCCCAACCGTTTCCGGTTGGCAGAGCATACGGGTGTTGGACGATCAACCAAAAGTAAATTTATTAGGGGGAAAATGTGGGTTGAAATATTTTATTAAATTAAGAGCACTTTGTTCGACTCTCCGACAAAGAGCGCTCTTGACTTAGTCTTAAGACCAAAGTTCAAGAGACTTCCTACTTTAAAATGCCTAATGCAAGGGGAAAATGCAAATCTAACAATGCTCTCCGACAGAGAGTGCTCTTGACTTGGATTTGGCCAAGTTCAAGAGGCTTTGTTCATTTTATGAAGCAAGAAGCAGTTGTGATAACAGGATATTGCAATTTTATAATATCAAAATCATGTGATAACTCAATAGATGTGAAACACAGCTAGCATGCTACTTGTAAATTAAAATGAAATAACTGAAGGATCTAGTGTTCAACAAACAATTTTACACTAAAGGTGGGATCAACCTCCGAACAAGGTCAACCACTAGAACCGCCTGCACTTGAGAACCTCCAGCTAGCTGAAAGCTCTACCAAGGAAACCGACGAGGAAGGAAGAGTAACCACAAATTATGTGGTCCTGCCCCTGGGATGGGATCCCAAGGATACAACTTCCGGTCGAAGGCTTGGAAGAGAAATATGACAAGAGGAAATAAAGACTAATCTAAAACATGAACTGAAAAGATCTAAGCTAAGCAAACCCAACACTCTTCCCCGAATGGGGAAGATACCCAAAAGGTGGAGGACTCCTCCACTAGAAACTTTTATTAATTTTTACAAATGCCTTGGGTTTCAAAACCTTGAAGGACTTTTTGGGAGACAGGACCTTAAACTTTAAATGAACTCTTGAAGAGTTTTACAAAGGATAATGAGACCTTATATGTTCAATCACTCCTTATGGCATTTATTTAATTTTGCTTTGATTTTTTGCTTCGCTTGGATCTCCCTTCTTCAAAACTTCCAATTTCTCCCTCAAAGTACCTGCAACAAAGTTCACTCAAGGCACCCTTTAGTATTAGAAAGACAAAACAAACTTTGAAACTAAACTAGATCTAAACTTGCAAGAGAAAAGAAACTAGATACTAAAGTTTAGCTACTTACAATGAAATGCAACTTTGTAAAGAGATCTAGATGCAAACAAAAGAATCTATGAGATCTAACAATGCTAATGCAAATAATGAAATCTAACTACTAACTTTTCAAAAATGCAACTAGCTAACTCTAATACTTAACAAGTTTTTGTTTTAATGTTTTGTTGTGATTTTGGAAGGTGGACGAATGGGAAGGTGGAGAAGCAAAACGAAAGGAGATGGAGAAGGAGGGGCGAATGGTAAGATTTGAAGAGGATGCTCTAATGGATGTGGATGAGAGGAAGGAGGAGAGGAAAGACGAGAGGAGAAGAAGGTAGGGAGACGAGAGGAGGAAGGAAGAAAAAATGAGGGACGAGAGGAGAAGAAGGAGAGGAAAGACGAGAGCTAGAGGGAAAAAACTAGGGTGAGGAGGATGAAAACGAGGGCAAAAGGAGAGATCAAGCCAACCAAAATCAGAGAGAGGCTTGATGGGGCTTCCAAGATTGGATAATAATATTTCTTGAGCTTTCCACAACTTGAAAAATGGATCTAGTAACTGAGTAACTGAAAAAAGTTTTTTGAATGCTTTGTTGGAGAAGGCAAGAAACACTTGGAGAAGCTTGCAACCCTGCAAACAAAATATTTAGAAAAATGGAACACTTGAATGGTGAAGGTATTAGATGCCAAGAGCTCCTAATAGATGCAAATCCCTGAAGACACAAACACTCAATGCAAATAGATAAGAGCCTAAGTACTAGATTGTTAGTCTTCAATAAGCACAATAATCAAATTTACAATACAAGGGTAGGGTGAAAGAGATATTACTTCATGTAAGATGAAGACACAATGCCAAAAGCCCACCAAATGACCTCCAAAGTCTCAATAATTTTATTAACAATAAGATGCTTACAAAATCCACCAAAGTTTCTATGCCAAAAACTCCATGAGGAATGAGGAAAAAAGAGCCTCATTGTATAGCAAAACACAAGAGCTAGCCTACCCTAACTCGAATTGGCTTGAATGGAGCCAATAGCACCTAACACAAATCGAATTCCAATCTAAACTTCAATTACACCAAGTCAATGCCGAGTTTGGAGTTGATCTCCACCAAACAAGTCGAGTCTCATTTAATGAGATGAGGAGGTGGCCTCCACCTAGGCAAGGCGCCCCTCATCTCCACATTGGAAGTATCTCCCACCAAATAACCAAATGCCATGTGGTAAACTCGAGCTTCAAAGAGGTATGACGTGAGCAATATGGTAGGTGCTTGGAGTTTGATAGTATTTAGATTGCAATCATGGTAGTTGGGAGTGGGAGGTGGCCTCCACCTAGGCAAGGCACCCCCATTCCCATTCAATGCAACTCCACACCAACCACAACTCATTAAATATGAACTCCACATCACCAATTCGACTTTGCATGCATGGAGGGCGAATTCACTTAAAGAGTTTTGACTTGTGTTGACTGTATAGCTGACTGAAGCTCAGTGAAGTTGATTGGAATAATCTTTAATGCCAGGTGCCATGTCAACTAGCCTTTTATTTTATTCCATTTAAATTATTTTGGAGAGATTTGGATTATCTCCAAAATAATCAATTTTATTATTTTAATTAATAATTTCTCTGTAACTGGGTTTTTTGAGAAATTATTAATTATGAGGCCTAGCTGACATTCGAAACTTAGGATAAATTGGACCGGGGATCATGAATGATTTTTTGGCTTAAGGTTAGAGCCTTCAATCATCAAATTCGGATCCCGGATGACTAACATATTACAAATTATTATTTCTCTATTTAAACTATAGAGAAATTTATTAAATTTAAAAAATAATTAAAAACCCAAATTTGACAGACCCGGTAAAAAAATTTCGAAATTTTTCTGAGGGTTTTATGGACCTAGGACATGACCGACACCTATTCTAACAGTGTCTAGTAGGCTTATATACATCAGTTGGACTCTAATAACCCCCCATGGCTAAAATTTTCAAAATCGGGCATTCCAGCTTTGGAGGAGCGGGAGAAAACCTCATTGATTATAGCTCGGCTATAAGCAAAGTATAATTGACAAGGGAAAAAACTCCCTAGAATGCCTTAGTTGCTTAATCAAGTCATGGGCAACCGAGACACTCAGATCCTACTAGCACACTTTATTACAAACCCCATGGGGCCATGGTCATGTCGACTCAAAAAACAAAACAGGCTAGCCAAAACTAGCTAGTCACAAATGCTGGATCATCTGATACACTGGACTCAAACACTTATCATGATTGTCAAATGGCGGCTCTTTAGATAATCCAACTATGGTACAAATAAGTTGGTAACACACCCCATCATGGTCCTAAAAAAAGGAGCACCCCTCTCCTTGGGCAAACATCTGAAGGTGCGCTAGTACTGGTACCACGTAACACCCTCTTTTGTGATCTTCATCAATTGACAGTGAACCTACGTAAAACCAAGGTCATGATCTTCAACAAGTCGAAGAAAATCCACACAGATCTTTATTTTTTTTAGAGGTGAGGAGATTGATATTACTGGCACCTATACCTATTTGGGGGTATAGTTCACAAGACCTAGTTTCAGTTTACAGCATGCCCTTCAGACCCGAGTCAACAAAGGATACGGATCCTTAGCCCTTCTCGAGAGGCAGTGCTTCAGACACCATTTCAAGACATCTCATTTAAGATGTCTCTCATGGACACTCTCAATCGATCCACAGTCCTCTATGGTTCAGTGATTCAGGGGCCTCGTCTGCTAGACATTGATTGGGTTTCAGCAGAGAGATGCAAATCCTCCTCCTTCGTCGCATCATCAAATGCAAGCAAACAGTTCCTCAACCCATCATACTTGCTGAGTTTGGTGCTTGCCCCTTCTGGCTTGAGACAATTTTCTGCCTTATCTCACTCTTACATCTTCTTCGAGCTTCGTTGACTCAACGACAGGGCATGATCGGTACCCATATTTGACCTATCTCTCATTGCAATCCATTACCTTAGCCCTTCAAGCTACACTAGGTCTTGGTATGTGGGGGTTACAAATCTGTTAGCATCTGTTGGTATTATGTTGGACAGGCTTCCTCAATTTAGATATTCCTTGGACACGTAGAGCCGCCTATTACCTACCAGGCAGGAGTTGAATAGAATTATCCAAGACGACATTTATAGGCAGTTCATGCAAATCACTTGGATCGACTCTCTGGGTGGGTTACATCCAAAGATGGCCTTTTATGCTACACATTTCATAGGTTTGAGGGATGATCTCATTGTTCGGCCTCATTACACACTCCGCCATTGGACACATGCTCTATGCATTCCTTTAGGCCAGTTCAGAGTGGGTTCGCATTGTCTCAGAGTGGAGACAGATCACCATATTGATCGATCACACAAGATATTCCTAGTGTGTCATCTTCGTGGGGTTGAGACCGAGGAGCACTTCATCTTTTGGTGCCCTATCTACTACGAGATTCGTGGGCAGTTCCATTGTCTCTTTAGGGACCTTCTTTTCATAAAGTTTCAGACTCTGACTAGCTTCTTCATATATCTCAATCAGAGATGCATGGCCTTATACTTGTAGGACGGCCTCTAGCTTCGCTCCCTCATCCTCCAATGACATTCGCAGTCGGCACCGAGAGGCCGACAAAGGACAACACTACCTCTGACTGCAAATCAATGAGGACATGGATGACCACCTCCACTTCAGCCAAACAACAATGACATGGCCAGTCACGACCCCATCCCAGTAGTCAAACAAATTCATCTAGATCACAATAGGAGGTTCCCCAATCCATGTAGCGACAAACTACCCATTATAGCTCCTCTTCCAGTTCCTCCTCCAGTCAGATTATTGTTTTGAGATTCTTTCCTTCTGCTTTAGATGTTAGGAGAGATGTTTCTAGTACTTCCAGTGCTTCCAATGCACCATGATATACTCACCATTTTTGTACCATAGATTCCAGATCCACTCCTCTTGTACATTTTTCTTTTGTATCAGATCTCTCTATACATCTCTCTTTCTAGATTGGCTCTCCATCTTTGGAGTTAGCTCTTCTTGGTTTTTTATTTTTAAGTTAGAGACTTATCTCTTGATTTTTATAGGAGCCACCTTGGCACTCCCACTTTGTATTGACATCTTGGTACCTCATATGGTCCCATTGACCCACTTTTGTGGTCATTTGTTCGACATTATGCGGTAGAAAAACTAGGACGCGAGATCCATATTTAATAAGATATATATTATTGAATTGATAAGATGCTTAATGCTTTACAATAGCTCGCCTTTTATAAGGCGTGATCATTCTTAAGAAGGGTTACGTCCCTTCAATTAAACTAATTAATAATCTACTGATTAATTTAATACAATATTTTATATTCATAGCATTGCCTTCCCCTTTTGGAAAGCTTTGTCCTCAAAGCTTGAGTATTTTCCTAATGTCGTCATTCATTCAAATTCAGTGTTGGTATTAGAATCGGACGCAATTTCTTGTGTAGAGACTTGCACTTCCTTTCCATTGATGATTTTGCACTGTATTGTCTGATTGTTCCTACATTTATGGCCTGGGATCCAATCATCACCGCATCGACGGCATATGTTTTTCTTCTTCTTTCTATTATCCGAGTAACTGTTAGATGGCTTTGATCTATTTTCCATTTCATAGGCATATGATTGAGCTTTGTGGAATTGATGGCCGGGTGACCACGTATCTTCACAGTACCTACATTGTGTCTCTTTTTCTTGTCGACAATGGTTGTCGCCTCTTGTTTTTATTCCTTCCAGTTTGTGTTCTGCGGCTTTTGCTTTATGTCTTGCTACCTCTACGTTAGGTATGTCGTGTAACTTTAACTCTTTTTGGAGGTACGGTTTAAGACCTCCTAAATAGGTTTCGAGTCTTTGTTTGTCAGACAACCCAAATACTCGTGTCGACAAAGATTCCCACTGATGTGTGAATTCCTCAACACTTCCAACTTGTTGTAATCTCGTAAGTTTATTGAAAAACTCATCTTCCTTGATTCCTTGAAACCTATTAAAAAAATCATTTTTGAACAAGTTCCAGGTGTAGGCAAAATTGTCTCTCTTCCACCAAAGGTACCAATTATAGGCATACCCTTCCATATGCATTGACGCATATTTCACCTTCTCCTCGTCAGATTGAATATTGTAAATGTCGAAGTATTCTTCTGCTTTGTTTAGCCAAGCAACGCATTGGTCTTCACTTCCATTGTATTTCGACAACTCAATTTTTGCCTTAGGTGGGTACACTATGTAAGGGTGATATTGATTCCCTCTTGCTTTATGTTTTGATGGTGGATCGGAACTACTAGATGACGTAAGTGACATATTTGAACTGCTTTGTTGTTGGCGGTGATTTTTATCTGTTTTATTCTCTACTATCTTACTGATAGCTTCTATTTGGCTGTTTAATCGTGCCTCCATCTCTGGCAGTACTTTTGTTTCTATCTCTTGCTTAAGCGTCGCATTGTTAATCTTTATTCCTTTTTGCAATTCTTCTTGATTCTTGGCAAGTGCTTCCTGTGTGACAATATGAGATGAGGCATCTAGCATATCTGGACTGCCGACTTGGTCCTTTTTTTGCATTAGTCTTTGTAACACCTCCATTAATGTATTATGGTTCTGCGTCATTTTTTGGTCTAACATTTTTTGTTCCTTGCTCATAATGTCGAACTTGTCGTCCATTTTCTGCTCCATTACTTGAATGACTTCCTCTTTAATTTCTTTCTTAAGTGCTTCTTGGTTCTTGGTGGTCATTTCCTTGAAAGTTTGGAAATCCTTCTCTATTTTCGCAATTTGAGCCTTTAACTCCATCGTCATGCTTCTTAATAAACTTGATTTAATTAATAATAATTATTATAATTATTGAATATGATTAAATAAAATATAAATATAATAATAACTATATTTAAATATTTTATTTTTAATTTTAAAATTTCAATAAACAAATATTGATATAATTAGGATAATTATATAATATTTATTTTTTTATGAAATTTAGGGTTTGCGATCGGAATTTCGGGGAGGAGCATGCAGTGGCGGCGTGCGCAGGTGGCTCAATGGGGAAGCGAGCAGGGCGTAGTTGGAGGAGGGAGATGGAAGCGTTGCTGGGAGGTGATGGAGCTGGGGAGGCTGCGTGGGAAGAGAAGGGAGGAGCGAATGCAGAGGGGGAGAGGGAAGTGAATGGAGTGGAGAGGGGAGTCAACGTAATGGTGTGGCGAGGAGCGAATGCAGGGAAGGGTAGAAGGAAGGCGCTGGGACGTGGACTGAGTGGACGTGGGCGCGGCAGGCCAGAGTGGATGGGCGTGGAGTGAAAAGAGCAGTGCGCGTGGGGAGGTGTGGGATGGTTAATGTGTAAGGTAGCAGAGGAGCAATGCGTGAGGTGTTGGCGATCGTGAAGAGGAGGGCGTCTGGCGTGCAGATGTGGGCAAGTGGGCGATGGTAGGATATGGTGTAGAAGGATGTGTGCAGGAAAGAATGGGGCGCGGGTAAGGGGCATCGCCTGAAAGAGGGCGAGGGTGAGGGCACGGTGAGGAGGATGGCGAGGACGTGGACGAGGGCGGGCTAGCTGAGAGGTGGCTCGAGTGAGGACAGGGTGTAGGAACGTAGGAATGGTGGGAGCAGGAATGGAATGGTGCGAGCAGGAATGGAATGGCGCAGCTTCAAGGTGCGATGGGAGTGAGAGGGTTTAAGGGGAGTGAAATAGGACGTAAGGGTTGAGAGGTGGTGGTGGGGGTGGGTGGATGCAAGTGTAGCAGGCGGATTGGAGCGAGTGATGCAGCGGAATGGAGGGATGAGCCGAGTCCGAGCTCACTTGAGGAGGAGCGAGTCCGCTCTGAATGTGAGCCGAATCCGAGCTCAGGTGGAGGAGCGTTCCGCTCTGATACCAAATGCGGTAGAAAAACTAGGACGCGAGATCCATATTTAATAAGATATATATTATTGAATTGATAAGATGCTTAATGCTTTACAATAGCTCGCCTTTTATAAGGCGTGATCATTCTTAAGAAGGGTTACGTCCCTTCAATTAAACTAATTAATAATCTACTGATTAATTTAATACAATATTTTATATTCATAGCACATTAATAAAATTATCTTATCTTATCTTGTGTATAGTTGATCAAGGAGAAATGCACCCCATTTTGAGCTTGAGAATGTGGACTTTTAGATGTTGCACACTCTAGCCTCCTGCTCTTTTTACCTTGTTTCATTCTAAGTTGAGCCTTGACTTGTTTTCAAGTAAAAGCCTATTTTTTCCTTGGGACAATTCGTCTTCTCACTTTATCATGTATTATTTCACTTTGAGCCACATTACTTGATCTTTATTTTGAGGCTAGAGTTCTATTTTCAGGAGATGGATCTCTTCAAAGAGGGAGATGCTTTTCTTGCCCTATTCATGATATATTGGAGTTCTATCTTCACACTTCGCCAATTTTGGGTGTTAGGGCACGCTTATGATGGCCTATTATTGGCAAGATTAATTTATTAAGGACATTCTTACTCTCTTTCTCATGCACCCTCCTTGAGAGTTTATTTTCTCAACTGCTCACTACTTTTATCTCTTCCATTCAGAGAGAGATCCTTTACACATCCCCCAAGCTCAATCTATAAGAGTTGGGGGGAGTAGTGAGGATCCTGCGTTTTTTATTATTTGGCTCAAGTTCTCATCTTTCATTCCATTCTTTTTAGTTTAGTTGAGTGTGAAAGAACACATTAGTCGCCAGACTTATAGGTCACTCATCCTATCCATGTGATTCTATCCCCAGACTTGGGGAGACTTTGGAAGTGATTTGGTGTCCCCCAGACTGCTTTGAAGTTCAAACCACTGTTTCTGAACTTTGTAGTCCTGAAATGTTGGCATAAAGGCACTATCTTATTTTGCAGATAAATCTCAATTGTTTGATGTATTTGCTTGCTTTACTTGAATTTTCCAAATCAACTGATGTTGGGAATGATTTTCTACTAAATCAACCACGAAATTCAAGGCACGACAGTCACAGATATCATTTTCCAGCCTTTAAGCTTTCTTTTATTGATATTTTTACTGGATAACTGCGCTTGAACACCGATTTGAGGTGAATTTAAGGCAGATTTGTACGGATTCCTAGGCAGAGCTAATATTTCAGTCTGAATCAGTGTTGCAGCTTGCTGTCTGGAGTTATTTCACACAGATTTTACTTCTGATTTTTACATAACAGCAAGTTATTTTAATTTGGAAGGATAGTTTGTTTCCCGGATTTGTATGTATGTCCAGATTGCATAGAGATTCCTTCCTGAGGCTAGCAAGCACTAACCCAAAGTGCAGAGGGATTGTGCGAGGTGACATTGGCACCTTCAATAGTTACCTTTTAATCAAGTGGTTTTGAATATTAACAATACTATAGTGACATAGTCTACAATCAAATCAAAGTACATAATCATCCGATTCTAGATCCTCTACATTCTTTCTAGTTTTGCAGGGCTTTTGGACTCTATGCCCTTGTCCAAAACAAATGTCTGTATCTTATGGCAGTGGAAGCAGCTATAAGTCATCTAAAATAAGTCCATTTATGATAGAAGGGGGCATCATTAAATAGATCAAAATTAGGTTTTAGGGTAGTTGATGGGTTTTATATTTTTATGTTTTTACTTTATTTTTGGATTTTTGAGGGGAAGGAGGCACACTGATGCAAAACCAGTCAAACCACCCAATTCTGATCGGTTTTGTCTTGAACTGGCTGGTTTTGACCAATTCTAACCAGTTCAAACCAAAACTGGTCAATTCCATTTTGGGTGGCCGGTTCTGACCAGAAACCTCGCAAACTCTGTCCAATCTGCCAGTTTTACCAGTCCCTATTCAGTTCCAATAATATTGCTCAACATTACCACCTCTTTGAACGCGTTGACTAGTGTTTGACAACACTCAAAGTTTGCATTTTCTGATTATAAAGAAGGAAAGAATAATTGATCAAGAGGGAAGGAGATTAGTTGAATGTAGGATTGATACATAGACAAGTCATTATGAATGATAACCAAATATTGCCTACGTGTAAAGAGGTAATGTAACTCATGAGTATGACCACTTTTAACCTTGGAATGCTCATCATACAAAGTCTTATAATTATCTATTTTAGGGTTACTAGTCCTAAGCTCCATCTTGGTTTTAGCATATGTAACATTACATAAATATACTCTCTTTGATGTGCATGCCTCGTGCACGATGATGGAAAATAATTCAATTTTGATAGTCAAATAGTTATGTATATACACCCACATGGAGTTCATTTCAAAATCCATGACTGAATATCCCTCTACATTCATTACATGGCGTTTATAATCTATTAGCTTTCAAGGTTACTCCAAAAGTTTACGCCATGCTTGGGTGTACTTAATGTGATATGTGGGATGCATAGCGTATGGATTACCCTTGGTTATGCCATGATGGACATGCACATGGGAGGTGGAGAGTTGGGGTCTTAGACACTATTGGTTTCTCCATGTAACATGCACATGGAGGCTGGTTGGTTGCTTGAGAAAACACCTTGCATTAAAGGAGGAGCGTTGGGCATTTTGGAGGGCAATGAGCCCTACATGGCATGGGCACCCTACATGGCATGGGCACACTTGGATCACTTGCATGCTTAGGTTGAGGCAATGATCATGTAGATGGGGTGGACCTAGAGGAGCACATGGCTTAGGAGGAGTGTTGGAGTTTTGGAGGCTTCAGGAGGTGGACTCGTGGAGTGTTGGACACATCTCATGGAGCATTCATGCCTTCAAACCTTGCTTGTTGGAATACATCACCTTGGAGCTTGACATGTGTCTTTTGTAGTGGAGTACTTCTCCTGTGTGGGCCTACTTGAGAGTTAGGTTGAAGCCTGAAGGGGACTAGGTCCACTTTGTATGGTAGACCTCCCTTACCTCTCATATAAATAGTGGAAGGGGTGAATCCTTTCATGCAGACACTTGGATTAGAGATGTGAGGAGTGGAGCACCACTCTCTCTCTCTCTCTCGCGCGAGCTCTTCTTTGTACTATCTCTCTTTGTCTTGGAGCACTACTGTGCTTGGGAATTTCAAATGGAATTCCAAGGTTAGGGTTTTAGCCTATGGAGGCAAAGGAGTTAGGGTTAGGGTTTTAGCCTATGGAGGCAAAGGAGTTAGGGTTTGGGATAAACTCTAGGGAGGCGAAGATAGCATTGCTACTTGAAATGCTAGTAGAAAAGGAGAGAGAAGGAGATGCCTTCTATGCTTGTGGGATACAAGCGTAAGTGCCAAGGAGGATCTTCGGTGGAGAAGGTTAGGATTTTCATGGTTTCCTTAGCTAGGGCTTGGAGAGATTCAAATTGTGCCAGCTTGTGATCAGTTGTTGGTATGTACATGTGCTTCATCACATATATATTAATGAAGTGTTTCAGCTGTCCAATCATTGTGTACTTGCAGATTTGATTTTTCAGAATGTAATATCTTCTTGATTGGGTAACTTCCAGCACATGTTGTTCATGCTTATTTGACAATACATATGACTCAAGTTGTTAATTGATTTAACATATATCTTGAAGATAAGAGGGCCACTAATCATAACAGTAACCCAATCTTGGCACAAAGCCAGTCAGGACATGGATACTATAGGGGAGCCAATCCTTACTACAGCCGATTACTATACAAAATAAATCTGCAATATCTTCCACAAAATAAAATCTGAGATAATAAAAATGCTCAAAGATCCTCCATTGTAAACTACCGCTTATATAATTTAATTCAAAATACATATGACTCAAGTTGTTAATTGATTTAACATCATGAAGATAAGAGGGCCACTAATAATAACAGTAACCCATTCTTGGCACAAAGCCAGTCAGGACATGGATACTATAGGGGAGCCAATCCTTACTACAGCCGATTACTATACAAAATAAATCTGCAATATCTTCCACAAAATAAAATCTGAGATAATAAAAATGCTCAAAGATCCTCCATTGTAAACTACTGCTTATATAATATAATCCAACTCTAGTTTTCTTAATAGCTCTTGAACTTCTTAATGTTAAAATGTAAAATGACAAAGTAATTCCATGAGAACATTTTAAATTGCAGGCACATACTCATTCAAAGATGATTATATATAAAATTACATGCTTACCAATCTCAACGAACATTGCTGGCTTAGACACTACAGGTCCATGGTGAGTAGCCTCGAGGGTGACCTACATGGAGGAATACACATTTAATATTTCAAGAAGCCTGCATAGAAATAAACATAAATAACTTACTAACTACAGGTCCATGGTGAGTAGCCTCGAGGGTGACCTACATGGATGAATACACATTTAATATCCCAGAAGCTTGAATAGAAATAGACACAAGTAATGTATAGTCAAAACTCTCAGCAATGTTTTAAGGTTAAAATGCAATTTCTTATGTTGACGCCTCCAACAATCTCTAACTGATGGCTATATCTATCTATATCAAAGACACAACCTGGACTCAGCTACAAATTGGCAACCCCAAAGTGGAGAGTCAACTCAGTGACTCAGCAGTCAGCGGTAATTCAGGTTACTAAAAAGTCAGAGAACACCCACTAAAAAAAATCAAGGAATAAATTCAGCAAAACACAAAGAAAACTGGCAAAGCTGAACAAAACCTGCAAAAACTCCACAAATTTATTGAGCGAAAACAAGTCTCACCAATTTTGGCCAGAGTTTTAACTTTGCTCGCCAGCTTAGGAAGAAGAGTCAACTTCCAAGTATCGGAGAGCTATAAAGAATCATGTTCCAGTGGTATATATATTTGCATATAGTAATTTAATAATTAAATGCATTGATGGATGTTATTTAGTTAGATTTTGTTCATAGGATGTTTATACCACCTGAAGTCATTTAAAAAAATTGTACAATGTACATTGTGATATACACAATAACACTTAGCTTGAATAGTAGTCAAATAAGTCTAGTTGCTGATCGACACCTTCCAACCATCGTCTACAAAGATTCTTTCACAAGTTAAGATCACCTTTAGAGTAATCAAAGAAAGGCATTACAATTACAAAGGTAATCGTCCCTTTGTCCTCAAGTCCTAAGCAATTATCCACCCAAGTTCCTTTGACAGGGGAGGGGAGCGTGGGAAAGGGAAAACATGTTTATGGGATGTCTGGAGAAACCCCCACCACTCTCGAGTCTCAGCACCCCCCCCCCCCCCCCCAAAAAAAAAAGGAAACATTATGTGAACGGTAGGATCCATAACATAGGGGATCCATCAAAAATGTTAAAAAAAAAAAAAATTAAATATATCAAAAATAATGATAAGTCACAAACATGAACAATGAAATCATGAAATAAATAGTCACATTTACTGTTGGGTTTTAATTTTCTTCTCTTTATAAGGTTGTTGAGCAAAAATTTTGGGCGGCAACTTGTTATCTCCTGTTATCACACAAATAGTAGCTGCCAACTAATGGGATCCTATCTAGGACGGTAGAGGTGGGCAGCTAAACCGGTGACACTTGCAAGGGCCTCGTTCACCGCTTGATACAAGGGTTGTTACACCGAACGGGCTCTTGTCACTTTAGATCAAGCGAAGGCAAGATCAAGGGGGAGACCCTAGCTAACAAATGAAGGCTAGTGAAACTACTCAAAGCACTCTAGGAAGTATGAAATGGAAGCAAGAGTGAGATCTAAAGTAAGTAGATCTAGATCTAGGAAAGATAAGTGGCTTTAGGAGTTAGGGCTTGGTTGAGGAGGCTTATGCAAAGAGTGATTATTCAACCGAAGAGAAAATGTACAACTAATGGAATTAGACAAGTAGATCTAGATAGATCTAGTGCCGATCTAAAAGACCCAAATGAGATCCACCTAGGGTTTAGACAAATAAGAGTGAGGTGGGCCCACTTGATGTGATTAAGGGATGAAATGGCACTAGATGAGTGGCTAGATGATAGATCTAGAGTTTTGAAGCAAAATGAACCACACACAACTGATAAATCTAGAAAAATGACTGAAAAACCAAGGGGTGCGAATTGCCTAGAAATGGCCAGTGCCTAGATCTGTGGGTTAATGGAGTCGGATTTGACCCAAACTTGGTCTCTTTGGTTTTCTAAGGAAATTAGACTTGGGTTCCAATTATTAATCCCAAATGATCGTCGGATCTATTAGATCTAAAATTCTAGGGTTTTAACTTTAAGAGAATTAATGACAATTGGGATAGAAGTGATGGAAATCCAACGTACATTGTAGATATTACCTCAAATGCTTGTGGCCGCCAAGTACATTGATGATCCTAACAATTGGTTACAATTCCGAGCAAGATCCAACAGTCTTCAAGCTAGTGCGTGAGGGTTCATGGAGGAAGGGCTCCCTCTCTAACCTGCAAAAAACAAACAACACAAGTAAGATTTGTTTTACAGATAAAAAGAAACCATGCAAGGCATTTAACAAACAATAACTCAATGGAAAAATTTCACAATTGGTTACTCCCTGAAAAAGAAGAGATTTGCTCAAGCGAATGGATGGAGAAACCCTCACAATCCTCTCCCAAGCAAATCGCACTACTACAGCAAAGATCAATTCGGCCTCCACTAGAAAAGATGTGAAATCATGCTAAATCTACTCGGATATCCAAAAGAGAGGCATTCCAATCATGTAAAATAACATTCATCAAAGCATAAGAGATAGATCTGCAAAAATAATATTTTTATTCCAACATTCCAGAGCCAAAGGTCCTTTTACAAATGGTGAGAGCAAATATAAAGAGGCTCTCACAATCCAAAACCCTAAAACCCCAATAGTATGAAGGGCTAGGATCAAAAGATACAACAATAAGATCAACGACTAAGATGAGCTGAACAAATAATACATGGATCACTCAAAAGAAGGGGATACACTCGCTCAATGACACCCTAGGAGGGGACATAAGACATAACATGTCACTAGGGACATAACATAACATCATGGTGGGGGCTAGGAGGTATGAACATCTTCACTAGCCAACCCACAAATACATCATAATAATATAACATGACATAAAGTGTCTAAATACACTAGGACGTGTGCCCCAATAATACAATAAGACATCCCCAAATGATGACTAGGAGGACGTGTGGACCCCACTGATGATGGAGACTGTGTCGGAGGATGAAGGAAGCATCAATATGAAGCCTCGGACCAATCTCACGCCAATTCCTTGCCTCACTGGGCCAAATCGATTTCCTTGCTAGCAATTTCTTCATTATTTCACTGTCGGAAGACCACCTCTGAAAGATAGAAGTGCCTGTAACTCTCTACCAAGTGCTCCGAGCACCAAACTGACTGCACCAAAATGTCTGGGGATTAGGGAAAATGGTAATAACGAGTGGCTAGACCCCATATCCTCTCTGTAGCTCCCTAGGAGAAAATAAATGATCTCATTAAGCCCTGTATAGGCCATTTTTATATGACCATTTGTTGCAAAGTGGTAATTTGAGGAGTATCATCAACTATAAATGCTCGAAACTGATAACTGAGTGTCCCAATGGACTCAGAATGTCCAGATCCACTAGGAATGAGTACTGATACACTATGTGACCATCAAGACGATCATCTGTAAGCTCATACATGTCCGGATAATAAAAATAATGGTCTGTAAATGCTAATAATAACAAAAATACCACAAACCACTGCATGAAACCACTATCTGAAGCATGGAACCATCTAATGGGCACCAAGAGGCCATGAATAAACCATATTGAACACTGTCGACAAACACATCCTGGATCTTGCGGTTGACTTAGTCAAAGACCCGGACTGAAAATAGCTAATGCTGCAAGTACAAATGGATAAGATATGCTCCCTTAATTATATTGGCAGTAAGACTAAAGCATATAATGGTGTTGAACTTGCAATCACATACATAAAAGATCAATAATATATTAATAATTCTAAACCAAAGTAATCAATCACCACAAACAAGAATCTCAAGTGTATACTCATTTATAGACTTGGACATTTTGTTGGTTACGGGTGAAAATGGAAGAAACAAGGTTGGGCTAATGGGCTTGACTTGACAACCTCAACACTGTGACATCTCGGATGAAGGATAAAGGGGTAGCCACCTATACATATGCCAGATAGAGAAACACTACGGGATGGCGGTGTCTCACAAATGGGTAGAGTGATGAGACTGTTCTAGTAGACTCTAAACAAGCAACCTTTATTGCAATTTCATTCATAGTCAGCTTTATACACTTTGAAATTTTTTTCAACTTTATAAATATTTTCACTAGCCAGCCTCTAAGAGCAGGTGCCCTGAATAGCCTTGGGAGCCTTAGATAATGACTCGGTATGACCTCCATTGCCCGCCACCGTCCATAGGTGCAATGGAGTGACAACCCTGTTGCCCTATAGAGGCAAACGACCTTACATCATACAAAGGATTAGTGCTTGTCTCTTGGCCACTAACTAGCTATTATAGATATTTAATTTAGCTATAGTGTTTAGCAACACTGTTTTTGCTGACTTCCCATCCGTTTAGAATACGACACACTTAAGTTCCAATGATTTAGGTTCTAAAGACACTTTTAGTCAGGCATACTTGGTTTTGAGGACTAAAGGGCACAATAACTGTGACTAAAATCACACACTCCAAAGCCAGGACACAAGGTAAACATGGAGTCTATCCAACACAGAGGCATAAGTTGGGGAAGTCCTCAATATCACTAGTTAAGGTGTAAGTCAGGAAAGTGACAACATGATGACATGACCAGCAAAGACCCTTATGGGGGAATGACCAAGTCCCTACTACAACGAGGGCATGACCAACGAGTATACACAAGAACCTCTTACTCATAGTAATCAAATCACCTCTACTCTAGACAGCCAATAATAACAACATGGAACATCGCCAGAAAACAACCACCATATACCAAGTCAAATCTACCAAGATAAATAAACGAGCACAATAATAATCCAAATGCACAAACCATATACCTGCTGGGTCATATACCTACATCTGTGATCTGAACATCTAAACGACACTGAAACACTATTGTTGAATAGATGAAGGGCACTGTAATCAATCTGCTCTGAATAGAAGAATGGCTAACTCAGACATCGACCCGGGGTCATGAGGCTCAATCCTGACATGAGACTGTGAAATATATAAGCTCTTAGTCCACTGAATATAGGAGTGATCATCAATATGCTTCTCATCAACTGCTGATCTCGTGCATAGCATGTAATGGACTGGCTCAGAAATATGCTCAAAACTGGTCTGCAATCATGGTAGCCTCGGCTACTATGGATGTGACAACATCTGGCTCCAACTAGGACAAGTGCTCTAAGGGAGAGAGTGCTTTAGAACCTTAGAAATATCTGGTCCGCAACACTCAATGCATCAATCCACGATCACACACTCTAGCATCTTCATCATCTTCTGATATGAAGTTGTAATCTGCACAATGCAAAACGTTATACGAATCTCACAGATTGGACGTCACTAGCCCGCATATATACAAAAATGTATAAACAAAAGTACTGAAAATAAAATGCTAATTTAATACAGAAATTTTTTATTGAACTGCAGGAAACAAAGTAAACAGACAGGAATGAAAGGTGCCAGACTCAATGACAAAGACAAGAAAAGGATACTACGAGACTCAATGGCCAAGACAAGACTATTGCTCAAAAGGAGCTTATTTAGATTCCTACCTACCCTAAACTTAACAGGCAAGGAAGTTATGACTAAGCCAAGTCAAGGATGTATTCCCTTAACTCACATTGTTTGACAGGGAGCATGATAAGTTGTCCACCACTGGTAAAGAGAAAACACAAGTCACCTACACAACGCACAATCGTAAAAGGGCCTACCCAAATATCATCAGATCCCTCGGATCTGGTATAAAATAAATGATTAGGCATGATTACTCTATCGCCAACAGAGAATCTAGGGTGATTTACAGATGAAGGGATGACCTTGTTATCACCTAAACTGTAGTTACCCCTATGGATGGATCCAGTCATGGATGGCAATAGGGAAGGGCAACTTGAAAGGTGCAACCACAATCACCTCGACCTCCAATATGTATGGTTGTCACGCCAGTCGAGGCAACCTTCGCTTTATGTTATCTAGCCCAGACAACAAAGGGGGAGACCCGATCTACTCCCGATAGGAGAGATCAAAACCGAGACACCAAATCAGGGTATTTCCAAGTGAAGTTAGGTGTATGGTTTATCCTAGACCTAAGGATGAAGTCACAAGCCAAGTGAGGGTTCAATAGATATAGCTTTGGTTCATAGTTGAATGTAAGAGTGACTTATAATGTTTATAGTGAGATCTAGGGCTAGTGTACTAGTTCAATGTCAAAAGATCCACTGCCTTGGGAACCGTGTCCAATGCAGGATAGTTAAAGGGTTGTATTGGGGCTAACTAGTACATGAGACAAGCTTGACCATGGTTCATGATGTCTTCAAAGGTATAGTTTACCATGCCTAAGTTAAACCACAAGTCAATCCAACAATCTAGGAAAGTTGAATTACCTTGTAGAGAAACCAGTGCCTTGGGAATTGGGAAGTGGAGTCAAAGTGGGGTTGACTTATGGTTAGGACTCCTACAACATGAGATAAGTGGACAGTATAGGTCTTGATGGTTAAATGTGTCTAGATCTAGGTTTAACCCAAGTGGACCACAATCCCTAAAAACAAGGAATGCAGTCCCCAAGGCAAGATTTGACAAAGTGACAGTCTAGACCTAGGTTTTGAATTATTCCGGTTTCAGATCTGCAATAATCTCAAGTACCCAGTTCCTAGAAGTGAGTGAACTCACTTCTCCAAGGTGGTGCGACTTTACCCAAGGAGGCTTCAAATGGGGTTTAGGTGGGTCAAATCATGTCGGATGGCATCCAAACTTTAGATCCTAGTAGATCGGTCAGGTAGGAGTATGGATCTATAATTTCATGGCAATCCACCGGTTAGATCTTAGTAGATCTGAGTTTAAGTATTCCAAGTGGTCCAAAATGGGGATTAAATCCCTTTAAATGTGGAATGGGGCCCACGAGGTAAATTCCAAGAAAGGGACAACCTGGGTGTATGTTATTTGATGTGTAGATGTCAAATCAAGTGGAATCTCAAACACCCATCAACTAGATCTAGGTCAACTTGCTCAAATGGTGAAGTGCGCCTTCCTTGGGAGAAGCTAAGTTGGCTTGGGAGAGGGGTCAAACGGAAGCCAATCCTCACCAAACTATAGATCCGGGATGCCGTGGATGCTATAGAGGTGGGTTTTCAATATCATGCCCAACAACCCACTAGATCTAAGTAGATCTAAGAAAATGTAAAATGGGGGTTTTGAAATATTTAGGGTTTTAACAATTTATGAGTTATGTCAATGGATTGGATAGAAGAAAGAGAAACAAACCTGTGGATCTTACCTGGGTAACCTTGTAGATGCCTTGATGATGATGATCTATGCAATCCCGATCAATTTGGAAGCTTTGAGGTAGTTTCTATGCAAATCGATTTTGTCCAAGAAGCCAATGCGCCCTCTCTCCTGCACAACAAACGTCAACAATATCAGATTTGATGCATCAAGAGATAAGACTAATGCCACAAAAGAAATAACAGAAAGATAGCATAGATCACAATGATACTAATGATAACCCCCTGATACAAGCGAATGCCAAGAAAGTCGATTTGAAGAAGCCTTGCAAAATCGCCCTTGTTGAAGTCGCCCTCCTGTAGACAAACAATGATTTCCAAAAAAAAGATAGATCTTACCACAATTTCCAAATGCTAGGTTGCAATAGACTTTCCAATCACCATCTAAGAACACCAGATGCAAAGGAGACCACAAGAATTTCCACAAGAATATTTTTCTATACCAATAATCCAAGAGCCAAAGACCCTTTATAATGAGAGGCTCTCTCCTTTAAATAGGAAGGAGAGGCACCAAAACCCTAACCACTTTTTGAATGAGTGGCTAAGATTATAAGATACAAAAGTCTAATCAATGGTTGAGATGAGCTCAACAATATAATACATGGATCACACATAAAATATAACATAAGTGGACAAAGTCGCCCTAGGAGAGGGGAATCCCACCAAATCATGATGACAAAATATCATAAGAGGCTCATGGTGGGTCCAAGGGGTAATTTTATCCCTCCTTGGTCAATCCCCATGGCACAATAACCAATAAATAATCATGAAAGTACCAAATCGTGCCTCCCTAGTGAAGTCGTGGTCCTCAAAAGACCTCAAAAATCCACAGAAAATGCCATAAGTGATGGATGCGGGCCCCGATGAAGCTGAAACTGCTGGAGAAGGTGTGGAAGGCCCCGATCTATCATCACTGATCATCCCATGCCATAACTTTGCCTCAGTAGCCCAAATCGATTTCCTCAATAGCCATTTCTACCAATCCTGAAATGCCTCGGGAAGCGTGAAACTGCCCAAACAGCCTCCTGGAGTGATGGCGCTGTCAAGGTGAGGGTACCAATGTGTCCGGGAGGGGGGTAATATGGTAAAAACAAGTGGCTGGACCACCCCCTCCATCATCAGCGCCCTAGGTCAACCGGATAAAAGTCATCTCTGCTCCGACAGGGCCTCCAACAGACCAAAACTGCACTAGGACAGCCTACTGAGGCTAAATCATCACTGTAAGTGCCCGGTACTGAAAACAAACTGTCCCGTTGGACTCAGAAGGTCCAAATCCATCCAAGATGTGTACTCATACACCATATGAATCTCTGCATGATCAAAATAAATATCCAATGTACCGGAACAAGGCCAATAATAATGATCTGTAAATGACCAAACACTGCTGTATCCCAAGAATCATCATCATAACCATGTAGCTGCTGCATAGAATCATCCTGTATGTGTACATAGACCATATATCATCTATCCATATCATCATAAGGTCCAACATCTCATGTCCCATGGTCCTCCATGGTCAAACTAGGTCTAACCAAGACCAAATACAACTCAGACCATCATCCATAGCTGCTGCAAGGTGTCAAGGTTAATACATGCTCTACAACTTATTCGAATAACAATTATAACACAGAGTAATCATGACTGGCGATCTAAATCCAAATATATAGTGTCGTTAATTATTATTATTACTCAGACTAGACTTTCAGGACCATACTCACTTCATAGTTGTGATCAATTTGCTAGTGAAGGGTGAAGGCTGAAATAACTGGCTAGGCTAAGGGATGACTTGACTGACTTGACTTTGTGACACTTTGGCAAGGGAAAGGGAATACACACCATAGTATATACTGAATGAGCAATAACACAAGGAATGGCGGTGTCTCACAAATGGATGAGTTGTTTAAAGAGGGTTTATTCACCTTCACAGATGCGCACAATCCATAATACAAATAAGGCCAGCAATTGTTTAGATATAACATTTAAGTTCCATTGCTTTTTGGGCCTGAAGTTTCCATAGCCTTGATCTATGTGTGTTTACAAACACATTGCATAGATTTACATTTATTTTTAGGCTTTCTGCTGCAGGTGTGTTTTTAAGGCACTTGTTTACCTGAGCACTTCTAGGTGTGTCATGGACAACTTGTTTACCTAGGTATTTATTTTTCCAAAAGATATAACATTTTATTTTTCATGGCCATTTTCAATTGGCATTTCTTTCACATACAAGATATAGCATTTCATTTTTCCAGATTTTGTATTCATGGCAGCACTAAAAGTTTCAGGTTTAGCCAACACAACTTTAGTGACTAGGGGGAATTCTCAAGGAACTCCAACTCACCATAGGTAAGTTTTGTCACCAACTCAGAGCCGAGACACAATAAACAGGGAGGCTCATCCAATACAGAGGCTACAGTGGGGAAAGGTCCTCCATGTCACTAGTCAAGTAGCAAATCAGGGTAATAATCTAAAAGGTAGGCCACGGATGGATGAAGACAATGAAATGATGGAGCCAACACTAGCAAGCCAGAGTATGGTGTAATGATCACCTCTATTCTCCCTAAGGAGGGTATGTACCAATGAGTATGAATAGTGAACTTCTAAGTCTGAGTAGGGACAATATAATATAAATAATAGGTTAACCAGGTCCATGTATCTATATGATCGCCAGATCATGACACTAAGTGCTAAGACATGCTATAAGAATAAGTATAAAAGCAATCTAACCATAACACAATAATATACCTGCTGAGTCATATACCTGAATGCACATCAACCTGTACCATCATCTGTCCTCTGGAACTGCTGCTGTAACTCTGGGCACTACTGTCTGCTCTGTACCAATGATATAATGGCTACATCGGTCATCTCTCTGAGTGTCCTGAAACTCAGTCATGGCATGGGGAATACAACTGCTGTCCACAATCTGATAGTGATCCAATGTAGATGCTCATCTCGGCATCTCAAATGTAAGGGAACTGGCTGAATAGTGTACTGGAATGAGAAAAATAATGTATGGTAGCCCGGCTACTATATATGTGATAACAGACCTCAATGTCACAGATAGGGATAGGAGAAATTTCAGCATTATTTTGCGAGGGTGGACTAGTTCTTCTCAAGTTCCTTTGAGGAGGAACTACATCAAATCGGGGTGGGCCTCCATCTATAGGAATGGCTACCCTACCAATCAGAACTTCTCGAATCACTCTTCTCCTTACTTGTTCTTCATTCGGCCCATCATTTTGTGGGTGAATGATATACTTAGGAGTTCATTCCACAGTCCAAAAATCTCTGACAACTTTGTCAGTGTCTTCTTCCAAGGGGGGTGGCATAAAAGGATCTTCATTGCTTCGACTACTACCTTCTCCCAATGGGATAGGAACTATCATACCTTCCAGCCTTGCAGCTGGGAACGTGGGTGGTGCAGGAGGATTCAAAGCCATGTTTCTGAATCTATAAGCTTCAGACTCTAAAAAGGTTGGGGGGGAAGTAGGAATGTGAGACGGATCACTGTGATGGGCATCTTCCTCACCACTATGCAACTCACAAGATAATAAGAAGCTCGAGACACCTCTCAAATGAGGGTATAACAATTAAGCTCAAGTCTGTTGGTTGTATTAAAGATAGAAGGAGGTTCTTGAAAGATAGCAAGGTTATTTAAGGAAAACTCTCCCTCATGGGCATCATGCACCAATGCATGCTCTTGCCAACTCATGGAGTTGTCACTAACTGGTCTTGGTGCATCCTCTTCCACAGATTGATGAGATAGATGATCAGGGACATCAGAATAATGAGAATCATTTGGATCATCATCACTACCCCCAACAGGGGAAGGATGTGTCCCTTCATTGTTGTTCTACCATGGAAGAATATGAGATAGCCCCTCTCTTTCTCTTTTTAAATTGTTATCAACCAACATGAGAAATTCCCTAACTGTTCTAGGAATACGTTCACCTCGTCTTCCCTATTCTAGAATGTTCTCAGAGTCATCTACTTCAATGATGGGATTAAGTTCATCATTTTGGGATCCCACATCATTGGACTGATTCATGCCTTGAATCTCTTCAAACACTTCACCACGATGCATCTCAAGATTATTTCTTTGGCAAGTTCCATTCTATCATTCTCTTCCTCTGAGGAGTCGGCATCTCTAAAAGACCTCCAAATCTCCTCTTCCACTATTGTGTTGATCCTCTCCTTGGCCACCCATGACCATTGAAATAACCTCAGGAAGCAATTCTCCCTGCCCATAAGAATTCCTAACACCATTCTCGAAACTCTCAAGGTGACCATCATAAAATGGCTCCCGATAGATCCTAACCATAGCACCATCAGTATTAGGAATAGTGGCGTAAGATAAGTCCATTTGAAGATGGCCTCCCAGTCCAGTAGACCACTTCCTACATAGAAGCATCCAGTAGACAGGAGGTAAATCTATAACCACTACATCCATAAGCATGGATATATCGGGGCATGAAAACAGGTCGGCTCGCAATTTCTTAATCAAACCAAAAACTTGAACTGGTCTCGAGTCTATACCGCACACATTCCCATATGGCCTAGTAATTTTCAATCCCATGGCTTCCGTCACTTGTAATGGCATGACATTCATGGAAGCACCAGAATCCAGCATGCAATTGTGAAGAAGGAGATCACCAATGTCAAGTGTAAGATAAAAGGGTAGATGACCTCCATTCTTCCTCTCATATAAGGTTGTTTGGATGTTGATGGGAGGAACTTCCTCATCTTCAACCATGGCACTAGGGGCGAAGTCTGAAGGAGGTTGAACCTCACCATCCTTTGTGGTAGAATCGGGAAAACTCTCCAAGAACTCTACCACTTGCTCCTTGACTGATGGGATTTTCATTAGCTCAGTAAGTGGAATATTATGCATAACCTTATCCAACTCTTTCTCGATATTAATGTTTAAATCATAATCAGGGAGAACAAAGTTGGGCTCACTCACTGTACTAGGCTGCTCACTACTCTTCCTCTCAATGAAAGGAGGTGGCTTTTGGCCATCCTTTCTTCTTTGATAGATCCGAATAGGAGCTTGGCCACTTTGTTTTGTTTGATCTATGGAAAAAATGGGAACACTTGGACTAGGACCTTCTTGATCATCTTCTTCTTGCTCCAGCAATATACATCCAAAGTCCTTATCAAATTCAAGATTTTCGACCTAGTTAATGTTTTTAGGAGAATCTTGAACATCTTCACTATGAGTGAGATATTCAGGATCATCCTCTCTTTGCTCTTCTAACCAGTTGATTCCAGGTGGTTCAGGTGATGTTTAGCCCACGAGGTTTCTTCTATTATCATCATTCATGGGCCTCTTCTTAGGGTTCCAATAAGGTTTTGGGCCATAAGGTTGCCTATATCTCTCTGATTCTCTGCTCTTAGTCATATCCCTAGTTAGGAGAGTTAAATGTTTCATCATTTCATGCATGTTCTCCATTATTTCATTGGGATCTTTGATTGGATAGGTACAAACCTGGAAGATTAAGCACTGATGGAATCAGAGAAGTTTTGCTTACCCATAGAGGCTGCATTGGCTTCTACTCTTCTAGCATTTTCTTGTGCCTCCTTGAGGTCATTTGGATTTTTATCTTTGAGATGGTAGCCAAGGTAACCTTCAAATGAATTGAGGTAATGAATCAACACAACTTGATCCTTAAGCCTAATGTCTTCAGGAATGTTGGCCACTATTTTGTCAAAACGGAGGTTGAATTCATAGACAGATTTGTTTTATTTCTTCTTAATTTCAAATAACTGATTCAAGAGAAAACGTCCATCCAACTTGACAGACCACTCATGCTTTAACTTCTCAACGAAAGCATCGTATCCACTAATAGATGATACAGGCAGACAGTCAAACCATCTGTGAGCTTCACCTTCCAAGGACACAAAGAGACCTCTCATATAAACATCTTCTTCATCAGCCAGATAAGCTTCCATATGAGCCCAGACAGCCTCGATATGATCTTCAATGGAAGTTGCACAACTTCCACTGAATTTGGGAATCTTCTCAAAATACTTATCGAGCATGTCATGAGGTGAACCAGGGATTTGGGAAAAATCGAAAGGTGATGCTTTAGCTTTGTTCCCAAATCTTCGAGCAACCGGAGGGTTATTTTGATTAGGATTGACTGGAGGATTTTGATTAGATCTAACCATTGGATTGAGTTGCGGAGATGGAGTAGGAGGAACCGAACTAGTTGAAGGAGATCCTAAGATATGATTCAGAGAATCAAAAGAATTCACAATTCTCCAAAAGAAATTAGACGGTTAAGCTTTTGGATCCCTTCGATGATATCTAAATGGGGTCCCTTCTACTTGATTCGAATTGACACGACTTCTTAGATCATAAGAATGGGTATGAGGTCGTTCCTCAGCGGAGTCACGTTTAGAATTCGCTAGGTAAACTATTGACCTAGTCTACCGAAAAATATGTCGTATGCTACCGGGGAGAGATGAGTGAAATAAGATGGCTACGTATAGTTTAATGATGTAAAATCTAACCATTCAAAAATAAAACCGTATGCAATAAGATAAGAGATAACGCACGGATACTCGCAGATCCCTGAGGAAAGCCTCTACCTCCCCGGCAACGGCGCCAAAGAATGTTATCACACAAATAGTAGCTTCCAACTAATGGGATCTTATCCAGGATGGTAGAGGTGGGCAGCTAAACTAGTGACACTTGCAAAGGCCTCGTTCACCTCTTGATACAAGGGTTGTCACACTGAACGGGCTCTTGTCACTTTAGATCAAGCGAAGGCAAGATCAAGGGGGAGACCCTAGCTAACCAATGAAGGCTAGCGAACCAACTCAAAGCACTCTAGGAGATATGAAATGGAAGCAAGAGTGAGATCCAGAGTAAGTAGATCTAGATCTAGGAAAGATAAGTGGCTTTAGGAGTTTGGGCTTGGTTGAGGAGGCTTATGCAAAGAGTGATTACTCAACCGAAGAGAAAGTGTACCACTAATGGAATTAGACAAGTAGATCTAGATAGATCTAGTGCCGATCTAAAAGACCCAAATGAGATCCACCTAGGGTTTAGGCAAATAAGAGTGAGGTGGGCCCACTTAATGTAATTAAGGGATGAAATGGCACTAGATGGGTGGCTAGATGATAGATCTAGAGTTTTGAAGCAAAATGAGCCACACTCAACTGATAGATCTGGAAAAATGACTGAAAAAACCAACGGGTGCGAATTGCCTAGAGATGGTAGGTGCCTGGATCTGTGGGTCAATGGAGTCGGATTTGACCCAAACTTGGTCTCTACAGTTTTCTAGGGAAATTAGACTTGGGTTTCAATTATTAAACCCGGATGATCGCCGGATCTATCATATCTAAAATTCTAGGGTTTTAACTTTAAGAGAATTAATGACAATTGGGATAGAAGTGATGGAACTCCAACATACCTTGTAGATCTTACCTCAAATGCTTGCGGCCGCCAAGTACATTGATGATCCTAACAATTGGATACAATTCCAAGCAAGATCCAACAGTCTTCAAGCTAGTGCGTGAGGGTTTCTAGAGGAAGTGTGCCCTCTCTACCTACAAAAATCAAACAACACAAGTTAGATCTGTTTTACAGATAAAAAGAAACCATGCAAGGCATCTAACAAACAATAACTCGATGGAAAATTTTCACAATTGGTTACTTCCTAAAGATGAAGAGATTTGCTCAAGCGAATGGATGGAGAAACCCTCACAATCCTCTCCCAAGCAAATTGCATTTCTGCAGCAAAGATCAATCCAACCTCCACTAGAAAAGATGTGAAATCATGCTAAATCTACTCGGATGTCCAAAAGAGAGGCATTCCAATCATGTAGAAGAACATTCATCAAAGCACAAGAGATAGATCTGCAAAAATAATATTTTTATTCCAATATTCCATAGCCAAAAGTCCTTTTACAAATGGTGAGAGCAGATATAAATATGCTCTCACAATCCAAAACCCTAAAACCCCAATAGTATGAAGGGTTGGGATCAAAAGATACAACAATAAGATCAACGACTAAGATGAGCCGGACAAATAATACATGGATCACTCAAAAGAAGGGGGACGCACTCCCTCAATGATGCCCTTGGGGATACGTAAGACATAACATATCACTAGGGACATAACATAACATCATGGTGGGGGCTAGGAGGTATGAACATCTTCACTAGCCAACCCACAAATACATCATAATAATATAACATGACATAAAGTGTCTAAAGACACTAGAACATGTGCCCCAATAATACAATAAGATGCCCCGAAATGATGACTAGGACGATATGTGGACCCCACTGATGATGGAGATTATGCCAGAGGATGAGGGAAGCATCAATATCAAATCTCAGACCAATCTCATGCCAATTCCTTGCCTCACTAAGCCAAATTGATTTCCTTGCTAGCCATTTCTTCATTATTTTACTATCGGAAAACCACCTCTTAAAGATAAAAATGTCAGGAACTCTCTGCCAAGTGCTCCGGGCACCAAACTGACTGCACCAAAATGTCTAGTGATAGGGGAATATGGAAATAACGAGTGGCTGGACCCCATATCCTCTCTATAGCGCCCTAGGAGAAAATAAATTATCTCAATAAGTCCTGTACAGGCCATTTTTATATGGCCATCTGTTGCAAAGTGGTAATCTAACAATATCATCAACTGTAAATGCCCAGAACCGATAACCAAGTGTTCCAATGGACTCAGAATGTCCAAATCCACTAGGAATGAGTACTCATACACTATGCGATCATCAAGCCGATCATTTGTAAGCTCATCCATGCCCAGATAATAAAAATAATGGTATTTAAATGCCGATAATAACAAAAATACCATAAACCATTGTCTGAAGCATGGAACCATCTAATGGGCACCAAGAGGCCATGAATAAACCGTATCGAACATTGTTGGCCAAACTCATCCCAAATCCTGTGGTTGACTTGGTCAAACTAGGTTGACCAGGTCAAAAATGATCAAAATAATGATCCGGACTAAAAATAGTTGATGCTACAAGTACAAATGGATGATATATGCTCCCTTAATTATATTGGCAATAAGACTAAAGCATATAATCGTGTTTAACTCGCGATCACATACATAAAAGATCAATAATAAGTCTAAACCAAAGTAATCAATCACCACAAACAAGAATCTCAAGTGTATACTCATTTATAGACTTGGACATTTTGCTGGTTACAGGTGAAGATGGAAGAAACAAGGCTGGGATAATGGGCTTGACTTGACAACCTCAACACTATGACATCTCGGATGAAGGATAATGTTAGATTTTCATTATTTAATTCAATATGATCTAGGATCTTATCTGAGAGAATAACATGCACAGCAAATCAAACACAAGAGACAAGAGACACAAAGAGTTTCATCGAGGAAACCATAAAGGAGAAAACCCCGCAACTTCCTCAGAGATAGAATGAGCAACAATACAAAACCCCAAAATATAAAAATGGTCTCCAACAGCTTCTCTCTTCTTCACTTGTGCGAACTCCTCCTCTCTCTCACTAATGCGAATTGAGTGAGTGAGTGAATGTGTAAATAGAGAGGAGCACACTCTCTATTGATACTTTACCTTTCACTTAGCCTTAACCCCAAACAGGTAGGCCCTTAAGTGTAACTGACTGGGTTGACTTCTCTAGGAGAGTCTAATAACCCATGAAAGACTCAACTCTAGGGTCAATGCCCCATCATACAATGGAGGGTTAACCTCATTGACTTTACATGACCCAAATACAATAATGACTTCTCTGACCAGAGGAATAAACATCTCCGTCGGAGGTACAATAATAAAATACAAATACAATATAAAATATACAAGTGAATATCTTCTAAAGTTACAATTACATTAACACTCCCTCTTAACTAGGAAGGTATTCTCTTGACACAGTCATCAACACAAGTCTTTGTCACTGGATCATCATCAAAATTGGATCATCATCGTCACTGCTGCTGCTATCTCGACCATCAGTCTCCAATCTACTCGTCATAGGAAGTTCTATAGAGCCAGCCCTTTTTCATGTTGGATGTAGGCCTAGCCTCCATGTAGGTCTTCATCATCTCTGCGAGCAAGCCGTCAAGTAGGTACAACTCAGGACTTATTATATGCCACTGCAAAAACCTACAAGATTTGCCAGGACTGATTATATGCCACTGCAAAACCTGAAGGAACATCCCAAGACTGATTATATGCCTCTGCAAAACCTGTGTACCCTACTGTCACCTCATCATCTTCAGATCATCTCATCGTCACACGGAGCACAGCCCAGATGCACATCACAATGTCTCCAGAATGGGAGGACTTTCCTACCACCATACGAGACCCAGTCTACCAACATGCGAGGACTTTCCTACCAGCATGTGAGACATAGCACTTACATCAACCGACATGGGAGGACTTTCCTACCACCATTCGGGAAAGGCTCCGGCACTTATGTCAACAGCCATGGGAGGACTTTCCTACCACCATGTTGGACTGGCCCCAACCCTTACATCTGCACCATGGGAGGACTTTCCTACCACCATGTGAGAATGGCTCAGCCCTTACATCTACACCATAGGAGGACTTTCCTACCACTATGTGAGAATGGCTGGGCCCTTACATCTACCAACATAGGAGGACTTTCCTACCACTATGCGAGAATGGCCCATGTGCATCTACGTCTTCCAGACTCATCACTTCCCCTTGGAAGAAACCTCGATCTGAAGTACACCAAGCTTCTCTCTGAAGTATTCAAACTTCACTCTGGCTAGCGGCTTGGTCAACACATCGGCTATCTGCTCGTCCATCGCAACATACTGGAGCTTTGCTGCTCCTCTCTGCACCATATACCTGATATAGTGGTACTTGATCTCAATGTGCTTCGACTTGTCATGGAACACCGGGTTCTCAGACAACTTCACACAACTCTGGTTGTCGCAATATATACAAGTAGCATCCAACTGGAGATCAAATAAATCAGACAGTAGCTTCCTCAGCCATACTGCCTCACAACTACCGAACAAGTTGCGACATACTCTGCTTCGGCTGTACTCAGTGCCACGCAGGACTGCTTCCTGCTAAACCAAGAGATCACACCTGATCCCATACTGAAGCAACACCCCGGAGTGCTCTTCCTATCAATGGCACTACCTGCCCAATTTGAATCAACACAACCCTCCAGGTTAATATTCTGATTTGCATCATACTTGAGCCCATAATCCACCGTACCCTTCAGGTACCTCAGAATATGCTTTGAAGCAATCAAGTGAACATGTCTCGGATCCGTCAGGAACTGGCTCAATGTGTTCACAGCAAAGCAGATATCTGGTCTCGTATTCGTCAGGTACATCAAAGATCCAATCATCTGATGATACATCGTGGCATCAACCGACTCTGATGAAACATCACTCAATAGCTTCAGGTTTGATGCCATAGGTGTGGCCATGGCCTTGCAGTCCGTCATCCTATCAGCGATCATGGAAGCAAGTGAAGTTGCCTTACCCTGTATCAATCTATGGCTACTCTGAGTGGGGTTCATAGTGCCATCTCAATCCAAGTAAATAAAGTTTTGAGACAGTATACATATGGGGACAAAAGTTCCGGAGGCTTACTCAAGAGTCAAATGACCACATAGCATTGGTTCAAATTTGAATGTTTTAACTTTTTTTCTTTATCATGATAATAACAAGAGGGTTTATATCAGACCGTAGGCTGTCCATACTCCATATCAAATGTTAGCATTATTGTGATCTAATTAGTGGCCATATGGAGGGTCCTTCAAAGCGAGTATTGATAGAAACTCTTCCATGGCATATCCTATATACTAGGAGATAGTGCACGTGATTGGAAGACATTTCTCAGGCCCAACTTAGAAGAAGCATGTGTTAAAGCATTAAACCAGCAGACATGCAATCACAGTACTCATCAGTCAGGTTCAGATCTGGTTGCATTTTTCAGCACGCAAACTGAAACTTATAAGGCAGCTCTTCTTGCAGCACAGGGAAGCTTAACATGCTCAGGCTGATCTGTGATAGAATGCATTTTCTGAAGGCATTTCTGGCAGTTTTATAACAGAATTTTCCAGCCTGTGGTTCACCATTAGACATTAGATTTTCCAGAATGCCCTGGTACATTTGGGCAATCTTGACAAGAGGATTTATCCTTGACATATCCTCCTTCCATCCTGGTTCAAATGCTCCCTTGGTATCTTTCTTTCCATTACTTATATTAAGGCATCTCGTATGGCTTCAGGAATAAAGCCATACCCTTCCTTTATGAACTTACTTGAATATTAGAGATATTTGGCGCAAGGAATGAGGTCATTATTTAATGTGATGGACTCTGCAATTCATGGATCTAAGAGCTGACAGGTTGGTTGCACTTTGGAGGACGTAATATTGTGCTAATTGAGGATACGTTAGCATAATCAATCAGTTGGTTAAAGTACCCGAGATTGAAGGATGATTGGCACAGCTTCCAAGTTACATCCACCTTTGATACAGTGTGTTGGCATATTTTGAGGGCACCCTGATTTGTAAAAAGTTGTCACAGACAATTGTACATAGAGATCCATATTTGGAGGAGTTTGTTGGAGCTGTTGAGGGAGCGTTCACTTTTGCGGGGTTTTAATGGAGCATTTATTTCATTTGATACTGGAACGTCTCATCTTGGAGATCACAATGCTATTGTAAGGTGGTGACTGCTCATTTTATGGACGGACGTTATCTCTTGGAGAGCTTTGAGGGGTGGTTGGAGCACTTGACAAAGTCAACTAATTACCTTGAGGAGGTGTCCCACCCTTCTTGAGCTTAATTTGTTGAAGGTTATCACTTGATATAACCACTGTCATTATTATATGTTTTGTTGGACTTGTCATGAGAGTTGGTTAGGAGTTATTATTATTTTATTTGTTTTCCCTAGAGGAAAATTGAATCTAAACATTTTTATGCTATTATTAGAGCAGTTGTTGAGTAAATAGTGGATCTAGGAAAACAAATGACATTTTATTGTAAAAGGGGATGGAGCTACAAAGTATATAAAAAACGAGCTCTCTCCATTCATTATTCATAGTTGGATTTGTGGGAGAGCTCCTCCCTTGAGCCTTATTGAATATCTTCTGAAGGTTAATGGAAAACTAAGGGTTTCATTTTAAAGTGTGGCTTCATGTTTCTTCCATATCGATGAATGTATTGTTGCTGGAAACTACACAAAAATTATGTTGCGAATAAGGACCTAAAGTAGGCTGCCACATGTTAAGGAAGAAGGATTAAACAAGGTCTTCATTTGATCTTTCTTGCTGTTCGTACTTTTGATTTGAAGCATTGTGGCATATCATTTCAATGAGAGGTTTTCATAATGTCTTTTAAACTTGGAATAAGATCACACTTTGTTTGATTAGCATGTGCATAAGTGGAATACCCCTAAAAGCACCCGGGTAACTCTTATTTCTAGCAATGTCATTTATCATTCATGAATCATTGGTGAAATGATGCATGCCAAAATAGCTATTCTCACCATCCCCACTCATCCATGTTTAGCCCTCTTGACTCTCTTATGGACTCCATTTTCCCAATCTGGATAGGCACTGGTCTTAGTCCTTCCATCACCCTATTATAATTCATATGCTACAACTACCTGTTTTGCTAAGTCTAACTCTCTACTTCACCTTGAGCCTCCATTGCCTAGCTTTAGCAATTCTATCCTAAGAACACCCCCCTTGTGACGGCAGAGAGTCTTCCTAAAACGAGAAGAGGGTAGTGTGGTGACATTGGCTCCCCTCTTGAGTTTCCCATTGTCTTGCATCAGTTTTGGACTTTCTAGCTTAAGTGCAATATATGGATAACATGTATCATCATGAGAGCTCTCGTAACATCATCATTCCACATATTTTAAATACATTTATCCTATATAGATTCCTCATTTTTGTCTTATTTAAATTGGATGTTTTTACATCTCTAGTTATTTAACCAAAGTGTTCGTAGCACACCCCTGCCTCTTAGATGATGTTGAATCATTGATATATAGTCATTAAATTAATAAAAACTACTCCACGAGGACTGGTAGATGGGTGACAATTACCTCCACCCAATTTAATCCAAGTAAGTACTTACTTGAATAAATTAATATTTTATAGTTCATTCGTTATTTTTCTTTCCAACATTAATTTTCCAATTTCATTTCCTTTGGTAGGGACTACCTTAGGGAACCTTTTCCTATGGATCCTACAAATATCGGTATTATATACTACATGAAGGTGCAATGCTTCACTGGTGTCATCCATTTCCCTTTTGTTTATGCTATTAAAACTTTTATCCTGCATTATGCTCTTGATGAGCTCAACATGATGTGTCATCCATTTCCCTTTTGTTTATTCTATTAAAAGTTTTATCCTGAATTATGCTCTTGATGAGCTCAACATGATGGGCTTGCAAACTTTTAGAGGACAAGAGTTCGTTCTCTCCCATATAATCAACACCATGTATTACGAAATAGTATCCAATAGAAGAGGTGTGCAGCACACACTGCTTAAACAAAGCACTAGAGGAATGCCTACTTACGACACAAATAGTTATTGGGGTTATTGGTCTAAAAGTTACGTTGCTATAGGCACATCAAAAGTATTTAATATGATAATATACCATATTCGGTATATATTACATAGCGGGTAAAGGACAAAAGGATAATCCACAAAAAACCCCAATAATACTTAGTATCTCTCAAAAATTCAAGTGAATTATGGATGTGTCCTATTACAATCTTAAGTCTCACAACTACACTAGGAGAATATTCATAAAAATCTACTCAAATAGATTTCTCTGAAATTTATCAAAATCCTTTAGAAGAGAGTCCTCTAACCTCCAAGGATACACCAAACAATGGCAATATGAGCCATAATCTATTAACTTTCAAGAAAACCTTGCCTTCTCTTGGCTTTATAGCTTGAACTGTTCATCTCAACTCATATGTCAAAGGCAATTGCGTGAAGGCTGTCCACGGTTTGATCAATCAAACATTTCCTACTTTGTTGCATCAAGTACTTCATGGATGGAGCAGGATTCAAGAGTTTAAAACACAAGAGATGCCTATGAAAATGGGAGATAGAGACAATTAACAGGAAAAATATATGGCAATGAAACATACAGAAGACCAATTTCAAAATAAAGTCAGTAGATGTTGTAGTGATGAAATGTTATTAAATATACACTACATTATTTAATTACAAAATGGAAATTCCAATTATGTCACCCCTGCCTAAAATAAAATTGGTCAACATCTTCAACCTTAGAAAATTATAGTTCAAGGCTAGAACAAAAGACCTCAAACTCTGGTGTAAGATTGTGTGCTTCAGCAACTGTCTTCATAAACCTAAGCCATGGCCCTATCCGAGGACAAGGTGGACCTGCCCAACCAGGCTTCCCTCCAGCAACGCACTCTTCATGTGATTGCAAATGTGGTACACCTATAAAAAGCAAATAACATGTAATAAAATATATCAAGCAAGTTCTACAACACAAGTTCAACATCTTCTAAAATAAAATATCACTACTAAACTTAAGGATAATATATTTTCAAAACTTTTTAAGATTGGAGGTCTATATTTCATAATCAAATATTTGATTTTAAAGGCATCAGCATCCATATTCTTAACTATTTTCTCACAGGCATATAAAATTTAAAAACAGATATAACTTGACTAGACATGCATTGGAATCTAGTCGCTCCTATTATCTATTGGACCAAGTATACCAACCCCCTCTTTCCATGGTTTATCCCTGAAGTTAACATAAGAAATCCCCAACATACACTTACAATGTGTCCAACTTTGTTTTTTCTGCCCCTAACTTGATCACCATCCCATTCCACCATATTAAAATTAGTTGTTCTCTAAGCCATTGGTGAAGTCTAGGACTCCAATCCACTTACAAGATTAATTGGCGCGTACAGTGAGAAAAAAACACATCAACATCTAGAACAGTCTTGCCCACACTATCAATAGTCAAGGAAGACAACCAAGGGGCTACTACACACTACCCCCTCACATCCCTCTCCGTGTGTCTTAGTTGAGTATTCTATTACACACAATATTGCACGATGAGGTCGAGTCACTCGAAATCGACCAAGTTTGACTCAGTTTGGACCAAACAAGGGACTCGACAATCTAACTTGACCGAATGCTAAATCTCGATCTTACTTCGTCGAGTCACCATCTGATTTGGTCAAGCCCATATCACGCATGTTAAGTTCATGAAATAGGCTCCAATATTTTAAAATACATATATGTGTGTGTGCGAGTAAGCAAAAATAAATAAATAAACAAAAAGTTGGAGGCCTTTTATATCTGTCAAAAATATTTGAGAGATTGTTATGACCCTAATGGGGATATGCATTGTTAGTTTACATGTTGCTCAGAACCTATTCTCCTTCTTGTGTAGCAACCAAGGCAAGATGTGAGGCATTTCATGGAAAAGAGTCTCAAATTTGAACAATTTGCCTCATAGCCCACTTTTCATCTACTTTTTATCACTTGGATTATGAGGGCGTACTTGTTTTATAAAAATATGTGGAATAGGTGAGTTGACGCATATGGGCATGTGCCTATCTTCATGGCACATGTACAACAAACTCTTCACTTGTGGACCTATTCTTCCTCGTCAACCTAGTTTGAGGTTTGCTTGTAACTACCGTCTCCCTTATTCTATAAAAGGGAAAGGGAACACTTCACTTGAAACACTAGTTTTGCTAGCTTGCTAAGAGGATAGTGAAGAGTAGAGAAGTTGTCATAGCAGATGTTCGGTTTTTTGCATTAGCAACATGGGAGAAGCTGAATTGTTGTTATGTAATCTTATCCAATATTATCAGAACCGGACCAGTGATCGAACCGGCAGAGCCCAAAATGTGAACCGGACCGGAACCAAAAAAAAAAAAAAAAGGGGGGAAAAAAACTGGTCAACTAAAAAATACATAAAATATTCATATTTTGTAAAAAACCATATATATTCATGTGCATACATATGAATCCAAACCATTAATACACAAATATGCAAATTTTCTCATATATATATCAAGTATGGGTGCAAATAATGCATGAGTAGGGGCTTAGGGTTAGGTTAGACGCTTTAGGAGAGAGATTTTTTTGGTTTTTTATAAAAAAAAATCAAACCCATGGTTTCCTTGTTGTTGTTGTTGTACGGCGTTACCAACTATTTTGTACCATAGTTGGACTTCTTGTGAGCCGCCAGTTTTATGAACCAATCAAGTGTTCATTATCAGTGTTCGGAAGTTCAGAAGACTTTTTCAGGGCCAATTTTGGCCCCTTTTGTAATAATTGCATGTCCAGACCCCCATGGGGGAATTGTAATAAGCTAGTCTAAGCATGGTCATTTTGTAAAAGGCTTGGCCTACCTTAGGTTTAGCTATCAAGGGGATACTCTAGAGTGTTTTTTCCTTAGGAATTATGCGTTGCGCTTCAGTGGCGTATAATTCCTGAGTTTTTCACTCACACCTCCAAAGCTAGAATATTTACCATGGTGGTCGAACCTAGGGACGTTATTAAAGCCTAAGTGTCTATGTATTTTTACATGCTAGCCATCAATAATAAGTCGTATGGACATGCACTAGGTCCCCTAGGAGTTTGAGTCTATTTCGATAAAAATAATTTTTTTCGTAAAATTAGACCATTTTTAATGGTTTAAATGGAAATCATTATAATAAAAGCATGGTTTGGAGGCGGAATTTGGCGTGGGGATGCTCGTTTTCACGCTCATAGCGTCCTCTTTAACCTAGGACCCACTTTTCCTAGGTTTCAGGCATTAAATTGTCATTTGTGGCATTTTTTTCTTGAAGACGCGACAAAATGGCATTTAAATGCTAAATGAGCTACAAATTGCACAAAAAGACAAAGTTAGAAAATCCAAAAGTATGTTTAAAAAAAACATGTGGAAAGGGTGGCTAACTAGTCTCAAATAAAGGGCGACCATATTAAGTGGTTAAAGCATGGCTTAAAAATCATTTTTTTTAAGTGGTGGGTGATATCTTTTTTAAGAGTACGTCTTTCCTTCCTCACGTGGGCGTCACTCCATGCATGACAACTCGTAAAAAATTTGGTGATGTTTCCAATGTGAAGAGGGGTGCCCCTCTCATGAGGTGGCAGCCACCTCACATTCACACCAACCAAGCTTTAGTCCATGCGTGGATATCTCCCTTGATTAAGGGATGCACACCCCCCTCTCAACCAATTCATGCACTCGCCCTCTCCTCCTTCCTTTTGCTATTAAGCGAGTGCTTGCTCCATTGATAGAGGTGGATGCAAAGAACCTCTGCTAGTTTTGTAATGTCATGCCTTTGTGCATTTTATGAAAAATATTGAGGCTTTGGAGGTCCATTGGTGCATGTTGTGAATGGTGTGAGCTTAATGAGGTAATCTTGTTTTATTTTCTTCATGCATTGTCTGAATTTGGTAATCAATCTGGCTTAGAGGGTTATTCCAAAACACATAGAGTAAATATTTGTTGTCTTCAATTTATTTACTTACTATTTTGCATCTAGAATTTCAAGAGTAGTATGTTATAGTAAGTTATATTTCATGCTCTTTTGATTTTTATTTGCGAAATGTACCATATTTGATCCGTCTTTTTGCAAGTGTGAATAAGCTTTCAAGTTTCAAGTTACTCTTTTGGAGCAAGGGGCGGAACTAAGTTGCATCTTCCCCTTCTTCAGATCTTGGATGAATAAAATTGCTTGTTCCATTGGCACCTACAAGTCTCAAGGGAGATTCAAAGCTTGAGCAAGCTTGCTTTCATCATCCATTTTAAAACTCAAATCTCTCTCTTTACCTTGTTCTTATTTCATTTTGCTTAACAAAGTTAGATCTACATAGCTTCATTTTAAAATCTGATTTGTCATGCAAAATTTATAGATCTAAAAGTACTTTAAAGCCGTATTTCAAGCTTAGATCTAGTTTTGAATTGTCAACATTTGAAGTATCAAGTTTTTCCTATCATTCGCAAATATTGATTTGTAATTTTTATGTGTTTTAGACTAACATACTAACATACTAATAAACTTTTAGTGTTTGCTGGGTTTTTTAGTGTTTGTCTTACAGGAAAGCGAGGAAAACAAAGAATTTTGGAGCATAAACTATAAAAAAATCCCTTCTCTTCATTCCCTTGCTCTCCTTCAGCTTTCCCTAAAGCTTAAAGTCTCTTGAATCTCGCAATTTTTGCGGATCAAGAGCGCTCTCTATCGGAGAGTTATTATTTAAGTTTGTAAGAATTTATAAATAAAGAGCAAGTGGGATTACGGCTCCCACGCCCTTCTTCCCCCATTTGGGGGAAGCCTGTATCTTTCTACGTTTATTTTTGCTTTCTGCCTGTATTCCTAGAATAGTATTATGCTAGGCTAGCTTTCAAATTTTGTAAAACGGTTTAAATTTATCTTTACTTAGAAGTTCAACTTTGCGAGTTTTGAAGTTGCTTTTCGCATGTTAATCTTTTCTTTAGATTTATTTGCATGCTAAACAAACTACTCATCCCCTTGCTTTCCCGAGTACGATCTTTGACCTGAAAGAGATACTTGGGTAGTAATTAGATAATTTGCAACTTTTGTTTATTTTAGTACTTTATATCTTTTTTCTATTAGCCAAATTATTGCTCATAAAAATCTCTTGAATATCGCTCTAAGCGGATCAAGAGCGCTCTCTGTCGGAGAGTCTTTTCCCTTTTTTTAAATCTCTTGAATCTCGCTTTAAAGTGGATCAAGAGTGTTCTCTGTTGAAGAGTTTAACAAAATTTGAACGAATATTTTGCCCACTCCGTGTATGCTCTACCCATCGCAGGCTAGTCTGAGCTTTGGGATATCAAAAGCGGTAGTGTTGCAATGATTAAATTCTTTACATTAAGCTAATTCATTCATTTTAATAAAATCAAGTCCCTTTTTAACCAACGAAAATCCGACGTTGCCTCGATAGTGATCGAAAGTGGGAAAGTTTTGACAAGGGAAGCAGGAACAACTGGGAGGCGACCTCAAAGCACAGTTAGGCTACACCTTTGTTAGTGAAGTGTTGAACACTGCTCTCGAGACTCCATTCCAGCCCACATGTCCTTGTACAAAGCCACTTAGATCACATTCTGGACATATTCCCTGTACCGCAACGTATATCGGGTATCCCCTCATCCCACAATTAATCAACTCATCCCATAAAAATACTTAATAAAATAAACCAAGAGCATTCGCACAATAGTCCTTTCAGCACTCTAAAACGGACAGTGACTCCATCAGCATTGCTCTTTCATCAGCAACAATATCATTTCCAATCACTCAACATTAACTAAAATCCTTAGAAACCTTTCCTTTTAGTAGGGTCTACTCCCCTTGGCTTCGTTAGGAGTTTGCCTAAACGGAGGAGTCGGGAACAGGTGACAACACCTAACTCTTTGCTTGCCCCCAAGGCCACACCGAGCAGCGTCGAAAGATTTTTGCTTCGGTGGCAACATACGGCATAGTACAGACCGTCCGGTTCCGTACAGAACCGGACCAGACAAAACTGGTCAGTTCGGCAGTTTTGGTCCAAAATCGGCCAGTTCGGGGGCAGTCTGAATCAAAAATATGGTTTTTCCGGTTCAGGCACCAAACCGGACCGGTTGGGCCTGTGAACCGATCGGACCAACTAGTTTTACCAGTTCCGGTCCGGTTTCGATAACATTGGTCTTATCTTCATTGTAATATAAAGAGATGTGATTGTTACTGCAAATATTAAGTCTGGATATTTTCTATATAGGGCAATTAATGCAAATTTAGAGGTTTCACCTCTTTATTATTGGTTTCATGGATCTAGTCCCTATGAATTATCAACCTTAGGGATGAACCAAGATATAATATACAGCGGCAAAAAGCAGACTATATTTCACTTCACAACAACCTCATACATAAGGCAATCCATGAAAAAAAATACCAAACTTATGCCAACAAATTTCAGCTCTTAAGAGCAATCTTTTCAAGCATAAACCAGAACTGAAAATCACTTTATGACAGTAGAAATTACAGCAATAAATCTGCCATATTATCTTCAAGATTAATGTTAAAACCCTTAACAATTTCAGCCTTAACTTAAGTCAAATCAGCAAGACATATAAGTGCTGGAAATTAACAAACCATGAGGCTAATGATAGCTGAAACCCTAACGCCTTAAGACAAAGAGAGATAAAGTACAAAGAAGAGTAACTACGAGAGAGAGAGAGAGAGAGAGAGAGAGAGAGACTAGCACTCCTCTTCTCACATCCTTAAACACAATGTATGGTAATGAATTCTCCAAGCATGATGATAAGACAATTTTAGACAATTGAAAACTTCATGAAATCCATGCACATACTCACAGCGTATCACAAGCTAGTATAATACACCAAGCGTCTCCAAAACCCTAACTAGGGAAAGCCAAGAATATCCTAGTTTGACCAAAGACTCTCCAACAAGCTAGAATCACCACTAGAAAGTTCCTATTGACCTCATGAAATGTTAAGTTTTTACTTGTTTAGCATAATAACATTAAAACAATAGGATCACTGAAAAAAAGACAAGCACAGCAACACAAAGAACACAAGATTTTCTGTTGGATTTTGTGCAACTTCGGAAGTTATTCTTATTATATTCTATTGTAATTATTTGTACCTCCTACAGGAGTTGATCTTGATGTAATTAATCATGTAAACCCTTGAAAGAATCAATGTAAACCTTGGGGAGAAAATTAAGTAAATAAAATAGTTATTAAATGTATTTTTATATTCCCCCAAGACAAGTCGGCCCTGCCAGATTAGACAAGTCGGCCAGTGGGTAAACTGCCCCAAAACAGTGGGTAGAACTTCCCCAGTCAGGTCGGCCAATTTGGGAAAAGTCAGGTCGGCCCAAAAAGGGAAAAAGTCATTTTTGCATGTGTATAAATAGAGAGGTCGTATGCCTCATTTATTCATTCACTCACACACAACAAGTTTCGCATCACTTGGAGAGGAGCTCGCACCTGCAACTAGGAGAAGCTTATTTTTGGGGTTTTTGGTTAGAGAGACTTTCTACTTTCTCTCTCTCATCTTTGTACTCTATTCTCAGAATTATTCATCTCTATACGAAGGTTGTTGGGTTTCTCCCAATTGGGTTTCCCAGGATAAAATCTCGTGTTCTTTGTTTCTGTGCTTTGTCTTTCTTCTAGTGATCCTATTGATTTTATGCAATTGAATTATTATGCTATAATTGTATGAAACACCAACATTTTCCTCGGGGAAACCACAAGGGAGAAAACCCCGCAAAATTTCCTCAATATAGAAATCACCAAGACAATGTAAAATCCCAAGACAACTTCTTTCTTCACCAGCGCGCTTCTCTCTCTCTCTTATGCGAACTTGCTTGAGTGAATGAGTGAGTGAGAGTGATGTCAAATGAGGAATTTGACTCCTCTATTTATATTCTTCAATTGGGTGACTTTTTACCCTAACTCGGTCGACTTCTCTTGACTGAGCCGACTTCACTTAGGAAGACTCAATAACTTATTTAATATAATTCTTGAGGGTACTATTGACCCGACTTACAAAGGAGGGTTTACATTGACTCTTTCAATGACTCTTACATGACCAATTACATCAATGACATCTCCCGAAGGACGAATAATAATATAATAAACAAATACAATTAGAATATCTTCCGCAGTTACATTTCTTTAACATGAAAGGCGTTTCCTCCTCTCTTCCTCCTCAACTAGTACAATGTAGGGTTAATTCACAAACCCTAACTTCAGTGCCTCCTTATGAAACAAAACCTCAACCCTATAATTCGAGAATGCTCCATGAAACCCTAGCACCTTAAGGCAAAGAGAGATAAAGTACAAAGAAGAGTGAATAAGAGAGAGAGAGAGAGAGACTAGCACTCCTCTTCTCACATATTTAAACAAAAGTGTGATAATGAATAAGCTTCCAAGCATGATAATAAGACTCTCTCCTTCCTCTATTTATACGAGAGATGAAGGGAGGTCTATAATGACTAGTGGACCTAGTCCACTACTAGCAACCTACAAGATACAAGTAGGTCCACACAAGTGAAGTGCTTCCTCTACAAGTGAAACATGCTTCAAGGTGATGACAACCCACAAGAAAGACTCCATGGCAAGGGCACTCCTCATCCAAGGTCCAGCGCTCCTCCTCCAAATGCTCCAAAGCTCTAATGCATCTCCTAGCCCATGTGCCTCCTCCTAGTCCACCCACCTACATGTCCACTCTCCCAATCCAAGTGTCCTCAAGTCAAATGTAAGCCTCCATGCAAGAATCCAAGCAACCCCATGTTGTCTAGGGCTCAATGTATCCTCATCTTCACAAGAAGGAGACAAAGGAGCACTTCATCTTCAGGTACCCCATGTACTATGATATTAGAGAACGATTTTTTTGTCTTTTCAAGGAGTCTTAGAACTCTCTATCCACTTTATTTCGCTTCCTAGAGCAAAGATGCTTGGCACTTTACACGAGGGAGGGGCTTTTAGACTTAGATCTTATTCACTCCACCCACCCCACCCTAGGTTGGACCTCATCTAGGTTGGACAAGGTATCCTTGAGCTTCAGGCTTCCATACTTCATGTCATGAGGATGAAACAAGAGGTTCTATAGTTCCAATCTCACACCGGGAGCGTGGAAAACAAAGCAGGCACTGTGGATCACACCTTGTCTTTAGGACATCAATATTCTTGTTTGTCCTATAACCCTCTTCATCCCTCACGATTTTCCTTGTGCTTACAATTAATATCTTATTGAAGCTCAACGAAATGATCTCAAGCAACAATTTGGCCAAAGACAGGCGATCTGAGTAGATACAAGTCATCTAAGCAAATCTAAGCATTTCAAACTTCAAAGTAGATCCAAGCAAATCTGATCAGATTGGAGTAGATCTAAGGGAGATCAAAATAGATCTGAGACCATATATCAAATGACATGCAAACCAAGGGAATTTCAAGTAGATCTGGGAGTTTCCAAGAGCAAGTTTGCCCTCTCTGATCTACGCAGCTGCTGTAGGAAGATTTATCAAATGTTGGTCTAAATATTTTGATTCTATTGCATTGCTCAAGCATAAACTATAGCTCAAAGTGGGGATCCCTATGGATAATCAATACCTACTTTATACAAGTAAGCAACTGGAGGATTCTTCTCAGGTATTTGATTACAATATCTGCAAAGACTCCACCCTTCTTTTAGCATTGTATTTACATATACTGCGGAATCTGGGGTACCTTCTTCATCCAACCTGGTTTCTTACAGGGGTGCAGCTCGATCCAAGGCATCTCCTACAACATCCCAACCCCTTATCATGCCAAGTCCATACATTGTTGACAAATTGGACGAAATTCTAGCTATAGAGGTCAAACATACAGAGGTAAATAAACTCTTTTCAACAGTTAAGTCTGCAATAGTAATCTGTCGATTTAATGGGTTTTGACCATGGTCAACAAATCTGCACCAATGAATTTATTCCCACTGGACCAAACATTGTGAAATCCTTTTTGTGTTCCAAAGGTTACTTTGTAGTTCAATTTTATATTCCTAATGATTACCAAAAAATTGGAGTCCTGGGTTTTTGGGTAGAGCAGGACTCTTTATTACTCCATGGTTTCCAAACTTTGATCCCTCCACTGTGGTCATATCCAAAATGTCGATTTGGGTCTGGCTCCCAAATATGCCTCTTCCTTTTTGACATCATTTAGTCTTTAAAGATATTGGAAATGCTTTGAGCAGCTTTTTAAAGTATGACCTCAAGTGGACTCAACAGGGTCTTTTCACATATGCTCGAATCTCTGTGGCGATTGCTCTTAGTAAAGATCTTCCAGACAGAATGCTGCTACAGCATCACAAATTTAGATGGATTTAGAACTTGGATGAAAATACATCATTTAGGTGTCAGTATTATCACCAAACAGGTCATCTACAGGAATCTTGTCCTCGAGCAAGAAGTCATTCTAAGAGAAAAGAAGGGCATTCTTACAAATCTAAAAGCTGGCAGCCATATGAACACCCTCTTTCAGATGATGAAGATGATGAGAGTGCAGCATATTTTCATTCTTTTGAGGTAGAGAAAGATAATAATCAAGGAACAGAAGTAAAGAATGATGATATTAAAAATACACCAGAGGCTCATCAAAAAGTAATGAATGTGAGGGATCCGCCTCCTCTTCAGAGATAGTTGCAAATGAAGTTCTAGTAGGAGGAATGAAGAGATCACATGAATTCGATTATTCCAGGTCTGATAAGGAATAGGATTGGGCCAAGTAGATGTGCTCCCTGCAAGATAGATAATGAAACTATTTTTCATCTTTTGTAAATTTTCCTATCTCAATTTCAGTTTGGAATGAAATATTGCTGTTAGTACATGGTTCATTCTCCTGGGAAAAAGATACATTTCTGAATTGTTTTGAACACTGGATCAAAGATCCCACTTCCTCAAGCCATAGGGCCTCGCCATGTTGTGTGTTGTGGGGGCTCTAGCTAGCCAAAAACAAAATGATTTTTGAAGGAAAAAATCTTTCTATTGGGCAGGTTTCTCATAACATTAGACTATCCCACAGACAAATCTATAAGGAGCCAAAGAAAAGGCCACAAGGATTTTAAAGGAACCTGGAATAGATTATGATTATTCTTGGGGGTTTTTTGATGGGGCTAGTCAAGGCAGTCTAGAAAAGTGTGGTGTTGGGGCCATCCTTCATATAAACAATCATCGTCATCTTCTTCTAATATGACTGTGCTGGCCTTGGTTCCAACAACAGAGTAAAAACTTTCTAATAGCAAAGTAGACTATCTATCTAAAGAAGCCCTCTCACTGTAGGAAGGTACTTAATCTGTACTAAAATTCAAGGAGGATGCTCTATCCTCTGAATCTTCTCCGTCTATCTTTTGAATAATGTAGAAGAATTAGTCTATTCCATAATTAGCCCTAGCTAAGGTATGTTTTCTTCTGTCCTGATGCTCTGTAGGTAAGATAGGAAGGCTCTTGGAGGCCCAAATGACCAATGGATGACTGTAAATAAGTAGTTTAGGATTGCACTGATGGCTCAAACTGTTCATGGTTTTTGGACTTTAGCCAAGTGGCCAAGGTAATGTATATTTTGATTTCAAGCTTGAAATATCAAATATAAAGTTTATTTTTTCTTGCAAAAAAATAAATGAACAATCCTTGATTGAAAATTCAGAAATACATCATTTTGATCCTCGAGTGGTTTTTGAGGGACCTCTAGTGGGGATGGATAGAGGTTAAACAGAAGAAAGGAAAAAAAGGTCGGATTAAGGTCATTGCCACATGATGGCTTAAAACCTGTTCGAACACAGAGGACCACCTCCTCTTCCGTCCAACCCCAGTGACATGGCCAGTCTTGGCCTTGTACCAGCAGGCAGACGGTTTCTTCTAGGTCATAGAAGCAGACCCATCACTCCAGGCAGAGACACATTACCCCGTCTAGCTCCTCTTCCAGCACTTCCTCTGGACAGGGTTATATTCTGTGATTCCTCCAGTCAGCCTTGGATTTCCGATGTAACATGACACTTTTGTATCACAGGCCCTAGATCTATTATCTTTGTATATCTCTCTCCTACATTGGCTCTCCATCTTTGGAGTTTGATATCTAGGTTTTAGTCATAGTTTTCTTTCTGCATTTCATTTTATAGGAGGCACCTTAATGCTCCCACTTTGTATTGACATCATGGTTCCAAAACAGTCCCACTGACTATTTTGTGGTCATTTGTTGGACATTAATAAAATTATCTTATCTTGTGATTAATTCTGTGGACCATGGGATACTTATGAATGTTTTTTTAGCATATCTGTATAATGTGTTGTATGCACCTGAAAAATGTGGTTTCCATCATTCTTTATGAATAGAAATTGTGATTTTTTCCCGTGACAATAAATAAATAAAAAAACAAAAAAATCAGTATCAGCGAAAAAATCACAGGGGCCATCAACTCAGGAAATTGGCGAAACTTGACAAAGCGTAAACTCAAACCTGAAAAACTTGGAAAAACTAGAAAAACTTGGCAACCCAAAAAAATTAGACAAATCAAGAGAAATCAGATATTTTTGCAACACATCTACACTATTATTAATTTATGATCTTCAAAGCAAACAAATACACACCCTCAGATAGATAATTAACAGCTTCAATTTTTTCTCCTAAGTGACTGAAATAAAGGATTCTTTACAATAAATTAATGAAGCTCTCTTCCTTCTCCAACAAGAAGTTGCATTACTCTTTCTGCCCTTTCTTTGGGAAACCCATCACTTTGGCAGATAAAACATGGAATGTGGTTGCTGCCATGATCAATCCCTAAAAATAACATGAATCAAAAAGTTGTTTAACTCCTGTAAATTAAGGACATGTGGCCTAAATCAATCATATGAATTACATGAGTAATGTTCCAACACATTCTTAAATATATAAAACAGTAAATGTTGCCTACCTATTGGATGAACTGTAAGAGCAGGGCGGTTTGACACTGCTACATGCTTGCTAAGAAATATTATTTCATCCACAATCTCCCCCGTCAACTCCTCCCAACGCTTATCCAAGTTGTCTTCCGCCACAATGCTTCGATCTTGCTTCAGTAATCGGACCCTTCCATTGAGAAATGTTGAAATATCCTGCAGAATTAGAGAATAATTAGATTCCAGATATTGCTGATAAATAAATTCTGTGCAATGCCCCTTACAATTCAGAAGCATACAGAAGCTATGCATGACTGGCTTTCATGTAACATTCAACAAGCTAATGAAAAGATCTTGCCACTTAGCCTATATACTTTTAATTAACTAACTAACAATAGGAAAACAAATTAATTAAAAATAAAAGCAAAAAACATTAAACTAACAGTAGTATACATTGCAATTGTTTTTGTTTCTAAAAAGTAGTTTCAAAATGAATTAGGCACTAACAATGGCTCCAACAAGAGTATGGCAATTCTTCTTATTTAATGTAGGGAGTTGTACTTGTAAAAAGATCAAACTTGAACAATGATGATTTTCAAATCTGAAGCCATGCTTGAATGATGAATCACAATCACAACACCATTTTTTGAGCATACACGAGATAGCATATCGTTTAATTTACTCTATGTTACAGCTTGTTTTCACACCTAAGTGGCAAAGTCCTAATCCACTAATGCTACAAGTGCAACTTCGGAAGATGATTGCCACTGACACCTCAGCAAAGATCTTCCCACATTTTAGGCCTGCTTTAGAGGCCAAGAGAGGCTTCCCTAAAGGCTAAAGGTTTCTGGAAAAAGGCCTTCACAAGATCTCAAACTTGCTTGAAGATAAAGATGTGTTTTGCATTAAGTAAAAGTCCAATGTGATTGCTTAATGAAGAAAAATTGCAAGTGGATCAATCAAATAGACACCTTTCAGAAATAAAGATTTGCTCATGAAAAATCATCCATGGATATAAAATAAAAGATACTCATGAAACTTAAATCAGCAATGAACCATAACGTTGCAGCACCAAAATTCACATTTAAACATGTTGGTTAATTGTCCAAAATCATCCACAAATGATATTTTCCAATGGTGGCAAGGTTATACTTATTAGTTTATGAGTGATTATAGAATGAGGCCCTCTTGGAAAGAATAAAATCTCTGCAAAAGGGTGTCATCCATTCTACTAAGAATCCAACTAAGTTGTAGAGATTTAAATCACTTCAACAAAGATGGCTTAGATCTTTAGTGAAATCTTGTTTTTACAAACATAATTAGTTAAATGTCTTGCCATATGATCCATGAGTATATAAATATATGAAAGATGTTATGAAAATAAAATCAGTAAAACACGAGCACTTAATAACTTCCAAAATGTAAATGATTAGATGATTGTAAAACATTCATTCAATAAACCATAAACATTTAGGAGACGTTGTGTCTAATTGCTTAAATCAAAATTGTAAGATAATAACCATGCAAGTAACACCATGATACATTATCTTGCTGCACAAAAAGGAAACAAAGGACATTTTTAATAGAAAATTCCATAATTTCAAAAATTCAGTGAACCAATCATTTAAATGAAGTTATTAGTGGAATCTAAAATTATTAGTCACGCAGAAATATTCCAAAATTATTTACTTCGTGTCCTAATGTATTTTGAAACATAAATCAACAAGAAATGACAATGAAAATTCAGATTTTTTACTCAGAAAATTTCCAGAAAACTGATTGAGGCATTAAATCTAAATTTTCAGCTATTAGATCATCTCAAAATAAAATTCCAGAATTAATTAAAATGCATAAATAAATTTCTAATTTTCTAGAATTAAAATTTATAATTTAGATGTCTTTAAATCATGCTAAAACACCATGAAATTCAACGTTAAGTGCCTAGAACTTATTAGATATGTTTCAGCAAGCCAATAAAACCCCTAAGAAAGATGAAAAATTCAGCACATCTAAGAACTGTTATATGGCCTAAAACCTACAGAAAACATAATTAAATCTACAAGAAAATTATAAAATAAAATAAATAAATAAAAATAAAAATAACAAAAAGTAAGAAGTTAGCCCCGAGGGGTAGCGCAGTTGGTTGGAGCTTCCGAGTCCAAGACCGAAGTAGTCGAGGTCGGAGGTTCAAATCTCTGGGTCCTTCGGGATTAGGCTCCCGAACGTGGAGCCGATAGGGTGATGCCCCTTTGGCCAATAAAACCCCCAAGAAAGATGAAAAATTCAGCACATCTAAGAACTGTTACATGGCCTAAAACCTACAGAAAACATAATTAAATCTACAAGAAAATTATAAAATAAAATAAATAAATAAAAATAAAAATAACAAAAAGTAAGAAGTTAGCCCCAAGGGGTAGCGCAGTTGGTTGGAGCTTCCGAGTCCAAGACCGAAGTAGTCGAGGTCGGAGGTTCAAATCTCTAGGTCCTTCGGGGTTAGGCTCCCGAACCTGGAGCTGATAGGGTGAGGCCCCTTTGGGTGGGCCCCTTGAGAATTATCACCATGGATGTAGTGAGCCCTCCATCTCCGGGGCTGTGAACCACATGGAAAAAAAAAGTATGAAGTTAAACTACAAATAAAATAGAGAAAATTTGCCTAACGTCTAAATTAAATCTAGAAAAAACTCAAAAATATTTTGGGATTTTATTTAGTTTATTTATTAACTTTTTGGAAATATTCTCAAGTCAAAATCTAATTACTAAAAATGAAAACTAAAATCTTCAAGAAGTCTGGTTGTGAGAATTTGGGAAGGTGACTAGTGCTTTCGAGATCCTTGGGCAAATGGAGGCTAGCTCCTTCTTCTTGAATCTTGTTTGTATATGCTTGGAAGGAACCCCTACTAAACAACATGTCTAATTCTTATACCAGCAATTGATTATAGCTCATTAGTAGTATCAAGGAAGAATAACTTTGCATACACCTTCAATTAATCTACCTAGTGTTATCCACCTAAGTTGCACGTAGTTGGATTTCAAGTGAGCCTGCAAAGATTGAGCAAGTATACTTGTTCATATTCAGAAGATTGTTTATTTTTAAGTTTTGCAAATAAAAAAATTTCCCATAAGACGGGTCAATTTTTAATGTTTTTTAATGTAAAAATTCAAAAAAGCATAAAATAGTGGTTAGGGGGTGGAATTTGCCATGGGGGTGCTCGTTTTCTAACCCGAAGCGCCCACTATACCCCTAAACCCCCTTTGGAATTAATTACAGTGATTATTTATCACTTAAATTAAAATTCCCTCAAAAAAGTCAAAAGTGAATAAAAAATTAAAAAAATAGAAAATATGGAGAAAAATCAAATCCCACTAATCAGGGGAGCTTGTCCTAGACATGTCTTCAGAGGTGGTGAGTTTAGTTTCAATGGAGGGCGAGTTAACTCCTCTTGAGATTTGGTGGTTGAGTAACTGAGTTAGCTATGAAGAGGTGGTGCATTCTCCATCATAGAGAGGGCGCTTATGTGGATGAGGGCACATCATTAGTAGATATGGTGCAATCTAAGAGACAGGGCAACCTACCTTGAAGAGGTGGCGCCTCCCTCTTGAATCCAACTCATGATTCAATCCCTTGAATCACTCATCCAATCCCTCATTCATCTCTAGAACTCGCCCTTGACTCCAAGAGGCTAAAGGCTAATGCGCCCCCCTTGGGCTCTTTTTTGCCATAAAAGCAAGCTCATTCTCCATGTTTTAGAAGGAAAGAATGAAGCTCTGCTAAATTTTTGTTGTAATAGTGTTACATGTTTTTGTTGAATAAAAGCTTTGGAGGCTACATGGGTGTGTCATATTGGATGTGTGGATGTTGATTGTCTACTGTGCTTAAGGAGGTAATTGTATCTTAGTTAGATTTGTCCACTTATGCTTGTCAATCTTTCTGCCTTATGAATGATTGGTTCTAATCCATAGGAATGAATAGTTAAGTATTTAGCTTATTCATTTATTTGTTTATGCTTAAAAGCCAAGGAATGTTCATGTTTTAGTTTGTTTACTTGCGTGATATCCTAACCTTGGGTGTAGATAATACAGATTTGATAGGCTTTGCAGCAAGTGTATTCTAAGATCTTGCAGGTACTTCCATCCGGAGAAAAAGGTAAATCTTGCTTGACTTCTCTTTCGCTCCAGTTCTTTACAAGAAAGACATAGTCCCTCTTTGATCCACCTCTACAACTCCATAGCCCAAATTCAAGGGTTTTCGGTTGCTTCACCTTCTCTCAAAATCAAAAGTTAATATCTTTTCTTGGTTATCGGTTACTAGTTTGAGTTAGGGTTTAGATATACCTTCAATATCACAGTAATATTATTCAGTAGATCTTTTTCTTTAACTCTTTTGCTTAGATCTAATTGTTATTCTCACGTCTTACCTTTTTTGCATCTAGATCTAATATTAAAAGTTGTCCTATTACAAGTTTTAGAGTAGATCTTAAGGCTTAAGTAAAGGATCTCTTTCAAGTATTTTAAAGTTTATATCTAGTAAATTCAAGTGCTTTTATTGGCTGCCCCAACAGGCAAGCCAAGATCCAAAAGAAAGTTTGCTTTCTTTTGTTGTTTTGTTAATTTCATGCTTAATTTAACTTAGAAATTTTTATTACCTTTTTTAGGGGTTGTCCAAAGACACTTTTAAAGTTGCTTTTGAGCATCTTTTACTAATATTTGTTTGTTGTTTTTTAGCTTTTGACGAACAGGTAGAGAAGCACCTTGCCCAAATGTCAAAGATCCAGACGATCCGAGGCTTCATACCTTGTTCTAGCTTTTAGGCTTTGTTTAAATATTTCAAAAAATTGTAAGCTTGGTGATCATATTCTTCAAAGGATCACAAGCATTTCTTTTAAGAATTGTAACAGCCAATAACAAAGAGAAAGCAAGTGGGCTACCCAACGCCCACACCTCGTTCCCCCTGGGGGATTCACATTTTTGTGGTGGTGTGAATTTTCGCATTTTCTTGTTTTCTCTTTTTGATACTAACTTGCAGGTAGTATACTTTGATAAATTAGATTAATTTGCTTGTCTTTTCATTTATTTTTACATTTTTGAAAGTAACAATCATAACAAACCAATCCGGCTGTGCATTCTCAAAGTAAACCGAACGAGCTTGCTCAAGAAGGTGAAAATAGATTCTCATCCGTTAATAATTTACCTTTTTACAATTTGTTTATTTCAATTAAAATAAACCGGACTCTTTTCCCCGTATGCTTTGGACCTTTGTAGCTTGTTTAATCAGTTGGTCACACCAAAAAGGGATTAGAGTGGCTAGTGTAATAGGCAAATCCAAATTAACTTATTTTCGAGAACTCGTGAGGTCGCATTGGACTTACCATAGAATCAGGGGGCTGCTTTAAGCAAGTTATGCTTCGCCCCATTGGACACTTGGTGTTGTCGCAACAAGCGCTCAGTTCAAAGGAATAGGCTTTCTTTGGGCCAAACAAGAAACTTACCCACTCCCTAATCCACTCATAAGATAACAACTAAAACTAACCAACAAGACAACTGCAAAACTTTACCGACACAACGGCACTCTTTTTCGACTCCATTGGCACTGATATATCTGCAATAATCACGAGCATTTAAGTGAATTCATATGTTGATGGAATAATTTGTTCTATGTTGTTGATGTAAATCTATGTTTTGCAATATCTTGTATCAGTGTTTACTTCAAACTCCTAAAACATTTCATCTTGGCTTTGTTAGGAGTTGGCCTAAACGGAGGAGTCAAGATCAAGTGACAGTACTTGACTCGAGACTTGCCCCCAAGGACGCACCAAGCGGCTTGAAGATTTATGTCGTGTTATCCTAGGTGTGTGTTCAGGCAACAACACCTAGCTCATATCTAATCGATGCTACTAGTTTAAGTACCCCTCCTAAGATGCCTAATACCTCAAACAAGCAACATGAAAAGCATATGTAAAACCATGGAGCAACACTACTCTTCTAAGGACTAGATAAATTAATTTGATAATAAAAAATAAAAACAAGCTATACCTCAATTAAATTCATCAAGTTGAACTCATGTGAAGTCACCAAGAACAAGTGTCAAAGGATGAAGCAAGATAGTATTATTTTTCCAAGATCAACAACAACAAATGACAAGTGAGAAGTGAGTTCCTTTTATAAGAGAAGGACTCAACTACCTTCAAAATAAAATGGTAATAAAATGTCTAAAACCTCATATTTGATCTAGGGAATCACCAAGATGTGGTCAAAAATGATGTAATATGCAAACCCCTAACAACTTCCTCAATGAGGAGAGCCACACCAGCTTTACATGGTCAAACATTGCATAAATAATGTTGCATGGGCCCAAGAAGAGAGGGCACTCCTCAAAACCATGGGTGGAAACTATCAACTGTGAAACAAAACCACAAAACCACTCCTCAAAGAGAGGGCGCTCTCCTAGAATGTGTCCACAATCCAACAAAGCACAACAACCTAGCCCAAATACCTAGGGTGCTCCAAGGAATATGGTCAAAATCTCAACAAACCAGTCCAAATACCAAGGGAAACTCCCAAAACCATGAGCAAAACCCATCAAACTATTCACAAAACCATGGGAAAGCTTCTAACTACCACACGTGTGGTCCAGAACAACTCACAAAGTGGTCAAATAAGCCAAGGACCTCATAAATATGCTCCAAAATCCATGCAAATGCTCAATCCAAGGAGGAATGATCCACTGAAATGGTCTCTATGTCAAACGTGTGAAGGAACTAAGGCCTCCAAGTGTAGCGCTCCACCATAATGTGCCAAATAGCCATCAATAATGATCAAATACCAAAGTATATGTGTAAAAAAAATCTAATGAAATAATAATTAACACAACATCAAACTTGGGCAATGTTAGTCTAACATGAATCATGATAATAATACATAAGATATACATTACAAATGCACTTCTTCTAGTAACTCATTAATTGACAATGTCTATCTATCCAATCTAACTTTGGTGTAACCATTAGAACCTTTTTAGTTTTTACATGTGAGACCTCTAAATTAACATGCAAAGTTTATTTTACCTAAGTGAAGTGAGGGTATATGGAGTGAATTACGTACATAGGGGAGAAAGGGGGTCTTTGAGAAACAACCATCATGGCAACGTAGGAGTGTCAGGTCTTATCCTTAACTTTCAAGAGTTAGGATTCTTTTTTATTTTTTTCCACATGTGTGCCTAGGAAGTGTTGTCATGGGTCATCCATCCTCACTTTCATATTGCGATCCCTTTTCATTTTTCTCCTTTATTTCTTTGACTTTAGAGGCTTTTCTATTTGCAATTTTTGCTTAGCCCTTTCATTGGCTTAGTCCCTTTTTTCTTTAGATTTATCTTAGACAACCTGGGACAAGGGAACCTGGTTTTTGTAATGGGGAATATCAGCCATGATATTTTGCTTTTGCATTTAATTCATCAACAACTTCCTTTTTTAAGAGTAGAAGACTCTTTTGACTTTGATTTGAAGCATTCATGCATTGGAATAGTAGCGATACCATATGTTGTTACTAATAATAGATCATTCACAAAGGGGAAAATGAAGGGGATGGGTGAATTGGCATCGCAGAATGAAAATGGCTAGGTAATATGTTACGGAATGAATGAAAGCACATGACTTAGTTCATCAAAGTACATATCAACATCATAATAACACACTTATTAGGTAAGAAGAGAAGCACCGAGATTTGACTAAGACAAGTAATAATTTAAGTATATGAGTCACCATGAAAGCATATAAGTAATACTCCATGCTAACATACCACCATGCAAGAAAACATGCTAAGTAAAGATGAAGGTTGGAGATATAACAACACTAAGGGGTGGTGCTCTGTCTCTGACTAGGCACATCAAGGACCATGTACCAACTAGTGTTGCTGGAAGAATCTTTGACCACTGATCTATGGTGGAAGAATCTTTGACCACTGATCTATGGTGCAGCAACAAATCTCATATAGGAAAAAACTGATCAACATTCACCCCTTGCTGAAAGAGTGGTAACACTCACTCTACAATCCACTTTAGATAGTTTATCCAGTATTACATAAGTTCGCTCTTTAATAATTATGTCCCTTCTTTCACAAAAACAGCTCATAAAAGCTCATATGTTTTACAAGATGCTTAGTGGAAACTTGAAATATATATGCATATCTTATACATTTTCTAATTAAATAAAATTCAGGAACCGAATTACCCTTCTTCCCCAAACAACCTCGTGATGGATAAAACATGAGTATAAACGACCTAAAATGGCTCCATTCAGAAAAATCTTGTTATCATGTTAAGGAAGATGAATTACATGTTTCTTCTCAAAAAGATATTGACAACTCACTTTGCAAAACCAAAACCTTAGACAAGTTCCATAATGAATAGGAACTACAGATCAAATCTATCATATTCTATGTAAACACAGTGTTGAAGAAGAATGTGTTGTTTCTTCACAATCTATTACATTGCTCTTTAAGACACATTGAGAATAAGATAAGAAGAAGTATATCTGACGCTTGTTGTTTTCCATTCCGGAAGCAAACAGAACAATGCCTTTCACTACCTTGGTTATGAAGTTCTCTTTCCTAGCTGCCATCATGAGACTCTACGAGTTAGTTTTTATCCACATCCAAATGGCATACACACTATTTGACTTTATCCAAAGACCATAGGAGTTAAATAGGGGTGCCCCATTTCATTGACCCTCTTTGGGATCTACATCGACGAGTTGGAATCCTTCCTCCATGAGTGTATTCAAGACAGAGATTGTTGCCTCCTTCACCATGTGTTGATCTCTCTACTCTTCGTCGATGACTTGATCCTATTGGCCTCCTCACCAAAGGGCCTATAGAAATAGATTGATGCCTTAGCCAATTTTGTGTCTTCCGACAATTAACAATCAACCTAGGTAAGACCCAAGTTATAATCTTCAATGCATCGAAAGAGTGCTTTCTCTATCTTACATTTCTACTTATGATTGAAAGAGGTTGAGATCATGACATCCTATACCTATTTGGAGGGCCCTATTTCAACATGTGTCAAGTCCTCCAATGCCGAATCAACAAGGGATACGACTCCCATGCCCTCCTCAAACGAGCGTGTTTCCAAACTCAGTTTCAGGTAGGAGATGAATCAGCTCTTGCATCAGCATTAAAGTAGATTTCATTTTGTATTGATGGCTTTTTTTGTTATAAAGCCAAACTTGATGTAATAAACTATTGGATGTTATGTGTTTAGGGATGTTGAGGTCATCCATCCCGCAACATGGTTTTTGGTTTTGGTGCTTTGGGATGGTTATTGTCATCATGTACATGTTGAGATACTGAGGTTCTCATGCACTTCCGATATGAGCACGTCCCATAGTTGGAGCCAGTTGTTATCCCCATTTTGCATGGGTGTCAATTTGTGATCTTCATCACAATTTAGGTGGGGTGACATGTTGATGATGGACCTTGGTACATGATTGTACCATGATGCATACTTGTCATGGGTCATGGATGGATTCCCTTGGATCACCCTTGGATTTTGTCACTTGGATGGGGGCATGGATGTTAGGGTGGCCTTTGGAGGCTTATTGTGTAGAGCCCTCTAGCCTTTGATCTTATGGATGTCCTCATCAGTCTATTGTGTTCATGGCTTGTTGATCATTATGGTGGTATAGAGATTTTGGTGCTGGTTCATGTTTTCTACATGGCTTTTATGTTGTTTCTAGGGCGAATTGTGCATAACGGGACCCTTTTTTAAAACCCTTGGTTCACCAAGTCCAACACCCTAGCTTAGATGGAGGCATATGATATATGGTTGGAAAGATCTTTCTAACCCTTTCCAATGGTGCAGAACGCTTAGCCTCATTCTCTAGGGTGTGAGAGCAATGTGGGCATTCTTTTTGGGCATCAAGTACTAGTTTTTTAGCAGTTTTCAACAATTTGGCAAGCTATCTTTAAAAGGGTCACTCTCTTTCACCCTAGATTTGTTGGACGTCTATGATATATGGATGGAAAGTTCTTTTCGAGATATTTCTAATGGTATAAAAGCTCATTTCAAGATATTTTAAGTTGACACATCATTACTTGAGCGCCCTCTCTTGGCACACATGTGGAGACATTGTTATATTATTTTATCGATGAGTTGGCATGGTGGCACACATGATGAGGCACTTTGGTCATTTCTTATTGCGTGTGGGGTTTATTGCACATATGTTCATGCACCTTGCCACTTGGAGGAGATCGTAACCACTTGTTGACCCATTCGAGGAGGATCATCCACTTGGAGATGATTTCACAGGAGATTTAGGGTCAAAACCCTACGATCTAGGGTATGTTCCTTGCTTTTGGCACATCTTCTTGGAGCGCTAGCCTTTGTAGGCTATTTTGGGAGTTCTTCCTAGCATTATTCCTTACTTCTTGGATGCACCCTCTCCTTCAATGGGCCTTATGTATCTTGGACATTGCACATGTGGCTTTGACCACCTTTATTATATTATGTATGTTAGGGTTTAGTGGAGGATATTCATTGTTTACTCTACCATAGGTTAGATCTAGGAATTTATGATTATTTTATTGTAAAGGAAGTTGAGCTCCTCTCCTATATGCGAGAGCCTCTTCCTCATTTGTACTCATGGTTGGATTTCTAGAGCTCTCTCTCTCTTGAGCTTAATTGATACATCTTTTCTTGAAGCAAATCTTGTTGTAAGAGTTCCCCTCTTGTTCATGTGTAGAGCTTTTATATTGCTTGGAGCTTCATGGTTGTAAGTGTGTCAAGTGTTTTACATTGCTAGATCTTTTCTATGTTTTGCTTGGGTCATTGAAAGGGTAGTACTACCCCGTTGGCAAAAGGTCTTTTAAGTTAAGCTCTACTTCATCCTTTCTTGCATTTTATTTATATGGGATTTTGTGTTGTATATTTGCCTTTATTCGGATTGTATAGCCATAACCCTTTATCTATAGGGTGCACCCCGTAGATAAGATAAGATAAGATAATTTTATCGATGTCCGACTAATGACCACAAAAGTAGGTCAATGGGGTTGTTGAGTACAATAATGTCATTACAAAGCAAGAGTACCAAAAGGTCTCCTATAAAAGGGAAAAATGCAGTAAGTAAAGTAGAATAGGGCGTGAAGTCTGTGCTAAAGCATGAAAAACCCTCGACCCAGAGCACAGGAATCCAAACGGGGGTGGAGATGTACAAGAAGAAAAGATGCAAGAGTAAGAAAATCCAAAAGTAATGAGGTACGTCTATCATGGAATAGACCCATCTCTCCTTACATCCGAGGTTGACTGAAGGAAACTTGGAATAGTAAGATATCCATAGGTAGAGCTGGAGGAAGGTACGAACCACCCACTACACTACTATCTAGAGTAGGTAGCCCACCATAGATCTAGAAAGGAAGGGGATGCCTCATTCTATCCTTCCCTCGTAAACCCTGGTTTTCCTTCAATCCACTAAGTAGATTGGAGTTGATAGATGTAATTCTCTTCTCTTGTGACCTATTTAGCAAGGCCCTCTTAATTGGTGATCCTTTGACTCCATTTTTCCTTGATTGGTTCAACACTAGTCCTTGGAGTGGTTCCCTTTATCCTCCCATCACCTATATTATATTCCTATACTACATAGACCCATGTTTTGCTCGAGCTACTCTCCATTTCACCTTGCACCCCCATTGCTTATTACTCTAGTGATCCTATATTAGGGAAGCCCCCTTGAGTTGGAGAAAATCCAATCAAAGTGTGAAGGGGATTGGTGTGGTTACATTGGCCATTTCTCTTGATTTCCCTTGGCTCACTTGCTTCTTCGAGACTTTAATCACACATGATAGTTTGGGAGGTAACATTTTTGGGCCATCGTTGGGGAGAAAGTCCACTTCCCATAAATTTGAAGACTGCTTCATAAACTTTTGTGAGAGACTCTTATTGCAGATTTTTCTTCTCACATGGCAACTCTATGAAGGGACGAAACCCTTGTTCCTTGCAAATTCTTGAAGATTTGTTGTATGTAGAGGTGAGCACATGCAACATTGTGAATACTTTGAAGCTCATTCTAGCGACTCCACACAATTTGTATTGGTATGAGGTATGCTTATATGCAATTTTCAAATCCGACACCATGTACTTGGAAGTGTTGAAAAAAGAATATGGCCCAAAGAAGAAACATTTCGAGACTTTTCCCAAAGATGCAATTTTCATAGAGTATCGTGGTGCATCTTTCAGAGTATGTTGCAAGAATTAATGTGATTGATGAGGGCATAATGATGAGGATGTTTGCATTTTCAATGCAAGGAAAGAAGCATGAGAATGGTATTGTAGTTTCATCCCTAAAGAGATTTAATCTTTTCCATATTTTGCTAAGAGAACTCATAATTTTGGGATTTATGGTAAGGAGGAAAAGGAGGAAGTTGAAGATACATATATTTGGGGTCTCATTTGTATTAAAGTGAAAAAGAAAATTGGTTGTTGTTGTAAATGTATATGAGAAGAATCCTTCAAGTGATCTTGCACTTGAAATAAATGACAAAAATGATGCCTACATCTTCATGGAAGAGAGATATGTTGATCCATCTCCATCAATGTCACAAAGTAATGACGAGCCTGTTGTCGCCGAATTGCGCACCTGGTTAACGCAACAGAAATCTATGCTACTGCTCGGTGCGCCCTTGGGGGAGAGTCTCAAGTCAAGGTCGTCACCTGATCTTGACTCCTCCATTTAGGCAAAACTCCCAACGAAGCCAAGGGGGGTAGTCCCTAAGGAAATTTTCTAAGGTTTTTAGAGTTTCCGGTGAAATGGTTAAAGGTGTTGTATTTTAGGAGTTTTTTAAAGTGTTGATTAAAAAACTCCCAACGAAGCCAGTGGGGGTAGTCCCTAAGGAAAGTTTCTAAGGTTTTTAGAGTTTCCGATGAAATGGTTAAAGATGTTGTATTTTAGGAGTTTTTTAAAGTGTTGATTAAAAGTGTTCCAATGTAGCTTTGCAAAAGTAAATTAAAGACTGCTTTCACCAGCATAAATTGAAAAGACTGCCAATAAAAATGCACAATATTGATATGATATTAAGCAAATAAAATGTATGATAACCAGTGCCTTATGGAGTCAATATATTTGATAAATAACGTTGTTGAAAGGGAAAGTGTTTTGCAAATGCCTCTTGGTTGCTTTTAGATTATTATGGTTTGAAATTTATTAGGGAAAAAGGGGACTCCCGAGATACCATGAGGTACATGGAGGAATGTCCGGAAATTAAATTTTGGTGGCTCCTCACGAGAACGTGTTGGCTAAAATGGAGTCTCTAAGGCAATGTTATTTGAACCGGACCGGTCATCGAATCGGCGAAGCCCAAAATGTGAACCAGACCAAAACCGGAAAAAAACCGGGAAAAAAAACGGTCGACTAAAAAATACATAAAATATTCATATTTTGTAAAAAACATATATATTCATGTGCATACATTCAATCCAAACCATTAATACACAAATATGCAAAGTTTCTCATATATATAGCAAGTATGGGTGCAAATAACCAAAACAGCACCTAGTGCAATACATCTCTGAGGTTCTGAACCAAAGTACATCAACAAAGAGGCTCAAAATGGCAACCATAGTACTAATGAATAACAATAAACTGATCATAGAAGCATAGAAAACTTTTTTTTTGTGTTTAAAAAAAAAAACAGTTTCGTGGGTCCACTATCCACGGCCGTACGACACTGTACGGACCGGTCGGTTTTGACCGGTTCGGACAAAAATCTGGTTCAACCGGTTTTGGTCCTGTTATCACCTAAGATGTAGTTACCCCTATGGATAGATCCAGTCATGGATGGCAATAGGGAAGGGCAACTCAAAAGGTGCAACCCCGATCGCCTCGACCTCCAATATTGGTTGTCACGCCAGTCGAGGCAACCTTCACTTTATGTTATCTAGCCCAGACAACAAAGGGGGAGACCCGATCTACTCCCGACAGGAGAGATCAAAACCAAGACACCAAATCAAGGTATTTCTAAGTGAAGTTAGGTGTATGGTTTATCCTAGACCTAAGGGTAAAGTCACAAGCCAAGTGAGGGGTTCAATAGGTATAGCTTTGGTTCATAGTTGATGTAAGAGTGACTTATAATGTTTGAAGATAGATCTAGGATGAATGTACTAGGTCAATGTCAAAAGATCCACTGCCTTGGGAACTGTGTCCAATGCAGGATGGTTTTAAGGGATGTATTGGGGCTAACTAGTACATAAGACAAGCTTGACCATGATTCATGATAGCTTTAAGGGTATAGTTCACCATGCAAAAGTCAAACCACAAGTCAATCCAACAATCTAGGAGAGTTGGGTTGTCTTGGAGATAAACCAGTGCCTTGGGAATTGGGAAGTGGAGTCAAAGTAGGGTTGACTTATGGTTTAGGACTCCTACAACATGAGATAAGTGGACAGTATTGGTCTTGATGGTTAAATGTGCCTAGATCTAGGTTTGACCCAAGTGGACCACAATCCCTTAAAATAAGGAATGCAGTCCCCAAGGCAAGATTTGACAAAGTGACAGTCTAGACCTAGGTTTTGAATTATTCCGATTTTAGATCTCCAAAAATCTCAAGTACCCAGTTCCTCGAAGTGAGTGAACTCACTTCTCCAAGGTGGTGCGACTTTCCCTAAGGAGGCTTCAATCAGGGTTTAGGTGGGTCAAATCATGTCGGATGGCATCCAAACTTTAGATCCGGGTAGATCAGTCAAGTAGGGGTATGGATCTATAATTTCGTGGCAATCCACCGGTTAGATCTTTGTAGATCTGAGTTTAAGTGTTCCAAGTGGTCCAAAATGGGGATTAAATCCCTTAAAATGTGGAATGGGGCCCACAAGGTGAATTTCAAGAAAGGGACAACCTGGGTGTATGTTATTTGATGTGTAGATGTCAAATCAAGTGGAATCTCAAACACCCATGTACTAGATCTAGGTCAACTTGCTCAAATGGTGAAGTGCGCCTTCCTTGGGAGAAGCTAAGTTGGCTTGTGACTTTACCCTTAGGTCTAGGATAAACCATACACCTAACTTCACTTAGAAATACCTTGATTTGGTGTCTTGGTTTTGATCTCTCCTGTCGGGAGTAGATCGGGTCTCCCCCTTTGTTGTCTGGGCTAGATAACATAAAGTGAAGGTTGCCTCGACTGGCGTGACAACCAATATTGGAGGTCGAGGCGATCGGGGTTGCACCTTTTGAGTTGCCCTTCCCTATTGCCATCCATGACTGGATCTATCCATAGGGGTAACTACATCTTAGGTGATAACATTTTGGCGCCGTTGCCGGGGAGGTTGAAATGGCCTTTTTGAGCTTAGTGAAAGATGACTCACACTCCTTATCCCAAACAAACTTCACATCCTTCTTAAGAAGGGCATTCAATGGCTTGGCCAATTCTGCTAAGTTTGGAATGAATCTTCGAACGAAGTTTATTTTGCCAAAGAAAGACTGCAAGGTGGCCACATTATGGGGTGCTGCAATAGCATTGATGGCCTGGACACGTTCTGGGTCGATTCTGATACCTTCTTTTGACACAATGTGTCCTAAAAGCTTGCCTTCATCTACCCCGAAAGTTGATTTTTTGGGATTTAATGATATACCAAATTTTCTGCAACGTTCAAAAACTCTTCTTAAATGTTCAATATGGTCTCCTCGTTCCTTTGAAAATACTGTTAGGTCATCCTGATAAATGGCAATGATTTTCCCAATCAAATCACTAAATGCTTGATCCATAGCTCTTTGAAAAGTGGAACCGGCGTTTAATAATCCGAATGGCATTCTTATATATTGGAAAGTTCCCCATGGAGTAGTAAAGGTTGTTTTATTTCTGTCTTCCTTTCTAATACGTACCTGATTATACCCCGAAAAACCATCCAACATTGACAACATACCTGCCCCAGTAACACTTTGTAACAGATTTTCCATATTTGGCAAAGGGTAATTGTCCTTGAGGGATGCTTGGTTTAGGTTTCTGAAATCAATGCATATCCTGATTTCACCACTTTTCTTTCTTACAATAACTGGGTTAGAAACCCAAGTAGTGTGTCGAACGGGTTGGATAATTCCGGCTGCTAGCATCTTCTCAAGCTCTTTCTTAATTAAGGGAGCAAGTTTTGGATTGACATTTCTTAACTTTTGCCTATAAGGTTTAGCGCCTTCATGCAATGGGATAGTATGCTCAATAATTTCAGGGTCATAAGTTCTAAGTTCGTCATAAGCCCAAGCGAAAATATCTCGATACTTCCTAATCAGATTTACAATCGCCTTTCTTTCTTCTGGGGAAGCATTCTTTCCTATCCTGATCATTCTGGGAGAAACTGAAGTTCCAATATTTATCTCTATAACCTCGTCTACCGGTTCAGCTCTCTTACCTTTGTATTCATCATGCCTGTTGAAATTTTTCTCCAGAGGTATTGCTAGTTTCCTAACATCAAGATCTTGAATGGAGGAACCGTTTGATTTGTCTTCTAAATTCACATTGCAATTTTGAAAGCTTTCATGGTTTTGTAAGAAAGTAATGATTTGTGCATCAGAATCAAATACTTGCCAATGATCTTCATTATCAGGAACGGAAGGTCTAAATATTACTTCAACCTTACACTCTTTATTTTTAAGATAATCAGGAGTTTCAAAGGTGCAAGCTATTACCGATAATGCATCAGCCAGGGTGTTTTCTTCTCTTGGGACTGCTCGTATTGCAAAGGCATCAAACATTTCTATGGTGTCCCAAACAGCATTTCGGTAATCCCTAAGCCTATTGTTCTTGGCTGCAAACTGGTTCTTCACTTGGGATACAATCAAATCAGAATCTCCAGTTACGTTTAGACATTTGATCTTTTGTTCACGACAGATTTCTAGACCTAAAAGCAATGCCTCATATTCAGCTACATAGATGTTATCACATATATAGTAGCCGGGCTACCATACATTATTTTTCTCATTCCAGTACACTATTCAGCCAGTTCCCTTACATTTGAGATGCCGAGATGAGCATCTATATTGGATCACTATCAGATTGTGGACAGCAGTTGCATTCCCCATGCCATGACTGAGTTTCAGGACACTCAGAGAGATGACCGATGTAGCCATTATACCATTGGTACAGAGCAGACAGTAGTGCCCAGAGTTACAGCAGCAGTCTCAGAGGACAGATGATGGTACAGGTTGATGAGCTTTCAGGTATATGACTCAGCAGGTATACTATTGTGTTATGGTTAGATTGCTTTTATACTTATTCTTATAGCATGTCTTAGCACTTAGTGTCATGATCTGGCGATCATATAGATATGTTGACCTGGTTGACCTATTATATATATTACTGTCCCTACTCAGACTTAGAAGTTCACTATTCATACTCATTGGTATTTACCCTCCTTAGGGAGAATAGAGGTGATCATTCAACCATACCTTGGCTTGCTAGTGTTGGCTTCATCTTTTCATTGTCTTCATCCATCCATGGCCTACCTTTTAGATTATCACCCTGACTTACTACTTGACTAGTGGCATGGAGGACCTTTCCCCACTGTAGCCTCTGTATTGGATGAGCTTCCCTGTTTATTGTGTCTCGGCTCTGAGTTGGTGACAAAACTTACCTATGGTGAGTTGGAGTTCCTTGAGAATTCCCCCTAGTCACTAAGTTGTGTTGGCTAAACCTGAAACTTTTAGTGCTGCCATGAATACAAAATCTGGAAAAATGAAATGCTATATCTTGTATGTGAAAGAAATGCCAATTGAAAATGGCCATGAAAAATAAAATGTTATATCTTTTGGAAAAATAAATACCTAGGTAAACAAGCTGTCCATGACACACCTAGAAGTGCTCAGGTAAACAAGTGCCTTAAAAACACACCTGCAGCAGAAAGCCTAAAGAAAAAATGTAAATCTATGCAATGTGTTTGTAAACACACATAGATCAAGGCTATGGAAACTTCAGGCCCAAAAAGCAATGGAACTTAAATGCTATATCTAAACAATTGCTGGCCTTATTTGTATTATGGATTGTGCGCATCTGTGAAGGTGAATAAACCCTCTTTAAACAACTCATCCATTTGTGAGACACCGCCATTCCCTGTGTTATTGCTCATTCAGTATATACTATGGTGTGTATTCCCTTTCCCTTGCCAAAGTGTCACAAAGTCAAGTTAGTCAAGTCATCCCTTAGCCTAGCCATTTATTTCAGCCTTCACCCTTCACTAGCAAATTGATCACAACTATGAAGTGAGTATGGTCCTGAAAGTCTAGTCTGAGTAATAATAATAATTAACGACACTATATATTTGGATTTAGATCGCCAGTCATGATTACTCTGTGTTATAGAAGCTATTTGAATAAATTGTAAAGCATGTATTAACCTTGACACCTTGCAGCAGCTATGGATGATAGTCTGAGTTGTATTTGGTCTTGGTTAGACCTAGTTTGACCATGGAGGACCATGGGACATGAGATGTTGGACCTTATGATGATATGGATAGATGATATATAGTCCATGTACACATACATGATGATTCTATGCAGCAGCTACAGGGTTATGATGATGATTCTTGGGATACAGCAGTGTTTGGTCATTTACAGATCATTATTATTGGCCTTGTTCCGGTACATTGGATATTCATTTTGATCATGCAGAGATTCATATGGTGTATGAGTACACATCTTGGATGGATTTGGACCTTCTGAGTCCAATGGGATAGTTTGTTTTCAGTTCCGGGCAATTACAGTGATGATTTAGCCTCAGTAGGATGTCCTAGTGCAGTTTTGGTCTGTTGGAGGCCCTGTCGGAGCAGAGATGACTTTTATCCGGTTGACCTAGGGCGCTGATGATGGAGGGGGTGGTCCAGCCACTTGAGTTTACCATATTACCCCCCTCCCGGACACATTGGTGCCCTCACCTTGACAGCGCCATCACTCCAGGTGGCTGTTTGGGCAGTTTCACGCTTCCCGAGGCATTTCAGGACTGGTAGAAATGGCTATTGAGGAAATCGATTTGGGCTACTGAGGCAAAGTTATGGCATGGGATGATAAGTGATGATAGATCGGGACCTTCCACACCTCCTCCTGCAGTTTCAGCTTCATCGGGGCCCGCATCCATCACTTATGGCACTTTCTGTGGATTTTTGGGGTCTTTTGAGGACCACGACTTCACCTTGGAGGCACGATTTGGTACTTTCATGATTATTTATTGGTTATTGTGCCATGGGGATTGACCAAGGAGGGATAAAATTACCCCTTGGACCCACCATGAGCCTCTTATGATATTTTGTCATCATGATTTGGTGGGATTCCCCTCTCCTAGGGCGACTTTGTCCACTTATGTTATATTTTATGTGTGATCCATGTATTATATTGTTGAGCTCATCTCAACCATTGATTAGACATTTGTATCTTCTAATCTTAGCCACTCATTCAAAAAGTGGTTAGGGTTTTGGTGCCTCTCCTTCCTATTTAAAGGAGAGAGCCTCTCATTGTAAAGGGACTTTTGGCTCTGGATTATTGGAATAGAAAATTATTATTGCATCTATCTCCAATGTTGTGGTGAATGTTTTTGGTGTTCGTTCGTTGGTTCTTCCTTTGCACTGAGTTATTGGAGATCTTGTTTGCCATATCTATTGTACCACGATTTTTGCATCTACAGGTGGAGGCCGATTTGCTTGAAGGAGGAGGTATTGGTAGGGGAAGACTCTCCCTACTTCTTCTTTGGAGCTCTTCGTTGGTAACAGGGAGTATTACTGTCCCAGGACCTTCTATTTCATGTTACTATTTGCATTTCTCTTGTATTTCTTCCATACTTGATCTTACTGATTGAATTTCATTCCTTGGTTTGACAGGTAGAGGAAGGCGCATTTGTGGACTTGGGCATCAAATTGGCAAGCAAATCAACAATCTCTCATTTGATCTCTGCGGGAATCTTCCTCAACATCAAGGCATCTCAACCACATCATTCAGGTATGATCTCAAGGTAAGTTCTATCTCCATAGTCTATCCAATTGTCAAAAACTCTTAAAACCCTAATTAATTAAAACCCCAATTTTGCATTTTCTTAGATCTACTGAGATCTAGTGGGTTGTTGGGTATGATATTGAAAACCCACCTCTATAGCATCCACGGCATCCCGGATCTATAGTTTGGTGAGGATTGGCTTCCATTTGACCCCTCTCCCAAGCCAACTTAGCTTCTCCCAAGGAAGGCGCACTTCACCATTTGAGCAAGTTGACCTAGATCTAGAACATGGGTGTTTGAGATTCCACTTGATTTGACATCTACACATCAAATAACATACACCCAGGTTGTCCCTTTCTTGAAATTCACCTTGTGGGCCCCATTCCACATTTTAAGGGATTTAATCCCCATTTTGGACCACTTGGAACACTTAAACTCAGATCTACAAAGATCTAACCGGTGGATTGCCACGAAATTATAGATCCATACTACTACTTGACTGATCTACCCGGATCTAAAGTTTGGATGCCATCCGACATGATTTGACCCACCTAAACCCAAATTGAAGCCTCCTTGGGTAAAGTCGCACCACCTTGGAGAAGTGAGTTTATTCACTTCTAGGAACTGGGTACTTGAGATTATTGCAGATCTGAAACCGGAATATTTTAAAACCTAGGTCTAGACTGTCACTTTGTCAAATCTTGCCTTGGGGACTGCATTCCTTGTTTTTAGGGATTGTGGTCCACTTGGGTTAAACCTAGATCTAGACACATTTAACCATCAAGACCTATACTGTCCACTTATCTCATGTTGTAGGAGTCCTAACCATAAGTCAACCCCACTTTGACTCCACTTCCCAATTCCCAAGGCACTGGTTTCTCTACAAGGTAATTCAACTTTCCTAGATTGTTGGATTGACTTGTGGTTTGACTTAGGCATGGTAAACTATACCTTTGAAGACATCATGAACCATGGTCAAGCTTGTCTCATGTACTAGTTAGCCCCAATACAACCCTTTAACTATCCTGCATTGGACACGGTTCCCAAGGCAGTGGATCTTTTGACATTGAACTAGTACACTAGTCCTAGATCTCACTTCAAACATTGTAAGTCACTTTCACATCAACTATAAACCAAAGCTATATCTCTTGAACCCCTCACTTGGCTTGTGACTTTACCCTTAGGTCTAGGATAAACCATACACCTAACTTCACTTAGAAATACCTTGATTTGGTGTCTTGGTTTTGATCTCTCCTATCGGGAGTAGATCGGGTCTCCCCCTGTGTTGTCTGGGCTAGACAACATAAAGCGAAGGTTGCCTCGACTGGCGTGACAACCATACATATTGGAGGTCGAGGTGATCGTGGTTGCACCTTTTGAGTTGCCCTTCCCTATTGCCATCCATGACTGGATCCATCCATAGGGGTAACTACAGTTTAGGTGATAACATTTTGGCGCCGTTGCCGGGGAAGGCAATAGCTTACCTCGGTTTGACATACCTTTCTTAAAGCCCTCCCATTCTCTTTGCCCAACATTTTGGTATTGAAAGCATAGGGCTTACCTCGGACAAGTTAGTAGTCTTTACTCACTCTCTCCTGCATATACAACGACACATATCTTGGTAGAAGAGTTAAATCTACCTGGCGACTCCCAATCGTGACTCCGCTGAGGAGCGAGCTCATTTACATCCCTATAAACAGATCTTATCGTTATCTAGAACCCATGGGGTGTATCATTTTGTTTTCAAGTTCTTAAATTCAAAAATAAATATAAAAATATAAAAAATAAAAAAATAAAATTATTATCCATGGCTGCTTCTGAGCGACCTAGAACTTTCGGTCGTTTAAAAGCCTTTGACTTCTCTAAAATTTATGGGGCACCTCATCCTATGCCAAACAATTTTAATCAAAGATTACCTCGTTTCAATGGAAGCGATGGTGTTTCAATTATAAATCATTTGTATGATCTCTGGTATTATATGGATAGTTTGGGAACAACCGAGGAGGATGTTCTAATGAGGGCTCTGGGTTCATCTCTAGAGGGAAATGCTCGGATATGGTTTGATTATCTAGCACCGGGATCCATCACCGGGTATGACATGTTCCAACAGTTGCTAGTAAGTCAATGGAAAGAAACAATTGGTGAATCTATGGAAGGGAAATCAAACGATGAATGTATTGATGAAAATCAACTTGATGAAGATGATGAATATTACGATAATGAGCTAACTAACGATTGTTCTTATCAAAGTAATTCCTCTTCCCCTGAACCAATTGAGTCCCATGATGAGGTAATGTATGACACTGAGCAAATTTCAACCCCTCAGGATTATTGCCTTAATATTGACATAAGAGGGGAACTTATGAGAATTTTATCATCATTACCTGAAGAAGTTTCAGATGAAGAGGATGATTCCAATGATTTCCATCAAGAAGCATCCATGGTTGAGTCTTCCATTAGTGAATCTTTTGAAAATATTTTTGAGATCCCTTTTCATAATCCTTGTGTAATTGATGATTTTTCTTACCATGACACTGAAGAAGAAAGTAGGGACAACAACCAAGTTTCTTTAGAAGCTAATGATCATCCTGTTTTTAGAGATCAATTTTATGAAAATGTTCAAATGGTTGTTAATCAATTGGTCAATGCTATTCCTGATAAATTATCGTCATATGAATTTAGTGATGAATCAATTGAAGAGAAGTCTCATGATGATGGGTTGGTGAATCAAACTAATCAAGAGTTTTCCTTAATCAAATCCTCAAATCAATATCTTAATGTTTATGGGAAGCTCGGAAATAATCCTTCACTTAACTCATCCAATGGTTATAATTTTTCCAATTCAATTTTTATTCCGGATTGTCTTTTTCAATTGTTGGGGTGGGGTGCTCGCAATAAGTTCTGTCCTTTTTCTAAAAAAATTGGGTCAATCAATTTTCAATCCGCCCCCCCATCTAATTTTTCTAAGTCTACTTTGAATTTGTGGTCTGGTAAATCTTTGAATGTTGAAATTTTCAAACCAGAGTCTAGGTATTGTCGCATAAATGGAGATACAGAGTTTTATTTTCCCTTTCAGTTATCTTTAACAAATAACATTCTTAAATCTTCTTGGTGGCTGGAAGGGGTATATGAAGATCAATTTCATCGATTTTCCATCCTTAAACAACAAGTGGGGCTAATCTCAATCTTAATTTTATTCCACAATTTATCCCTACTTGGTTTATGCATCATTCCTGGAGCTCTCAGAATTGAATATCCTAGTCAGGTAGATGAGGAAAGCATTTTGAAACAAGGGGAGTTAAATTTGTTATCACATCTTTGTCCTCCATATATTTTGAATAATAACTTGCACAATTTTTATGACCCTATCAATTCTTGGATGGAGGATGTTTGCAGTAATCAGTCTTTCCCTTTGCATGATTTCATTTTGCACCATTCAACTCCTTTCTCAATTTTTGAACAAGTCAGGAAAGTTGTGCTATCTATTTCATTAATCCTTAATCTAGTCTTGACTCGTTCTTTAAGCAAAAATCAAAGAAGAATTATTAACTTATTTAATGAATGGTTGCACTGGATTTATGATTTTACCTAACATTTGTGATGACTGGTTAGATTAGGGTAGGTAGGAAACCAAATAAGCCTACTTAGGCAGTAGTTAGTCTTTTCAGCCATTGAGTCTGGCACCTTCTTAGTCTCTAAGCTCCTTTGTAAGCTCCTAGTTTAACTGAGTACCTGTCACTTTTTCTTTTCCTGCACAATAAATTTCAAATTTTGCAAATTATGTTAGTAGTTTAATTTACTTTTTGCATTTATACTTTATGCATTTATATTTCTGACATAGAGTAGATTTTATTTCAGTTGATTTTATATTCTTCCCACACATGCGGCATGAGGTATTTTCTTTAGATGTTTGTGAATGCAGAAAATAGGTTGCAAGAATAAAGCTGGAAATAAAATGGTAGAGTGCTGGATCGTGGATTCGAGTAGCAGAGTTCGAGGACCAGAGATTCTGAGGTTCTCAAGCGCTCACTTCAGTCGAGCACTTGTCCCAGCCGGAGCCAGATGTTATCACATATATAGTAGCCGGGCTACCATACATTATTTTTCTCATTCCAGTACACTATTCAGCCAGTTCCCTTACATTTGAGATGCCGAGATGAGCATCTATATTGGATCACTATCAGATTGTGGACAGTAGTTGCATTCCCCATGCCATGACTGAGTTTCAGGACACTCAGAGAGATGACCGATGTAGCCATTATACCATTGGTACAGAGCAGACAGTAGTGCCCAGAGTTACAGCAGCAGTCTCAGAGGACAGATGATGGTACAGGTTGATGAGCTTTCAGGTATATGACTCAGCAGGTATACTATTGTGTTATGGTTAGATTGCTTTTATACTTATTCTTATAGCATGTCTTAGCACTTAGTGTCATGATCTGGCGATCATATAGATATGTTGACCTGGTTGACCTATTATATATATTACTGTCCCTACTCAGACTTAGAAGTTCACTATTCATACTCATTGGTATTTACCCTCCTTAGGGAGAATAGAGGTGATCATTCAACCATACCTTGGCTTGCTAGTGTTGGCTTCATCTTTTCATTGTCTTCATCCATCCATGGCCTACCTTTTAGATTATCACCCTGACTTACTACTTGACTAGTGGCATGGAGGACCTTTCCCCACTGTAGCCTCTGTATTGGATGAGCTTCCCTGTTTATTGTGTCTCGGCTCTGAGTTGGTGACAAAACTTACCTATGGTGAGTTGGAGTTCCTTGAGAATTCCCCCTAGTCACTAAGTTGTGTTGGCTAAACCTGAAACTTTTAGTGCTGCCATGAATACAAAATCTGGAAAAATGAAATGCTATATCTTGTATGTGAAAGAAATGCCAATTGAAAATGGCCATGAAAAATAAAATGTTATATCTTTTGGAAAAATAAATACCTAGGTAAACAAGCTGTCCATGACACACCTAGAAGTGCTCAGGTAAACAAGTGCCTTAAAAACACACCTGCAGCAGAAAGCCTAAAGAAAAAATGTAAATCTATGCAATGTGTTTGTAAACACACATAGATCAAGGCTATGGAAACTTCAGGCCCAAAAAGCAATGGAACTTAAATGCTATATCTAAACAATTGCTGGCCTTATTTGTATTATGGATTGTGCGCATCTGTGAAGGTGAATAAACCCTCTTTAAACAACTCATCCATTTGTGAGACACCGCCATTCCTTGTGTTATTGCTCATTCAGTATATACTATGGTGTGTATTCCCTTTCCCTTGCCAAAGTGTCACAAAGTCAAGTTAGTCAAGTCATCCCTTAGCCTAGCCATTTATTTCAGCCTTCACCCTTCACTAGCAAATTGATCACAACTATGAAGTGAGTATGGTCCTGAAAGTCTAGTCTGAGTAATAATAATAATTAACGACACTATATATTTGGATTTAGATCGCCAGTCATGATTACTCTGTGTTATAGAAGCTATTTGAATAAATTGTAAAGCATGTATTAACCTTGACACCTTGCAGCAGCTATGGATGATAGTCTGAGTTGTATTTGGTCTTGGTTAGACCTAGTTTGACCATGGAGGACCATGGGACATGAGATGTTGGACCTTATGATGATATGGATAGATGATATATAGTCCATGTACACATACATGATGATTCTATGCAGCATCTACAGGGTTATGATGATGATTCTTGGGATACAGCAGTGTTTGGTCATTTACAGATCATTATTATTGGCCTTGTTCCGGTACATTGGATATTCATTTTGATCATGCAGAGATTCATATGGTGTATGAGTACACATCTTGGATGGATTTGGACCTTCTGAGTCCAATGGGATAGTTTGTTTTCAGTTCCGGGCACTTACAGTGATGATTTAGCCTCAGTAGGATGTCCTAGTGCAGTTTTGGTCTGTTGGAGGCCCTGTCGGAGCAGAGATGACTTTTATCCGGTTGACCTAGGGCGCTGATGATGGAGGGGGTGGTCCAGCCACTTGTTTTTACCATATTACCCCCCCTCCCGGACACATTGGTGCCCTCACCTTGACAGCGCCATCACTCCAGGTGGCTGTTTGGGCAGTTTCACGCTTCCCGAGGCATTTCAGGATTGGTAGAAATGGCTATTGAGGAAATCGATTTGGGCTACTGAGGCAAAGTTATGGCATGGGATGATAAGTGATGATAGATCGGGACCTTCCACACCTCCTCCTGCAGTTTCAGCTTCATCGGGGCCCGCATCCATCACTTATGGCACTTTCTGTGGATTTTTGGGGTCTTTTGAGGACCACGACTTCACCTTGGAGGCACGATTTGGTACTTTCATGATTATTTATTGGTTATTGTGCCATGGGGATTGACCAAGGAGGGATAAAATTACCCCTTGGACCCACCATGAGCCTCTTATGATATTTTGTCATCATGATTTGGTGGGATTCCCCTCTCCTAGGGCGACTTTGTCCACTTATGTTATATTTTATGTGTGATCCATGTATTATATTGTTGAGCTCATCTCAACCATTGATTAGACATTTGTATCTTCTAATCTTAGCCACTCATTCAAAAAGTGGTTAGGGTTTTGGTGCCTCTCCTTCCTATTTAAAGGAGAGAGCCTCTCATTGTAAAGGGACTTTTGGCTCTGGATTATTGGAATAGAAAATTATTATTGCATCTATCTCCAATGTTGTGGTGAATGTTTTTGGTGTTCGTTCGTTGGTTCTTCCTTTGCACTGAGTTATTGGAGATCTTGTTTGCCATATCTATTGTACCACGATTTTTGCATCTACAGGTGGAGGCCGATTTGCTTGAAGGAGGAGGTATTGGTAGGGGAAGACTCTCCCTACTTCTTCTTTGGAGCTCTTCGTTGGTAACAGGGAGTATTACTGTCCCAGGACCTTCTATTTCATGTTACTATTTGCATTTCTCTTGTATTTCTTCCATACTTGATCTTACTGATTGAATTTCATTCCTTGGTTTGACAGGTAGAGGAAGGCGCATTTGTGGACTTGGGCATCAAATTGGCAAGCAAATCAACAATCTCTCATTTGATCTCTGCGGGAATCTTCCTCAACATCAAGGCATCTCAACCACATCATTCAGGTATGATCTCAAGGTAAGTTCTATCTCCATAGTCTATCCAATTGTCAAAAACTCTTAAAACCCTAATTAATTAAAACCCCAATTTTGCATTTTCTTAGATCTACTGAGATCTAGTGGGTTGTTGGGTATGATATTGAAAACCCACCTCTATAGCATCCACGGCATCCCGGATCTATAGTTTGGTGAGGATTGGCTTCCATTTGACCCCTCTCCCAAGCCAACTTAGCTTCTCCCAAGGAAGGCGCACTTCACCATTTGAGCAAGTTGACCTAGATCTAGAACATGGGTGTTTGAGATTCCACTTGATTTGACATCTACACATCAAATAACATACACCCAGGTTGTCCCTTTCTTGAAATTCACCTTGTGGGCCCCATTCCACATTTTAAGGGATTTAATCCCCATTTTGGACCACTTGGAACACTTAAACTCAGATCTACAAAGATCTAACCGGTGGATTGCCACGAAATTATAGATCCATACTACTACTTGACTGATCTACCCGGATCTAAAGTTTGGATGCCATCCGACATGATTTGACCCACCTAAACCCAAATTGAAGCCTCCTTGGGTAAAGTCGCACCACCTTGGAGAAGTGAGTTTATTCACTTCTAGGAACTGGGTACTTGAGATTATTGCAGATCTGAAACCGGAATATTTTAAAACCTAGGTCTAGACTGTCACTTTGTCAAATCTTGCCTTGGGGACTGCATTCCTTGTTTTTAGGGATTGTGGTCCACTTGGGTTAAACCTAGATCTAGACACATTTAACCATCAAGACCTATACTGTCCACTTATCTCATGTTGTAGGAGTCCTAACCATAAGTCAACCCCACTTTGACTCCACTTCCCAATTCCCAAGGCACTGGTTTCTCTACAAGGTAATTCAACTTTCCTAGATTGTTGGATTGACTTGTGGTTTGACTTAGGCATGGTAAACTATACCTTTGAAGACATCATGAACCATGGTCAAGCTTGTCTCATGTACTAGTTAGCCCCAATACAACCCTTTAACTATCCTGCATTGGACACGGTTCCCAAGGCAGTGGATCTTTTGACATTGAACTAGTACACTAGTCCTAGATCTCACTTCAAACATTGTAAGTCACTTTCACATCAACTATAAACCAAAGCTATATCTCTTGAACCCCTCACTTGGCTTGTGACTTTACCCTTAGGTCTAGGATAAACCATACACCTAACTTCACTTAGAAATACCTTGATTTGGTGTCTTGGTTTTGATCTCTCCTATCGGGAGTAGATCGGGTCTCCCCCTGTGTTGTCTGGGCTAGACAACATAAAGCGAAGGTTGCCTCGACTGGCGTGACAACCATACATATTGGAGGTCGAGGTGATCGTGGTTGCACCTTTTGAGTTGCCCTTCCCTATTGCCATCCATGACTGGATCCATCCATAGGGGTAACTACAGTTTAGGTGATAACAGGTCCCTAACCGGACCAATTACCTCTGTAAACCGATCGGACCGACCGATTTTTCTAGTTCCGATAACACTGCTCTAAGGCGCTGTTCAACACTATACCAAACTAGGGTATAGCCTAATTGTGCCTTGAGGTCGCCTCCCAGTCGTTCCCGCTTCCTCTAAAGAATTTCCCCACACAAATATTAATGCGAAGTGCCGGATTTTCACTTATTGGATGGGTAGTTACTTTTATTAAGTGAGTTGTTAGTTTAGATGTGGAAAATTAGAAAGTGGCTACAATCCTTTCTGGTTTCCCACAGGCCCAAGCAAAGCGCCCGCAAGGGAAAAGAGCATACTTCGATTATAAACCAAATATTTATTCAAGTTTGAACAATTGTACAATAATTACAAGGAAAGCAAAAGAGCACAAACCTATGTGTCACTTTTTGATCATCCACCACTAATCAGCAAAGCCTTTGTGTGGTGGTGAGAGCATACTTCGTGGCAACGAGGTTGTGTTATTTCTAATTTTACACTTGCGATGAAATAAAATTAATTAAGAAAACAAAATAAAGTATACACCCTGCAATATTGAAGTGTGTGTGTGCTTGTTGTGTTGTTAGAAAAAATTATGCACAAAATTCACACAAGTACAAATCCCCCCAAGGGAGATGGGGTGTGGGCGCTGAGTGGGACATGACCAGAGATTCTGGAGTGCATAGGTGAGGTATGTACTGTTAGTGAACCTTTGGTAAAGTTTCTTTGATTGGTTGATGGTGACAAGCCCGCAATGGGCTACTTGTATGAGGCCATGGATAGGGCCAAGGAATCTATCTATCAGTACTATGATGACAGGGGAGGAAGGACTCACCAAGAGAGCTCAGATTTGGGGTGTGATTGATGAGCAATGGAATAACACTTTTTCATGTAGCAGGGCTCTTTCTCAACCTTGCATTCGCTTATGCTTGTGGATTTAATTTTGGTGGTGAGGTCACGGATGGTTTTTTCCTGTGTGTTCAGAGGATGGTGTACACTCCAGTTGAACGCTTATAGATTTCTAGACAGATGGAGATATATAGGATGGCATTCGGGGTTTTGGGTTATGAGATGGTTATCCTAGATAGGACCGCAAAGATGCCAGGTAAGCTTCAATTTCAGATTTTGTTTTTTCCTTTATATATATTTGACATTTATTACTTGATAGAAATATATTTTGTTGTCTTCCATTGAATCCTTTCATTTTATTCATTGTAGATGTCTAGTGGAAACACTATGGTGGAAAGCTCCCAGAGTTGCAGAAACTTGTCGTTCGGGTGCTTAGCCAAACTTGCAGTTCTTCAGGGTGTGAGCGCAATTGGAGTGTCTTCGAAGAGATACACTCCAAGAAGCGCAACAGGTTAGAAATATTCAAAAATGCAACAATCAAAATTTAAATTGTTTATATTTTTTAATTTTTAATTTTAATTTACTACAATTTACCATTAACTATGGCCCTCAATGTTCATACAAGTTAGGTACCCAACACCTTAATGAAATGGTGTATGTCTACTACAATCTAAGGCTATGGGTGAAGCAACTTGACAAAGAACCTGACATAGAGGCCATAAATTTGGATGCCATTGACACCACTACTTAGTGGAGGGTGGAGTTGGAGGAGCCTGAGGTGGAGGAGGACCTGAGTGGTTGGAGGAGGAGGATCATGTAGATGATTTGGGCGAGGAGAAGACAATGGAGGGGGAGGGGGACAAGGAGAAGGAGAGTGATCCACTTTCAGTGTATACAGATGCCCAGGAGGAGATTGATCTTTTGGTGCACCCAATGCCACCACCACCACCTCCACAAAGACCTGTAGTTGGAGTTGGGGTTGGGAGGAGACAACCCACTTTGTCTTCTGCCTCAACTGGAGTAGTTGGAGGCTCTGGATCTTCCAGTCCAACCTCATCCCAAGTACCTCCACGACCACCTACTGCTTCAAGAGGAAGAGTGGTGCCCTTTACCCATAAAAGGGGTAGAGGGAATCGATGATTGTGATTCCTATGATCTATCATTTTGATTTTATTATGTACTATTTAGTATCTAGATGCCTCATGATGATTCATCATGAGATACATTTATTTTGAGCTTTTGATGTGATTTTGTATCATCCTATCAGGAACATGTTTCAGAATTTCCAATTTAGTAAAGATATGTGACCACTTGAGATCTTATGCATCTTATTTATTACTTGTATCATCATATTTATGTAGCAATGTTTCTATTTGATGTTGTTGGTGCTTTATAGGTTTTAAAAATTGAAAAAATGAGTATTTTTAGTATTTTTTGAGGCCTTCTGACATTGTCCGATATTTTCCACTGATACCACCGAGAAGTTATATTCCAGACCCTCGCCGATACTTTCCCCAAGATGATATATGCAACACTGCTACAATGCCTTGAGATGTGTGGTTATGGATGTGGGTTGCCATTGTTTCGCATGTGCCTATGGTGTTCCTTCTTCAAATCAGTTATGTATCAGATGCATGCCTAGTGGATACTACATATGGACTTTATGATTTATATTTATTTGTTGACTAGTTATAGGCTTTGTTTTACACATGTGATCGTCTGATGAGTATGATGAATAGGACAATTACATGGCATTACATCTAGTGGTAGTTCTTGTTTTATATACATGTCTTTATTTGGCAGGGTCTCTAAAGTATTGCAATGATCACAACCTGTCTCTTGGTTCCATATATTGGCCTTATCCATCCTACATTAATTCACCCTTGTTCATGAAAATCCCACTAATCTGGATATGGCTAAGTAACTCAAGGACCTTCCCCTCTGTGACCTCTTTATTGGGAAGGCCTCCATGTCTTCCTCTGGTGTCTCGGCTCTAGTGTGTGACAAAACCTTCTGACCCCGTTGATCTTTTTATGCGTGTAAACCACTGTGGATTAAGTGCAAGCTAAGGTTGGCCTAGTCACCAAAAGTGTACTTTCGAGGTTTGAAACAAGTTTCCCCCATTGGTTGGAAGGGTAGGTACTCCTTGAATTAAGAGTTAAGTCTATTTGCTCTAAACAAGCATTACTATGGAAACTACGTCGCACCTATGGATAAGGGCTGACAGTGGAGCTAAGGCCGTACCATAACTGGTGCCCAAAAGGCAATCCAGGACCAATACCTTTCAATCATCAATCAACTAAAGTATTGCAAATAAATAAGGTGCTTCAACAAAATATCCAAGGAAAAAAAGTATCAAATGTGAAAGTGAAATGAAAGTGAAATGCAAAATGTGAAAAGTGAAATAAAGCAGGGCTTGCTAAAATCAAAGGGGTACCTTCTAGTACATCATCCATTTGTGAGAGACCCCGCTCCTTAGTGTTTTCCAAACTAATTAAAGTCAAAAAGGCCCCTGATATCCCCTCCTCTTCAAGAGTAACTCAAGTCTTCCATTGATCAATACTCCACTTGACTAGACCTTTGACTTGATGACCATCCACTCCACCCAAGAGAAGGGTTGATCTATGCAATGTTTTGTGACGACTAGTTAGTTATTGACATGTAAATAAAACATTATCTATTTACTCTATGTTTTGTTATGTCCTTGTGCTATGATGATAAATTATGCAAAGAGTCAAATGATGATCACTTGTGTAGGATAGAATCTTAGACTTAGTTGTTTGTCAATATTTTTCATAATCAAGTGAAGTTTTATCCTCGTCGGGCTTTATATATGGTCTTTATATCATATTTATTCATAGTCAAACTTTGACCAACTTTGACTTTTTTAGCAATTTGACTTGGTCAAACTCGAGTTTGACTTGGTCAACAGAACTAGTCAACAGTATGGGATCTTCACATAGTCATCTTTGATCATGCTACAGCATTTGGATGCCAATTGGACCCCTCCAAATGTCATTTTGAGCTATTATGGATTAATAGGCTATTAATGAATTAATTTTTCTAAGTTTTCAGTGCATTAGCCTAAGTATTTATTTAATTATTTGGAGCAGCATTATATATCAGATTTCATACTTGTTTTGAGTATGGATTTGATCCATACTAAGGTTTTGAGGGTCTAGGAATCCATTCATGGCATCAGATTGCAATTTTGACCGACCAAGATCCAATTAATGGTGAATTATTAAAATCGTAGCCTAAGGTTAAATTTTAAAAAAATGCCTAAGTTTAGTGGGATTTTAAATATTGGTATTTTGGAAAGAGGGGCGACTTGGGGTCTTCATAAAATCATTTTTTTAGCAATACCAAAATCTCATAATCTCAATTTGGCACAGTATGTGGGCCCAACATGCACTTCACTTCCTAGGGGCGAATTTGAGCAAAACAACCAAAATACAAGCATGTAAATGAAGTTATAACTCAAAAGTAATGTAAGGGGGGACCCCCTAATGATCTCCCCATGTCTCCTAGGCATCTAACTTGCCAATAAGTTGTAATTCCAAGACGTAAAAGTGGGTTGTAAACAGCATTTCGCCCCCCTCTTTCCATAGTCATTTTTAGCAAATTAAAATATAAATCAAAGATCAAATATCTACCATCCCTTTCTCTTGCTCATCTCTTAATCTCATCCCTCCATCCTTATGCGCTAGGGATTTTGCTCACTCATTCTCTATAAAATAGAGTGATTTCTTCATTGTAAAAGACTTTCGGCATTTTCAACAAGGAAATAATAACCAAATTTGCTTATCTATCTCTTTTCTCTCTAGTTCCTTGTTCATGGTGGATGAAAATTGTTCCTTGCTTTCTTCTTTGGTCATTTGAATAGTCGGTACACTTGCTTGGGAGTTTGTATGCATATTTATGTGCAAGTTGGAGAGCAAAAATCGCCCAGTGCACCTTGGCCTCTATAGGAGAAGGGGGTTTCAAAACCCAGACTTGCTTTTTCCTTGTGTTTTCATTTTTTGGAGCACCTCTTTCTAAATATTGCATGCTATTTCCTTTGTTTGTCAAGTTGGTTTCTAAGTTGGGTTTGTTTTTATCATAGATTCTCATTCCCTAACTCAATTTTCCTTGCTTGCAGGTCGGAGTACCAAGTTTAACAAGTGCGCCCTTGTTTGTGAAGGAGAAATCTTGGACCAGAGTTCAAATCCCACTGCTAAGAAGGAGGGGGCTCCTTCATTTTCATCCTCAAGGAACCAGGTAAGTACTTAATGCCCATTTATTTCACTTGCAGACCATTAGTCACAAAATTTACTGTTTTCTCTTGATTTTGGTGTTCCATGCTTAGGGTTTTGTGGGTTTTCTTATGGTTGTAGCTTACTGTCTATTTCCTAGCTTTATTTCTCTTTGAAAATCTCAAGTTAATGACTCCATTTCACCTTAGGAATAGGCACCGATAGTCTAGTTCTCAGTTTCAGCAATTTGGGTGCTTTTAAAGCCTCTTGCATGTGTGTTTTACCTGTTGTTCTGTCATAAACCAGATCTTATGTTGTATGACAGCAGGCCCTTTTTGTGCTAGGAACAATGTTTTAAAAACCGCCCAGACCGAAACTGAAACCGGCCGGTTTGACCGGCTAGTCAATGTCAAACTCAACCCGACACAAAACTCGGCCTGGGCACTGGTTCGATAACAAACCAACCGACCCAAAGCCCGAACCTATCCAAACCAACCAAGCCAATTTCAAACCGGTCGGGTCGACCTCCAGTTTGCCTCCACGGGTCCACAGCGTGCACAAGTGTATTTAATTGTTTTTATAAAAAAACTTTAAAAAACCTAAATCTAAACCCTAAATTGTTGCTACAAGCCTACAAAATTACAAATACACCCCCCCCTCCTACCATTTTCCTCACACATCCTCTCATCTATCCATGATTCCATTGGAACTTGGAGGCTTGTCGCTTGGAGAGTCGATACCTGGAGTTGGAGGCTGAAGCGTTTGTGCCACTGCCAATTCTGCCTCAACCTAACAACTCGTAGTTGTTAGCAATTGCCAATAGCATTTGTGAGTGTGAGTTGTGGCTGTAAGCATGTAGCCTACTGGGCTATGAGACATGAGTGTGGCTTGTGAGTCTATGACTCAGTTCAAGTTGTGAGTGTGGTTGTAGCCTCAAGCCTATAGTTGTTCCTGTGCAGTCACCAATGTGCTGCAGCCTGTGCAATCATAGCTTGGAATGTTAATTTTTTTTCATTAAAATTGTAATTTTTTTTTAATAGTCAAGTTCATTGAAATCAAACTGCTCTGGTTCATTACTGGTTCCGGTTCCGATCTGAGTTGAGCCTCGACCGATTCGACTCCTGGTTTCAAGTTTTAAAACATTGGCTAGGAAGCCCTCTAACTTAACCAACCCCTAAATCTTCCAAATAATCTTCATCTCTAAGCTTGTTAAGGTCTAAATCAGTCTAAAAGGAACTCATTTAGGAGATGGAATCATTTGCATAGCACTTAGTCTTTCAAGTTATTGTTCTCTTAATTTTCTAGACTTGTTTTATAGGTTGTTCCAATTTTTCTACATAGCTTAACCCTTAGGGCAGCCAACTAAAACCCAAGTTTAGTGAATATTTTAATATCTTTGAGGTATAACCTTTGATTTGTTTAACCAGGAACAACACCCGGCCTGAGACCTTAAATGGCCAAAATTGATTACGTACTAGTCACATAAGGCATTGTTCTGGATGACAAATCTCACCATGTAGGTGTTTGTGTGTTTGAAGCCTCCTTGTAATGACATCTCTTGGGCCTTTGTTTTGTTTTCATTCAAGTAACTTATTTAATCATTTCATCTGTTTGTTGTTTGTTTGACTCTCTTAGGGGTTTTTATTTTAGTGATTAAATCAAATCATTTCCCCTTAGAACAGGAAGTTCCTTTGAAGACTTCAACTAGTTCAGGTATTATCAAATTTTGGGGGGAGAATATCCTCACAATGGTTTAAGGCTCTAAGCAAAATCATGAAAGACAACACTAGCGTCTTCGGATCCATTGAGCTGGTTACCTTTTGTTCACAGTACAAGATCACGTTGGCTCATTCAGCCAACTACTATCCACAAGGGAATGGGTTGGCCTAATCAAGCAACAGGAATCTTATCAGGATCATCAGCAGGACAGTCAGTGACAACAAACCAGCCTGGGATAGTTTCCTAAAGTATGCACTTTGGGCAGATTGTATCATGAGGAAACACGTTACTAGTAAGAGCCCTTTTGAGTTAGTTTATGGTTTGGATGTGGTTCTTCCAGTTAACTTGAGGTTGTCATTGTATAAATTTTTAGCGTAGTTTACTACCAAACAGGAGGCATTGCAGCATCACATTGATCGGTTGGTACAGTTGGAGGAAGACAGACAAGTAGCCTACACCCACTTCACAGAGTATCAAGGACAGATCAAAAGAGTGTTTGATTGGAAGGCAAAAGGAAAATCTTTCCAGGTGGGAGATATAGTCTTGCTATGGGATAAGAAAAATGAATAACCATCATACCATGGCAAGCAATGTTGCACCACTCGGACTCAGCAAAGACTTGGCTGGCCAGTGACTCGTCGACTCGGGAAAGACTCAGGACAGACTCGGCAAATAGGAAAAAAACTCAAAATATGTTAAATTGTGGGCACAAAAGAGAAGCTAATTACATTTCCAATCCATTTATGTTATAAACCACAGTCTATACAAAAATTCATAACATCATCTCATAGAATATGATAATACAACATAACAAAATCGATAGATATATAAGATGTCTAGTGATACAACAGATCAATAATGAATCGTTTCCTGAGTCTTGACTCATGAGCCTCAAAATATCATTAAAAAATATAATAAATGTATCTCATCATCATGAGTCATCTACAATGAAATCAAATACAGACATTTCAAAGTTTATTCATGCATATAACATGTAAATACTAAAAGTTAATATAGCAAAATGGCATTGAGTGCAAATCATGAATCGTGATACATATCTGAAATAAATTACATAGACATTGAGGTTCTAAATGGCTTCTTTTGTCCAAAACCATCATGCAACAACAAACAACCATGTATCATCAAAATCACCCCCTATATTGGGATCATCATCATCAATGACACCCTCTTCCCCCTCCTCTATCCTTCGTCTTTACCTCAATCCTCAAGGGGCATCACTCAACAGTGAAACCCCTCCAATTATGATGAAAATCCCTAATCCAAGTGTTGAAATAATTTAGAAAAAGCATAACATGCCTAATTAGTGATTTGTTTGAGTGAGGGTACATTATTACTAAGGTCATGATAGAGGAGTTCAACAGTGAACACCACCAACATCGAAGTACATAGAGGACTTGGTGTTCTTAATTAAATGCCAATCCAATACCCTCTTACATGATAGAATCCAGTGCATACACTGCAATCTTGCCAATCCTGAAATCCTAAAAATTGTTAAGTTCACTGAATTTTGAATAGGATATGAAATTCTACTTTTCGTATCAAGTTCGATGAGGTTGGAACCACTCTCAAACATCCTGGAAGAATTAATGGTAATGTTAAAAATTTAAGTAAAAGGATAAAAATGAAAGATAAAGGAAATGCCAACTTTTCTTAATGTTACCATTAATTACTAGGCTAACAAGCTCCCAAGAAAAAAAAAAGAAAAAAACCACATTTTTTGAGTAAGATGCCAAGTCTAGGGCGAGTATGGCCGAGTCTTCGACGAGTATGGCCGAGTCTTCGACGAGTATGGCCGAGTCTTCGACGAGTATGGCCGAGTCTAGGGCGAGTCTGGACACATGGCGAGTTGTTGGGCGAGTCTTTGGCGAGTACTCGTTTCAGGACTTACTCGGCAAGACTCGCGAGTCTTGGCTGAGTCTTGGCGAGTGGTGCTTCACTGATGGCAAGTTCAACAGTCTTTAGTTGTGTCCATACCTCATTGATTCAGCCACGGGACCTAACACATTTTATCTCGCTAGCTTGGATGGAGATAGATAAGAGTTGCCAGTCAATGGGCAACGTTTGAAGGCTTACTTCCAATAAATGACATTTTATATTTTAAAAAAGGAGAAAAAGATATATATAAAAAAAGGAGAGAAAAAGAAGAAGAATTTCAAACACATTTTCTAGGTTTGGGTAATAGTTCTTATGGCTAATTTTTTAAGTCATTTCAGATTTCAGTTTGCTGGTTTTTCATGCTTTTGGACAGCGTTTAGGGTCTCAGTTTGTTGATTTTCCATTCCTTATAGTTCCTACTTCAATCCTAGATTAGTAGTCATTGGTTTCCCATGTTTGTATCAATGTTTTAGTCTTAATTCCTTGCTTAATAAGCACCTCAATGAGGGTGGTCTGTTTTGTTTTTTAGTCACTTTTACATATAGCTGTCCACTAGCAATTTGAGTCAAACTTGTGTACTTCAGCAGCACTTTGTATTTAGGCATCTCTTCAATTGCTCCATTGAGTCATGTTTCCAGAGTCGGCTCCTCATCCAACATTTAGGAATTGGCACCACATCATTGTACCACATATTGTAGTTGCTTTGTGCTGAGGGAAAGGTTTTCATCATTGCTTTCCCCTCAACAAGTCATTCCCCATCGACTTTGACACATCATCTGGGGAGTGACCTAGAAGCTGGAGCACCTTGATGGTCGTTAGCCTCATTGGCTGCCATATCCCACTTGATGTTAGTTTTCTTATGCCAGATCTGATTACTTATTCCAATCACTGTTTTATACCAAAAAAATAATTTATTGCAGAAATGTAATTGTTGAAAATGATCAACAGACATACACTGGCATATAACAATAACTTGCAAAGGAAATACACAGAAAACTATACACAATAAGTCATAACACAGGTGTTTTACCCTGGAAAACCCCAAACTGGGGGAAAACCACAAAACATTTCTTTATTATTCGTTAACTCAAAGAGAACTTTACACAGAAATTACAGCAGTCTGGAACTTACAACTCAGCTCCTCAAACACTTGGCAAATCCACCCCAGGAAGGAATCAACACCTTCCTCTCTAGATCTCGGCCACCTGCAACCTCTCTCTCTCTTAGAATAATAAAAACACCTTCCAGCTTGGGCTAATCACTAACCCAAGACTTCCTACTTGAGATTCTCACAATCTCAAGGCTTCTTTTCTCTCCCAAGACCTCTCTCTTACTTCGCTTGAGAATAATCCCTTTCTCAAGAGCAAGAGCACTCTAGATCTAAAGAATGTGTCTAATGCCTATCCTTAGATCTCCTTTTATAACTTTACAATGACTACAAACCCTAAACCTAGATCTCCAAAGTGATTGACGGTCAAGATTAGATCTTGAGCACTTGAGATCAACGGTCACGACTTAATCTTTCTTTGACACAACTTAAGTCGTTTTTGGTCATTATAACATAAAAGTCACTTTAACTTTATAAAATAAAGTTAATGTCTAGAGTGTCACTTTTTGGACCACTTCTACATGCTAAACACATAGCCTATGTAGAAGTACCTTTCGAGCTACAAAAAGCTAACACTCCCTCTCAGCGAGGAGGGTACTTCTGGAAGAACCTCCACCTGGATCTATTTCCAATCCAACCACATCATTCGTTGTTGTAGTTGCTCCCTCTGAACTGGAAGACTTCCCTGCTACCTGCTTTGGAATTTGCTTTGAAGTTCTGTTCTTCCTCACTATGCTCCTAGGAAGCTCCACCTGCTCCTGATCATCCATCAATGTCAGCTCATACCAACTTGGTCTTATGATAGTACTGGAAGAAGCCTCTCCCCCATCTTCCTGATTCAGACACTGAATCCTTGGTATCACTTCAATCTTCGGAGCCTCTTACTCCCTACGCTCTATCTCTAACATCGATCCATGATCCAAGATCCCCTTGGACCCACCTACAGGCTTGCCCAGCAACCTATACAACTTACCCTCTCTGACACCAAGCCTAATGGCTATGTCCTGGGTAGCGCCCTCTAAATGTATGAGCACATGTCCACTCTGGAACATGACCCCATACCCCTTGTCTTTCAGAATTAAGATTGAGAGCAAGTTCATCTTCAATTCAGGGGCATGCATCACTCCTGCCACCTCCAGAGTTCCTCCTAACTCTAGTTGGAATAACATTGCTCGAACCCCCTTTACTACATGTATGTTTTCGACCCTACTATCCACATAGCAGTCTGAATTTGTCTCTGAAATACTAAGGAACGACTCCCTCATTCCCATCATATGACTAGATGCACCATTATCTATGAACCATGCATCATTCTCCACAAGCTTTGCACTTATACCGCTGGTGCAGGAAACATGTGCAGCTAGAGAGAACTCCTTCTCAAACTTAGCTGCAAACTCTTCAACCTCTATTGAGGCTGCAACCTGAGTCTCACATTTTCCCTTCTTTTTGTTTGGACACTGTCCAGCATAATGCCCAATCTTACGACATGCAAAGCACTTGACTTTGCCCATGTATTTCTTCTTCCCATCATTAGAGGACTCCTCCCCTCCAGATACAGTAGTTAGATGACCCATTCAACCAACCCACAAACCTAAGACCGATGGCCATCTTTGTCCAACTAATCAACCACTACCAACAACATTATCTCCTTTATGAAGAAGAAATCTGAAAACTGCAAAATTTCTGAGCTTGAACCCAAAACTAGGAATTTCAATCTCCACGCAAAAATTTGCAAAAATCACTTCTGCAAAATTTATTCCTGATTGTACAGCATGTCCACACGGATTCCGTACTACTGTATGGATCTTCAAAAAAATTTGGGAAAACAAACTCGGAAAAAAATTTCGGCCTCCTACCTGTACAACCGTATGGACTGCACAGAATTTGTATTACTGTACGGATCTGTACAGTAAGGATCTATACCACTGCCATGGAAAAAAATTTGCCTACAGAAAAAATTACCTCACTGTTTTTTCCTGTCGCCTGTAAAAACTGATTTTTCGCTCTTCAAAACCTGGCTCTGATACCATGTTAGTTTTCTTATGCCGGATCTAATTACTTATTCCAATCAATGTTTTATACCCAACAATTAATTTACTGCTGAAAATGATGAACAGAAATACACGGGCATATAACAATAACTTGCAGCAGAAATACACAGAAAACTATACACAATAACAGGGGTGTTTTACCCTGGAAAACCCCAACCTAAAAAAAAACCAGCAAAGGGTTTCTTTATTATTCTTTAACTCACACAGAAATTACAGTAGTCTGGAAATTACAACTCAGCTCCTCGGACACTTGGCAAATCCACCCCAGGAAGGAATAAACACCTTCCTCTCTAGATCTCAACCACCTGCAACCTCTCTCTCTTAGAGTAATAAAAACACCTTCTAGCTTGGGCTAATCACTAACCCAAGACTTCCTGCATAAGATTCTCACAATCTCAAGGCTTCTTCTCTCCCAAGACCTCTCTCTTACTTCACTTGAGAATAACCCGTTTCTCAAGAGCAAGAGCACTCTAGATCTGAAGAATGTGTCTAATGCCTCTCCTTAGATCTCCTTTTATAACTTTACAATGACTAAAAACCCTAAACCTAGATCTCCAAAGTTATTAATGATCAAGATTAGTTCTTGAGCACTTGAGATCAACGATCACAACTTAATCTTTTATTAACACAACTTCAGTCGTTTTTGGTCATTATAACATAAAAGTCACTTTAACTTTATAAAATAAAGTTAATGTCTAGAGAGACACTTTTCGGACCACTTCCTCATGCTAGACACATAGCCTATGTAGAAGTATCTGTCTGAGCTACAAAAAGCTAACACTTGACAGGACTAATCATCATTGGGTCTTGATTGGGTGATCTATTCTAGTTTTCAACTTCAAGACATCTTTCACACTTACGAGTTGTGCGTGTACATTGGAACCCATTAGCAATGTTGGTGGGTATCCTCGTGCCTCGCAGGTGCTTACATCATTGACATTTGACCAGGTGGTCTCCTGTTGCATGTCAACTTCAACTCATTTTCCAATTTCGAGAATTGTACAATTTTTTGTGGTTGCAAGTTGCGGTTATATATGGGCATATATGTGGCTATTTCTTTTATGTTTCTGATTAACAGAGGGCCACACTTTTTGACTCCATAGCCCTTGGTATAGGCATTATGAATCTACAAGCCAGTGTCAATATTCTCCATGGTTCCAGCATCGGGCAAACATTCTGCAAATAATTCTCTTAGATGGGTTCGCAACCCAAGGAGAGAATGGCCCCGTCGTAGCCCTTGACTGTGTCTTATGGCTCGGATGCTTAGCCTCGTCTAGTCATGTGTTGACTACAGTGGTAGTAGGCTAGAGGTCCCGTACTCCATGTGGGAGTGCTTCGTAGCGAGAGTGATCTATTCTTATAGAGTGAGATGACTTGTCTATGTTACAAGGAGATCTTATCTTTTTGTATATTAGACAAAGTATAATCTAATGTTTTGAATTTGACAATTGGCTCTAAGAAGTGTTCAGGACTTCTTAGAGTATGGTCAAACCAACATTAGAGCTCTAGTGAAGAATGTGACCGCATGTGAGGAGATATCAACAAGGGAGAACTTTTCTATGATGAAGAAATAACCAAGGAATCAAGACAATCCATTAAAGAAGTCCCGGAGAAAGTGGAAAGCAAGAAAGAGAGCAACTACCCCAATAAAAGGGGTAAATTGACCTTACAAGACAAAATGACAAGTCAGCTTGAAGATAAATAAAAGATAAAAGTTCAAACTAGCAAGTCGGCCCCATAAAGTGAAAATCAAGTCAACTGAAGAATATAAATAGAAGTGTTCTCACACTTCATTTGTCACATTCAAGCGAGCTCATCTCTCTCAATTAGTGCGCACTTCTCAAGGAGGACGAGTGAAGATCACTAGAAGCAATTTTGGGGTTATCTTATTATCTCTGCAAGTTCGCTAGGGTTTCATGTGGAAGAAGAGCACACTCTTGTGTTAGGGCTTAATATTCATGATTGGTATTGTTCTTGTATTGGATTAATTTCTTCTAAGAAAAGTTTGTTGGGTTTTCTCCCGTTAGGATTTCCCAAGATAAATCTTTGTCTCTTGTGCATGGTTATCTTTTAGTGATCCTTGTTTTATTTCCACTGCAAATGAATGATGCTATAATTGTGGAATGAAATGAATTATGAAATTAAATGTTGAAAGAGATGAAAATTATACTGCTAAGTTAAAATTCAACAACCAGAGGTATATGAAGATCACATCTTTCTAGATTACAGAATTCCTGAGGTTTTGGATGTCGTAGGAGAACCCCGTCCCCTTGAGTCGCCATTGTTAACCCTTAATTTTCCCACGTACAAATTGGAGGCTTAAGAGCCAACATATTTCATCAGGCCGGTAGTTATAGGTTTGATCAGAGAGACAAGTTTGTATGGTCATGAGGTTGGTTCCCACAAGGTACAAGTGTAGGTTGGTTCAATGATATGGTCCAAATTCATTTTCAAGGATATTGGCACAGGTTTCCATCAGTTTAGAGAATACTCCTATATTTTAGGAAGTTTTCCTATTTTTTAGGAAACAAGGTTCGAAGGTCCACTTGACAGAGATGATCACATTTTCTACATTCTTACGAGCTCAGGATTCCATGAGACTTTTTCAAGCAACATGCAAGATACTTCATTTTTATAGTTAGGGTTTTGACTTGCATGGCATTGCATGGCACATGCACAAACATGGATCACTTTACATGTCAATATCTGGCACATGCACGAACATGCATCACTTTGCATAACAGCTTCAGGTGCATGCATGAACATGCATAGTTTTGAGGAGAAAGTGGCAATTAACTACAATGCATGCATGGATCACTCGAGTCTCCAGGAGCGCATGTCACAGATTTGTTTTAGTTAAACAGGACACCTACATGGATCACACGAGTCATCTGGGGTGCATGCTTGAGGTACTGGAGGTGACTAGGGTGCATGCTTGAGGTACTGGAGGTGACTAGGGTGCATGCATAGTTGACCCTTCTAGCACTTGAGCGCTCTAGTATTTTCATGGTATAACACTTGCTATGACATATGTTTATGATGCCTAGGTACATATGATGAGCACCCCTCTCTGCTCACACACTTACGGAGATACACGTAGCACCTAGGGTATTAAGATCAAGCTGTCCCCTTCCTAAATGATGGATGGTTATTATTCCTTGACATATGGGATGAGCTAGCACATGATTGGACAATTCCTTGGCACGTGGGATCATTGGCATGAGTTTTAGAGGATCCTATTGTAGGTTGGAACACTCTTTTGATGGGAGCACCACACATGTGGTATATTTAAGGGAGTTTTGTTGGAGATTTATTGAGGCACACTAGAGTTTTAAGTCTTGACCATCCATTGCACCATAGAGCCACATAGCACTTATTTCTTGGTGAGCACCCTCCTTTATGAGGTGTCTATCACTCATTTCTTTGACCATGTACCTAGACGTTGCACCTTGGAGCATGATTTGTATCACACATGTGCCTTTTGAGAGCTCATTGATGGAGTTTGTTGAGATTTTGACCATATTATAAGGAGCGCTCTCATTTTTGGAGCCATATTGTACCATTTCTTGTATTTGATCATGGATCTAAAGGTGCACCCCCCTCATTTTGGGCATCTTGTTAGGGTTTTGCACTTGGTTATTATAACCTCTTCATATTTTAATATTTTATGATATCTTAACCATATCTAAAGGATTTTGATCCTCCCTAGGATAGATCTAGGCTTTTGGCCCAAGATATTGTATTTTATTTGGAGGGTTGTTGAGCGGCAGCCTAAAGCCTATATAAGAGGCTCCCCTCTCATTTGTATGTTTTTGCTCTGGATTGGAGACTAAAGAACTTTGTCTCAAAGCTCTTGGTATATTGGAGATTTTTCTTATTCTGTGAGGCATCCTTGGTGAAGCTTAATTTTTAGGTAACATGTTTATTTTTCCATTGTTAAACTTTTAGATCTAGTTCATAAACGAGTAAATTTGCTCCATTGAAGTAATGTAAAAGAAAATCTCTTTACCGTTGTTATATGTTATGGCTTTATTAGCTTGCTTGTAGGTGGCATCTTTATGAGCCTTGCAGGTTCAAATGAGCCAAAGCTAAAGTATATGCTAAATCTGTTTGTTGAAGGTGCATGCATAAAGGATGACCCTTGGAAATATTTTACATCAAACCCCAAAGGCTTGGGATGGAATTGTTGGGATGGAATTGCCATGTGTTTTACAGGTATTTCAGCCCCAAGTATTTTTAAACTAAGCCCAAGGAAAACTATTTCTAAAACCCCATGAGCCCAAGGATTCAACACACTTGTCATTTTCAATCTCATCAACCATAAAAAGAAAGCCTTTTTTTATTTTTACACTCGTAAAAGCTAGAAATCTGAATCTTCTAAAGGCTGCCATGTTTTCCAGATTTATAGCCATCAAGCCAAGGTATTTTCTCATTCTCTTGCATCATTTCTAGAGCTTGATTTCTATAGTCTATTTCTGTTTTGGACTTGATCTTTAACAGCAAATAGAACAGAAACAAATCAGCCCCCTAATGCTTACTAAAAACATATTTTTCTTACGGGTTTTGTGCTAATAAGTTGCCTTTCAAATTTGTTAGGTTTTGGCAAGCTTTTTGCAGATTTTTAATGGTCTTCTTTGCTCATCAGTCATCTTTCATACACTTTAATTCTGGAATAATTAGCTCTAATTTATTTCTAAATCTGGAATCTCTAGTGAGTAATTAGCACATCGTCTTTTCAGATTTCACACTAAATCTTGCAAATTTTTCATGGTGAATTTCTGTTTCATGAATTTGGCTTGCCTTCTTGCATAACAGAATTAACTCATTCTTCTTTAAGGTGAGATATTGGTTTTATGATGTGGTTATTTCTTGGTTAGGTTATTGGGCAATAATCTCTTGTTCTAACAAAGCACATTCACCCTAATCAAGTGACTTATCACTCATAATACAATTTTGGAAATTACTTGTGCAAATTAGTTTTCTTTGAAAGTCCTTTTCAGTGCACAATCTTGAGATGTTAATTCATAAGACTTGAACATTAACTGTGTATCACTGAATTAACCATGCTTAAGTGGTTGTCTATAATGTTTCATATTAAGCACTTGTTATAATCCAAACATCTTGAGTTTTATTGGCTTAATCCACGTTTTGAGAAGTGATTCCCATCACTTCAATAAATCTGGAAATTACTTGAATTTTAGAGAACCTGACACTTCATAAATCTAAGATCCTTTCAGTGACATCTTGCTTCAAAAAAATTCTGAAGCAATGTCTCACCTTGGATTTAAACATTGTGCCTTAAACATATATTGGGCTAATCACCTCTTGCAATTCACTTGATTTGGAATACAATTTAATTTGCAGCTTATAAACCCACTTAATCATCACTCAAAGCATTTAATCATGGTGGAGTTTATTTTTAAGCATTTATCTTTCAAATTTCAGAATTGAGGATTTTTACATGTGAATGGATATACTACCTTTATGTTCAATTTGATGGATGGAGCAATGTTATGATGAATCTCTCTAATATCTTTTAAGTATTTCCGTTTCAATGTGTTTGATTTACTTAGAATATCAACAACTTACATGTTCAAACACCCTCTTTTGGGGAATTAACTTTTCTTGCAACTCATTGGCACATTCAGTCAAGTTAAAATCAATCCCCTCTAAGCTCTCCTCATTTAGAAACCATCTAATCAACCCTAGGGAAGCCCCCCTTGACCTCTGAGAGCTGGCCAAAAGTGCAGGAAGTTAGCACTAAGGTGACAGTGGTGTTTTCTTCCAAACTTGTTTCTTAGTAGCACTAGTGGGTTGGGACTTCCCCATGCAAGTGCTAAATCAAGTTGTAACACATTGATTCCTTATAGGAACAAGTGCAAGAAGTGTGCATGGTAAGAGAACTTTGGTAAAGGTTCTCCACTTGGTTGATGGGGATAAGCCCGCAATGGGCTAGTTGTGTGAGGCCATGGATCATTGGATAGGGCCAAAGAAGCTATCCAATCTTGTTATGTGGGGAAGGGTACCCCCTGGGTATGACAAATACATGACGATCTGTGATTTGATTGATAGTTGATGGACTGGATGTTCCATCGAACCATTCATGCAATAGCACCTTTCCTCAACCCCGCCTATGCTTACTAATGCAACTTTGATTTCGATGACAAGGTGATGGAAGGACTCCTGACATGTCTCTAGAGGATGGTACTGTTATCACATATATAGTAGCCGGGCTACCATACATTATTTTTTTGATTCCAGTACACTATTCAGCCAGTTCCCTTACATTTGAGATGCTGAGATGAGCATCTATATTGGATCACTATCAGATTGTGGACAGCAGTTGTATTCCCCATGCCATGACTGATTCTCAGGACACTCGGAGAGATGACCGATGTAGCCATTATACCATTGGTGCAGAGCAGTCAGTAGTGCCCAGAGTTACAGCAGCAGTTTCGGAGGACATATGATGGTACAGGTTGATGAGCATTCAGGTATATGACTCAGCAGGTATATCATTGTGTTATGGTTATATTGATTTTATACTTATTCTTATAGCATGTCTTAGCACTTAGTGTCATGATCTGGCGATCATATAGATATGTGGACCTGGTTGATCTTATTATATGTATTATATTGTCCCTACTCAGACTTAGAAGTTCACTATTCATACTCATTGGTTTTACCCTCCTTAGGGAGAATAGAGGTGATCATTCCACCATACCTTGGCTTGCTAGTGTCGGCTCCATTATTCATTGTCTTCATCCATCCATTGCCTACCTTTTAGGTTATCACCCTGACTTACTACTTGACTAGTGACATGGAGGATCTTTTCCCCACTATAGCCTCTGTATTGGATGAGCTTCCCTGTTTATTGTGTCTCGGCTCTGAGTTGGTGACAAAACTTGCCTATGGCGAGTTGGAGTTCCTTGTGAATTCCCCCTAGTCACTAAAGTTGTGTTGGCTAAACCTGAAACTTTTAGTGCTGCCATGAATACAAAGTCTGGAAAAATGAAATGCTATATCTTGTATGAAAAGCCCATTCATGCAATGTGTTTCTAAACACACATGAATGAAAGGCATGCCAAATGAAAATGGCCATGAAAATAAAATGTTATATCTTTTGGAAATGTAAATACCTAGGTAAACAAGCTGTCCATGACACACCTAGAAGTGCTCAGGTAAACAAGTGCCTTAAAAACACACCTACAGCAGAAAGCCTAAAATAAATGTAAATCTATGCAATGTGTTTATAAACACACATAGACCGAGGCTATGGAAACTTCAGGCCCAAAAAGCAATGGAACTTAAATGCTATATCAAAACAATTGCTGGCCTTATTTGTATTATGGATTGTGCGCATCTGTTAAAGGTGAATAAACCCTCTTTGAACAACTCATCCATTTGTGAGACACCGTCATTCCCTGTGTTGTTGCTCATTCAGTATATACTATGGTGTGTTTTCCCTTTCCCTTGCCAAAGTGTCACAAAGTTAAGTTAGTCAAGTCATCCCTTAGCCTAGCCAGTTATTTTAGCCTTCACCCTTCACTAGCAAATTGATCACAGCTATGAAGTGAGTATGATCTTGAAAGTATGGTCTGAGTAATAATAAAAATTAATGACATTATATATTTGGATTTAGATCGCCAGTAATGATTACTTTGTGTTATAATTGTTATTTGAATAAGTTGTAGAGCATGCATTAACCTTTGACACTTTGCAGGAGCTTCTGATGATGGTCTGAGTTATATTTGGTCATGTTGACCTGGTTAGGCCTAGTCTGACCAAGGTCAACCATAGTACATGAGATGGTTGGACCTTATGATGATATGGATAGATGATATATGGTCTATGTACGCATACATGATGATTCTATACAGTAGCTACAGGGTTATGATGATGATTCATGGTTTACAACAGTATTTTATCATTTACAGATCATTATTATTTACCCTGTTCCGGTATATTGGATATATATTTTGATCATGCAGAGACTCATAGGGTGTATGAGTACACATTTTGGATGGATTTGGACCTTCTGAGTCCGATGAGACAGCTTGTTTTCAGTTCCGGGTACTTACAGTGATGATTGAGCCTCAGTAGGCTATCCCAGTGGAGTTTTGGTCTGTCGGAGGCCCTGTCAGAGCAGATGTGATTTTTATCCGGTTGACCTAGGGCGCTGTGCTTGGAGGGGGTGGTCCAGCCACTTGTTTTTACCATATTACCCCCCCTCCCGGACACACTGGTGCCCTCACCTTGACAGCGCAGGCACTCCAGGAGGCAGTTTGGGGCAGTTTCATGCTTCCCGAGGCATTTCAGGATTGGTAGAAATCGCTATTGAGGAAATCGATTTGGGCTACTGAGGCAATGTTATGGCATGGGATGATCAGTGATGATGGATCGATGTCTTCCACACCTCCTCCAGCAGTTTCAGCTTCATCGGGGCCCGCATCCATCACTTATGGCACTTTCTGATGATTTTTGAGGTCTTTTGAGGCCTACAATTTGACCATAGAGGCCTACGATTTGACCACAGAGGCACGATTTGGTATATTGATGACTATTTTATTATTATTGTGCTATGGGGATTGACCAAGGGTGGCTAAAATTACCCCTTGGACCCACCATAAGCCTCATATTATATTTTGTCATCATGATTTGGTGGGATTACCCTCTTCTAGGGCGATTTTGTCCACTCACATTATATTTTATTAGTGATCCATGTATTTTATTGTTGAGCTCATCTCAACCATTGATTAGACATCTGTATATTTTAATCTTAGCCACTCATTCAAAAAGTGGTTAGGATTTTGATGCCTCTCCTTCCTATTTAAAGGAGAGAGTTTCTCATTGTAAAGGGGACTGGTGGCTCTAGATTATTGGAATAGAAAATTATTATTGCATCTATCTCCAGTGTTGTGGTGAATGTTTTTGGTGTTCGTTCGTTGGTTCTTCCTTTGCACTGAGTTATTGGAGATCTTGTTTTGCCATATCTTTTGTACCACATTTTTTTGCATCTACAGGTGGAGGCCGATTTGCTTTGAGGAGGAAGTATTGGTAGGGGAAGACTCTCCCTACTTCTTCTTTGGATCTCTTCGTTGGTAACAGGGAGTATTACTGTCCCAGGACCTTCTATTCTATGTTATCATTGCATTTTACTTGTATTTCCTCCATACTTGACCTCTCTGATTGAAATCGATTTTCCTTGAATTGACAGGTAGAGGAGGGCGCACTTGTGGGCTAGGGCATCAATTTGGCAAGCAAAATCAACAATCTCTCATTTGATCTCTGCGGGAATCTTCCTCAACATCAAGGCATCTCATTCACATCACTCAGGTATGATCTCAAGGTAATTTCTTTCCATGATCTATCCACTTGTCTAAAACATTTAAAACCCTAATTAATCAAAACCCCCATTTTTACATTTTTTCAGATCTACTAAGATCTAGTGGCTTCTTGGGTAAGGTATTAAAAACCCACCTCTATAGTATCCATGGCATCCCGGATCTATAGTTTGGTGAGGATTGGCTTCCATTTGATCCTCTTCCCAAGGCATTTAGCCTCTCCAAGCAAGGGCGCACTTCCTAGTTTGGGTTGGTTGACCTAGATCTAGTATGTGGGTAGTTGAGATTCCACTTGATTCGTGATCTACACATCCAACAACCTACCCCCAGATTGTCACTTTTCTGATTTCTACCTTGTGGGCCCTGTTACCTCCCATTTTTGCATGGGTGTTCACACAGCAGAAATAAAGCCTCTTTAGTCAACACAGCTAATGAAAAGGATTTACAGCAAGTAACAGGTCTTCTGATGATGAGCACCAGCGGTTTTAAGACAGCGTTTTGCCTGTCCTGTGTGTCGAGTTTCTATGGTAGAAAAACTATGATTTATCCATTTCTTAGACATATCGACCCAGCCAGGTTATACTCCTGGAGCCATTTCTGGAAATCTGTTTGAACATTCTGATACCTATTTTGACAGCATCTATATATCATTCTCAGAGGATGAAACAGGTACCCTATACAAATGTTATCTACATTGAAAAAGCAAAACTTCCGATTGAAGGATTCTAAGGATTATACCTTGCTCCTGGGAAAACTGTCTTGCTCAGGAGAAGCTATATATGTAAATGACATTCCTTCACCAGCGAATTGCTTGTATGGGGCATTTGTTTACAGTGGAAAGGCATTGGCGTCAGTTAATAAGGTTGATGTAAAACAGGCATTAGATGCTCCAAGAGTTGTTGCCTATATATCAGCCATTGATATCCCAAAAGAAGGAAAAAAATGTGGGTGTTAATTTATTCTTTGGCACAGAAATTCTATTTGCTGATGACAGTGTGGAATGTGTCGGCCAACCATTAGGTATCATGGTTGCAAATACTTGGCATGATGCTAGAGGAGCAGCTGATAAAGTGACGGTACACTATAACTGCGAGATGTTAGGCCCTCCCATACTATTGGTGAAAAATGCAAGAGAGCTCATAATCTGGAGCAGGCACCTGGCTCTGTTTAGCAATGCATATGACTTTTTTATTATTCCAAGCTTAATAATTGCCCCAAAGATTCTTCAAAGGCGAGGTTGAGTTTGGCGTTATGACTCAATCGGCACATGCATTTCGAAAAGTCTTGTCAGCTTTACTAAAGTTTGATCATTTCAGGGGTTTCATCTGCTGTTCAAAGATCTAAAAAGCTAAATGTATGACGTGGTCTGGCCATAAGAGCTGAGAAAGACATCAAGAGCAGGGTTTTAACCTGAGGTGCTAACTGAATTGACTGCTGGAACATATGATCATGCATCGGTTAAAAGCTCAAATTGAGTTCTGTCGGCTTGAAGGCCTTCTATGAAAATGTCAAGGCCACAAGAGCAGCGTCTTGCGCTCTGTCTTCTCTCAATTCCGATCCCGAGACTTAGACAGTTTGGACCTCGGCATTTCCGCGTTTTCAAAAATTTGCAGCTACTCGGGGTTCATGCCTGAAGACACCAGCTCGGGATTCAACTAATTAAGCAGCAGAAGTCACGTCATCCGCATTATTATCAAGAGTTTGTTGAAGACGCACTCCTAACAGCTGATTGAAGTTGGTGCGGCTTCATGATAAGTCGAAGTTCGATGGTTTCAAAGCTTTAATCCACGCGTTCTTTTTGCAGCCAATTCGTTGCCAGCCGAGCTTACAATTAAATCATTGGTCATCGCCGATTCAATTGATTTTGAAGAAACCGGCGTTTTCACAACAGTCAACATATCCGTTCCTTGGCAGCCGTGTACACTGGCAGCCAATTTGACTGATTCAGAAAGCCACAAGCTCGAATCCGACGATGATAAACACGCAGCCGAGTTTTAAAAATTTGAAGAGGTCGCGTCGAGGGCAACCATGTCCCTTTGGCCGCCGATTGCAGGATTAAAATCTGTTGCTGGGGATCGGGTTTCGACCAAACCACCTCAGCGTTTTTATTGTTAAAGACACAGCCCGAGCTAATAAAAGAAAGTTGTAAGCCGATTGATGAAAATCGCAGGCTGCTGCAGTCGCTGCATGGAGAGAGCCGTGAGTCACGGAACCCCTCTACCTAAAAATCGATGGCTCGAGATTTTAGTAATCCGATTGCGTTGTCACAATTGCTACGGAGTAATATTCAAGTTCTCGAGCTTATCAGTTAGTTCGAAGTCGAGTAAATCAGGGCACAACAAATCCCTAGCAGCCGATTACAAAGAAAAAATCCCATGTTATACGATTATTTGCTTCTCGGAGCAGATCTATGGTATCGCGCCATTCTCCAGCAGTGGTTATGACGAGCCCGTGCTGAAAGAAACAGTTTGTAAACCCTTGAAGCTGAATAATGAAAGTCGGGTTCATACATAAGTTTAGTTTGAATCCACGCGTCATCTTTGACAGCCGTTCTGCATAAACGATTAAAACAATGATAATATCTTTGGCAAACGTGGCGTTAGTGTTGAGTAATCCGGGGCCAAAAATATGCAGCTAGCAGATGGCGCATCCACCAAAGCGTTCAGTCATTGATGATAAAGGCGGCCAGATTAAAAAAGAGAACCATCTCTAAGCCTTTGAAGAAATTCGAGCTATATCATACAGTTGGCGTGTTTAAAACTCCCGGTTGACTCTAGCAGTGAGAAAGCGATCTGTCAGTCTGACCACAGGTGGCGGCCCAGCAAGTTTCAGTTAATAAACGATGGCAGCCAAAGCCTGAGTTCCAAGTTACCATAAACTTAGAAGTCGGCACACTTAACTCCCTCTTCTCTTTGATAGCAGTAACTCGGAGTCATTTCTTACGTAAATGATATTTCGTTTGCACACGTCATTTTTCCGGCACTCTGGCAAAGCCCTAATCAGAGCAACAGATTGTATCGTTTTGCTCTATTTAAGCTAGCAGGTTTTCAATTGTATGGATGGAGAATTTTGGGAGTTTTTTCCCGTGAACTTAATAGAAAAATCATGATGGGATTCTTTGGACAAATTGGGGGTTCTTTCGTTCCTTGTTTGTCGTGTTTCTATGTATGCCATCTTTCATTTTGTATGAGGCATTACCTCTCTTAGCTCTTTGCTTTCGACTCTTAAAATGGGATCATTTGAATAGAAGGCTAACAATCTAGCATAACACCATTTGACCCATGTTTTTCTCTTAAGTTTTGCGGCTTTCAGGTATGCTCTAGTGCAAGAGCTCTTAGTTGGTTACTACATTCACCTGGCAGCAATGTCCTTTTAGAGTTTTCCTTTGACTCCATTCGCCCCTCTCTGATACTGGCACTGGTCTTTCCCTGAGGATTGATCTTCCTTTCCTTTCCATCACCCATCCAAAACTATCTTTGTTACATCCGTTTCTCTAAGGCAACCTCTTTCAATCACCTTGCCCGTTACTATACCTGCCTTAGCGATCCTATTTTAGGGATACCCCCCTAGTGTTGGAGAAGAGCCAACCTAAAGCGAAGAGGAGAGAAGTGTGGTAACATTGGCCTCTCTCCTGAGAGAGTTGTCATCCAGCTGGCGTTGCACATTTTGGGGCTTTCAAACGACACGCATGCCATTTCGGAGGACAACAGGCCCCATTCCACATTTTAAGGGATTTAATCCCCATTTTGGACCACTTGGTATCTTCAAACTCAGATCTAGTAAGATCTAGCCATCGGATTGCCTTGAAATTGTAGATCCACACACCCCATTGATCAACCTACTTGGATCTAAAGTTTGGATGCTATCGGACGTGTCTTGACCCCACTTATCCCACTTTTAGGCCTCCTTGGGCAAAGTCGCACCACCTTGGAGAAGGGAGTTGGTCCACTTCTAGGACATGGGTACTTGAGATTTTCGTGGATTTGGAACAGGAATAATTCAAAACCTAGGTCTAGTAGGTCACCTTGTCAAATCTTGCCTTGGGGATAGCATTCCTTGTTTTAAGGGATTGTGGTCCACTTAGGTCAAACCTAGATCTAGACCTATTCATCCATCAAGACTTTAATTTCCCACTTGTCTCATGCAATAGGAGTTCTTAACCACAAGTTAACTTTACTTTGACTCCATAATCCCAACTCCCAAGGCACTGGTCTCTCTCCAAGTCAATTCGACTTTCCTAGATTGTTGGATTAACTTGTGGTTTGACCCTTGTGTGGTAAACTAAACCCTTTGATGCCATCATACTGCATGATCAAGCGTGTCACTTGTACTAGTTAGCCCCAATTCAACCCCTAAACTACCCTGCATTGGACACAGTTCCCAAGGCAGTGGATTTTCTCACATTGAACTAGTACTTTAATCCAGGATCCTATTTCACAAATCATAAGTCACTCTCACATCAATAATGAACCAAAGCTATACTCATTGAACCCCTCACTTGTCTTGTGACTTCATCCTAAGGTCTAGGATAAACCATACACCTTACTTCACTTAGAATTTACTTGATTTGGTGTCTTGGTTTTGATCTCTCCTGTCGGGAGTAGATCGGGTCTCCCCCTTTGTTGTCTGGGCTAGATAACATAAAGTGAAGGTTGCCTCAACTGGCGTGACAACCATCTATTGGAGGTCGAGGTGATCGTGGTTGCACCTTTTGAGTTTCCCTTCCCTATTGCCATCCATGAGTGGATACATCCATAGGGGTAACTACAGTTTAGGTGATAACAGGTACCTGATGTTGATGCTCACAGAACAATTAACCGTGAGATAGAGATGTATCAGGAAACCAGCAGACTATTTGGCTTTGTCGATGTTGTCCATGAAAGGAGTATTTTGATGCCACATAAGCCATGAGAATTTAGAATTTTAATTACATGTTTTATTTGAAAGTTTAATTATGTTTTCTTTATTTCCTATTTTCCACTGTAATGCAATGCAATTTATCCTTTTTTTCTTATTTGTTGTAGATCTTTGGAGGTGAAATTACAGTGCAAGAGCACCGAATTTATGAAAATTTGCTATTTGGGTCCTCAGCAAAACATTTAGCGTTTCAGGATGCAAGTGTAATTGGAATGTGTTTGAAAAATACACTCAAAGAAGTGGAATAGGTTAGAACTTCAACTAAGCAATCACCATTATTATAATTTATGACCAACATATTTATGACCCTTAAGACTCATTAAATTTATCATGACCCTCTTAGAGGTTGGATGTTCCACGTCCACTACAATGTTCGACTATAGGTGAGGCAGCTAAAGAAATTACCTAATTTGGACACCACTTCCTTGGAGAATATTAACATAATATCTCAATGGACGGTGGAATATGAGGTGCCTATAATGGAGGAGGCATGTGCATTGTTAGAGGAGGAACAAGTTCAACAATAGCAAGCACAGGGGGCAAAGTTGGAACAACGAGCGTGGGAGCAAGGGATTCCTTTGACATCACCTAGGGTGATGTTGCAATATCACCACCACTTTCTACACAGATAAATGCAACTACAATCACTAGCCGGTGTCAAATAGATGATGCAGGACCTAGTGGCAAACCAACCATGACCTTTTCCCATAAATGGGAGAGAGGTCATTAATACTAGATAGCTAGCTGCTAGATTTGTCATTGTAGATAACTCGAAATGATGAGATACATTTATCTATTTGATATCATTTTGTATTGGCTGTCCACTTTTGAGTCCTTGATTGGACAGCTATCAGGGTTCAAGATTCAGTATCAACTTTAATGTATCATTTTTTATTTGGCATCCACTAGATCATATATATCATTGGTTTTTTTCATATTTATGTGCTAATGTGTTTATTCGATGTTGTCATTGGCTTATATGTCTAAAAATTTGAAAAAATATATATTTTGTATTTGTTAATGCTTGTTGCAGTTTGCTGATTTTTCACCAATGTTGCTAAGAAGTTTTATTTCGGAACCTCCTTTATTTTTTGTTGATGCTGATTTTTTCAACAATGAAACAAGAGTGTATTATATAAATTAAGTTTGGTTCTTCGCCCTCATTATGGAGTTCCCTCTCTTCCTATGACGATTAAGGGTAATCTTTTGATTCCTTTCTCTCAAGTGCTATACTAGTGGTCATCTATTTTTTGTATATGTGATTTTAACTATGTATCTATCAAATTAGTTGGTTATCAATGGGTATATTTGTCATTCTAGTGACAATTCTTACCACCCTATTACTGTATTCTTGAACATCTTTGGTTTGTTTTAGCTGCTCTCCGTTGGCAAAAGCCTTAATATTTCCACCCTATTACTATATTCTTGAATATCTTTGGTTTGTTTTAGCTGCTCTCCGTTGGCAAAAGGCTTAATTTTATCCTTTTGGATTAAAAACCTCTTTTAACATAACTCTCTTTAATCTAACCCAACTCTTAAAGTGTTTAGTTATTTTTATAATGTTCCGGGTTTCTTTCGTTAGACCTTTAAAGTGTAAGACTACGATGGGTAATTTAGCATTTCGAGGGGTATCAAATAGTTGGAAATAGAGGTCTACTAATGTAAGCCAGCCGTGTAAGGTAAATCCATTGCCTTTCCATCAAATTCGAGAGAGGCTACATTCTAGGACATTTTACATTGGGCTATTTATATTAAGTAGGGTTTGCTCTTCGTGAAAATATAAGGTATGATTGTGTCCATATCCTTAATTTTCACATGAGTTTGTAACTTTGTAGTAGATGTTTGTAGGGTTTGCTCTTCGTGAAAATATAAGGTATGATTATGCCCATATCTTTAATTTTCATATGATTTTGTAGTAGATGTTTGGATATTTAGGTCATGATTTGGGATTGAAATTCAATTGTGTTTACTATTTTGGGTATTTAAGTGTCTTTCTTCATCATAAGAAGCTTGACAATTTTTTTTACAATGCAATCTCCTCCGCCTCTAAGGGATAATTGTTGACACGTCAAGCCAAAATCAAACCTCCAATATAGCAAAGCCACACATGTTCAACACCATGTGACATTCATTATTTTATCCACACGAGTCATATTTGATCTTGGCTCACTAATTTATAGCTCGACCAACTTGGCATATGTCATCATTCATACTTATATTAAAAAAAGTAAAAGATATTTGTGTTCCCATGTTACTCCCATTGAGTGTTATTGTCCCTAGGAGTATTGTACCCTAGTATAGCATAATATATATCTAGAATTTAATGTTAATCTCATTAGAAGTTATTTTATCTTAGTGTAATGTGAAAAATATTAAATAATAAGCTCGGTGGGCTAGTTTGAGTGGTTGAGTGTTGTGAGTTGCAAGTAGAAGGTCATGGGGTCAAGTCCTCGGGCTTGCAATCTATGTGAATGTTGAGGGCCTCACTCGATGCCCCCACATGGTTACCTGAGTACTAAGTCACATGACACAACGACATGTGATACGGAAATACAAGTATCTGACACGGGACACAACAACCCTAGAAATAGGACACGGGGGACATGTTATATATATATATATATATATAACATAAAGATCCAAACTTCTTAAAAACTATAAAATATTGATATATCATGATTCATAGTTCATACGTATACATCATAGATTCATACAAGATACAAATTACAATCATACATAATACAAATCATAAAATGATATATCAGCTTTGTTATCTATAGAGAACCTCTTATGGTAGTGTTTAGTTGCATCCATGGCTTCTCTTTTTGCTCAGGTCATCATTTAATTTTCCTTCTTGTTGGGAATATTACCATAGGAATTGGGTCACCCTTTCTTTGGGGTCCTACTCCATTCTACCATTAGTTCCATCTCAAGTAGGAGAATAAACCATTGCTTAAAAAAGTTCTCTATTTTACTAATGATACATACTTTAGGAGACATACAATATCGGGCCATAATAGGATGTGAAACCATCACAAAGGATCCATAAAGGTCCTTACCCAAAGCCCACTACAAACCTTGACTTACAATAGTTAGCTAACTGAAGAATTCGACCGAAGGGGAAACATACATTGTTGGATTGATATGCCCAAGAGAACCCAATTACGAGTCGAGATAATTCATCGGGAGATCAATCCCCCTCATTGGGAAAGGATTATTTCCATTCCAACCTTCAATAATACGATGAAAACATAATATATAAAGACAGTATCCACACTACAAATCTTTCCTGCAATCTCAGAGCCTTGTTGCAAATTCTTTTTGCAATTAGAGTTCGAAACTTCGATCCATCACCATTTTAAGGGAGCCACCATGCAAGTTCATCATTATGATAGAGAGTGGTTAAATTCTTGCTTTGGGTGGTGACCAAAGCTCCATACAGGAGAGATTAAACATGATAACCTAGCTCATATTTGCATTCTAATTAACACAATTTTCCATGATATAAGCTTGCCACCACCTGTCCTTGGGATTGATAGGTGTACTCCTCATCTTCAAGGCATAAATCATTGCATTAGACTCATTGATTTCTCCCCTAACACTGTTTTCCGCAAGACATGTGTCCTAAAAGAGGGGACACGTTCAAGCGCGTGTCCAACACGTGCCCAGAACATGTCCCCTCTTTCAGGACACATTAAATCATGTGTCAAGTCGTGCCACGTGCCCGACACGTGGGACACAGACATGGAGGCCTAAAGGGTCGTGTCTTGTTTCGTAGCCCGAGTACCATCCTCGAAGTGAGGAGAAACGCTCGGAGAATTTCCCATGATGTATATTCCATCAGAAAAAAAGAAAAAAAAATAACAAAGTATAGGGAATTCAAAACAGCCAAAACCAATACAAGCTTATAATCAACAATTTTAAGGCCAAATCTAAGACTTATGATAATGCATTTGTGAAAGCAATCCTTTCTTTTTACAAAGAATAAAAATAAATGAAATCATGCAGAACTAATATATTTCAAAAGTAAAAATATATAGATAAAGTACCATAATAAGATGTAGAGTGTTTACCTTCAAGTAGAAATGCCAGAATTGAATTCGATTTGTGCCCATGTAGGACCCAAAATCATGCATCAAATAACATAGTTTTGATTTTGTATTCCAAACAACATAGTTTTGATTTTGTATTACAAAGTTATAGTGATTCAAAGCTACACATTGAAAGGCCTAACAATTTCTAATTTCTCTAAAAATTGAAAAGCTAGCACTGAATAAAAGTACCGTTATGATGTACCAAAAATGAGGTCCATTCCACCTCTATTTATACTCATCAAATACCCATACGCAGGTTGGCCAAGAAGATCTTCTGCAGCGTGACCCATTAATGGTTTGGTGTGGGCCTGCACCTTGTGGGACACTAAGAAGTGGACCACATCGTACTTATGTATCTTCTTTTTCCCAGTCAAAAGTTCTTTTTTTTTCTAAGTATCATTTGCTACATTAATAAGGATGCACAATTCTCACAAAAGAATTCACTGGAATCAATTTTCCAATTCCATTGGCAAGCCAGCCATAGGTTTCACTGAATCCCATTTCTATTGGGCATACTTTTTAAATTGCAGAAATAATCTGCGTGGTGCTTACAATGGGCCATGACGAGAATAAAAAAACATAATTCTGATTAAATTCACTTTGAACTATCCTAATACAATTGCATTGGATGGAAATTATGAAGCTCGGTATTTAGCAGCTTCAAATTTAAGAATGGTATTTAACGTGTGGAATGAAGAGCATGGGAAGTACCTGCAATTTCGGTCCAGGGCACCAGTCAGAGGACATTGCGAGCAGAGCCGAAGCAGGCCCGATGGAAGCTGGATCAGATGTGGTTGCCACCACCAGACTCACCATTTTCTCAACCTGCCAAACTTTCTTCCTGCCTGACTTCAGCCAGTTCAAAAATCGCATAACAAAAATATATATAGTCAGCTCAGTTCTGTTCGGGTTGTGCTATGTACTTCACTCGTGTGCCATTCAGCGCTCCCAATGATATTGTCCGCTCAGTTTTATTCGGGTTGTTGCTATGTACTTCACTCCTGTGCCGTTCGGCGCTCACAATTTCCGTTTCATTCTTTTAACGCTACTTTGGTTATTAATTGTGAATCTTGGCTTCTTTTTTTTCCCTTTTATATGGCCCTTCAAGGGCGGCTATCTCGAATCAAGGAAGGAAAAAGATGTGGGCGAGGCTTACTGTGGGCGGCTATCTCGAATCAAAATCAAATGGTGGGTGAGTTTATTCTAGGCAGCTATTTCAAAAGTCAAGTACGTGAAGGAAAAGATATTTTATTAAGTTTGTAATTAAATTTATTTATTTTTATTTTAATGGTTGATTTATTATGGGTAAGTATGTTTGTTTGTTGGAGCTGGGAGTAAAGATTTAAAACTATTTTTGATTGGTTAAGAGCTCATTTTTTTTGACAAAATATGTTAATAGCCCAAGACTTAGAGGCATCTAGTAGGAATGGAAATATGCCCTCTTACAAGTTACCAATGGATTATTTCAAGTGGCATGGTTTCCTTAAATAATGGTAAAGAATCGGCTTTATTCGCAAATAGCAGCCAATGATGGTTGTCTGCACTACCACTATCTAACCACTAATTTATGATAGGTTTTGCCACCTTCGGAACAAATATGTGTGTGTGAGAGAGAGAGAAATAATTATGTGCACCTTTCCAATTTATTTCTAATAAATCCAAGATTTCTCAACTCCAATTTTGCATGGACAAGTTATATCATGCATATATGTGTTTAAGGGGTCAAGCTACGAAGACAAAACTTTACACATTAAAATGCAATTTCGCATCTTCGCAAGTCCTTGGCCAAGTCATCGTGAAACTCACCTTGGACTTAAAATCGCACAACTATGTCTAAGCACCTTGTGGCAACTCATAAATGTTGTGATAGCGTGCATAGAAGCTATTATATCTAGAATAGCCTTGGATCCAACAACTTCTAGGTACTCTAATTCGGCATTTATTACTCTACAACAAAATGCCTAGTCATAACCAAATGTCATTGTTTACATCTTACAAATGACGAATTCAATACTTATAGGTGTTAGTGTTCTCGTCGCAATATGCCCAATGTCATTGTTTACAACTTATAAATTACATATTCAATGATTCCAATAATCAATGTTCTCGTCGCACTATGCCCAATTTCAATTCCCAATTATCAAGATGTATATTTCACTTATAATGGTGGTCCTAGTTCGATTATAATACCAGCATCAATTCCAAGTTTCATGGGAGTTGTCTAAACGTTCGACAAATTGGACTTTCCAACTAAAATAACCGGAATCCGAGATATACACTTTGGTGAAATAGTAATTTTATATGGTTCAGATTTCATTTTTTATTGTAAAAATGGATTCAACACCCTCAAATATCCCTAATGCACATTGATTATACAATCTCAACAACTTATATCTGCTATTACAAGAAAGACCGAATTTTGACCCAAAAAGATCCGGAAGAATAATCCAAATTATAGAAGGTATAGACTACTCTTTTTCTTTGAGGTTGAAACTCAGCTCCTTGGAATAAAAAGTGAGGACTTGAGTTTTTTTCTCTGTAAGAAGTCCAAATAAGCCTACCTGAAGAGGCCACACCTGCCAACTCCATACTTAAGAACTTACCCCGACAAAGAATCAAACCCACAACCTCATGATAGAGAACCAATGGCTTGAGAGCAAGTGGCTCCCACCAAGAAGCTTAATTACTTAGCAAGAGATGGTGGAATAAAAGGTCAAGTCCTCATGGGAAGATTCCCAAAAAAATCTCGAAGTGTGACATAAGAGATAAAGTGAAAAAGAGTCCTTCTTGACCTCCACTTCCTTGAGATCACCAAGAACATGCCACGAACGTCCTTGAAGAAACCCATCGTCGGTAAGGCATATTCGTATTCAATGCACAATTTTTCAGAAGTCACTCCGAATGGCAAGTGGACCTACTACATTTTTACTAAATCATAACCTTTCAAAGTTCCACATCGAAAAATTAAAATTTCAAGGGGATATTCGTCACCATAGCATTTTCTCTCCCATTTTTACTCGACTTCAAAATTAAAGTAAAATAATATTGGTCATCCACCACTGCCCCATTTTTCGATAACATTCATGCTTGAGGGCATATTCAAGTTTTGGTTGAAGCGTGATTAAGAAAATAAACATTGAATCAAAGGCTCCCATTAAAACTTTTACTGGTGAGGGAAGGTTCAAACCCTCAACTCATTCCCTCTCCACCCTTGTTGATTACCTGTTTCGCTCCCGTTCACACTTCATTGTCTCATCCTTCTTCCCCTTGTAACATTTTCAAGGAGCTCACATTTTGAGTTAATCCAACCAGGTTTATGTAGTCATTGTACACACAATTGGAGAAGTGTTTAAGTATTGTCAAAGAGAGTTTGTGGAGCATTTTCTAGGAGCTCTTTCACATCATTAAAAAACTTAATGATGTTACATTGATCTTAGCTCTTGATAAAGGTTGGTTGTGATTGTCTTCATGCTTGGTTTCAAGGAGTTATTTCACATCATTAAAAAAACTTAACGATGTCACACTGATCTTAGCTCTTGACAAAGGTTGGTTATGATTGTCTTCATGCTTAGTTGTGACTGTCTTTATGCTTTGGTTTATGAGAGCTTGAGTTTAGGTTCACTATGTTTACATTTGTTATAAGCAATCGTGAGCACAATTTGTAAACAACAAGTTCACCCATGTTTACTCTCTAGTACATAAATGAAAACCAACAACCAATTCAGGTTGCATGGTCAGGGGAGTCATACAAAGATGTTAACGATGTTGGAAAATGTAAATGAAATATGGTGATGTGTATTTGAAGGAAGTGTGATGGATTAGTAACCGAAATTTGTTGAAAACAAAGTAACAAGTTGCATGTTCTGGCTTTTGATTTCTTATTGGTTTTGTTGTTGATCATGGTAGCACTTTTACCTCCGGCATGATTTAAGGGGTTTCCAATCACTTGGGAGAGGCGGGGGAAGTCCTAATAGTACCTTATGAAGATCAAGTTTTTGGGTGCGTAAATGAAAAGAAAGAAAAATAAATTCTTAAGTCAAATTGACTTTCATTTTTCTTTTTTTCTTTTTCACGTGAAATAAAATCATCCCACCCTCGAGCTTGTAAACAAGAATGAAAATGTCAATATCTTGTTAGCCCCATCAACAAAAATTGGCTCAAGAAAAGCCTCAATCAACAATTGGGTCATAAAGAGTGAACATATCTCAAGTGAGATTTGAACTTGGGTGGAGAGAATAACATTTTTCCTCTCAAACACCCAAGGTAAACCCAGATGACAAAATAAACCCACTACTATATGTAAGTGAAAAATTAAAATTGAGTAACAGTCTTCTTAGAAATTCAATGTTCTTATGGCAGTCTACACATAAATCACACTCACATTCAAAAAGAAACAAACAAGTATTTTTTTTTGGAAACAAGGAGAAGCTAATCTACACAAAGATGTAAAAGAGAAGGAATGTGGAATGTGATTGAAGTTATCAAACAAGCTAGTAATCTATAAAGTTATGCAGGATTTATTTAGCCCTTCCTAGGGTCCATGGACATTAGCACTTACACCTCCCTCCATAAACATGCAAGTACATTCACAATTTTTTTTCAATTAATTTTCCCAGACAAACGCCTAGGCGCTTCCCCTCATTTCGAGGATGGTACACAGGGTAAACCCTAGATTATTTAGGGCACAAGGCTAGTCAACAACAAGGCTCGAAGCAATTAAAACAAAATTCTCATTCTAAGCTCAACACGTCACTTGGAGGTATATAACCTATATGGGGAGGATAACAGTCCATCCCACAATCACTTAGGCTAGACCAAATTGGCAAGTACATTCACAAAATATCTAAAAACTAACTATTAAAAAACTAAAGTAAGCCAACCTGACTAACCTACTTGATGGGATAACTAATATACAACAATCTCAACTATGGAACAATCAACGATAAAACTTTTAATAATTAATTAAAAAAAACATATCCATTGAGTCGATGTGAAAAAATCTAGTTGCCTTATTGAAAATAACTTTAAAATAGCACATAAGCCTCTTATTTATAGGTTGTAAGAGATGGGGTTTAAGCAACCTATATGGATTAAAGACTCACCTCAAGCTTCAAGCTCACTACCCAAATAATCGTGTTTTTGCAGTCATGGAAGTGAAACTCTTAGGACATATGTTGATCAACCTATAAGGATTAAAGACTCACCTCAAGCTTCAAGCTCACTACCCAAATAATCGTGTTTTTGCAGTCACGGAAGTGAAACTCTTAGGACATATGTTGATCACTTTTTCTTGTCAAGGAAAAACGATCAACATTCAAGGCAGTCTTGTGGGGAAAAAGAAAAACCCCCTTTGTTTTTATAGAGGTGGTACTCTTCTTTTCTATCTTTACACATTGCTTTTAGTTCCTCAAATGATAGAAGGGAGAATTCCATGCGGCAATCCCCCAACTTATTTTTATCATTTTTTTGTGAAATAATGGTTCTTTAAACAACTAGATTCTATCATTCAAGCACAACTCTACGTATGAGTGGACCAAGCAACCTATAAAAGAAATAGAGCAAAGAAAGATTATTGTAAGAAATTCATATTTGCTCAGCTAACTATGACATGCCTCTGTCACATATGCAAGCAGGAGATACAACCAGATATCACTTCAGAGGTGCAAGTGACATCTTTATAAAACCTAATAGCATCCTAAAAGAATAATCCTCATCAAGTTTTAAGAGGAGACAAAATATTATTGTCATACATAACTTGAAATAAAGACAATTACATCCAAGACAAAATGACTTGAAAAGCCTTAAAAGAGTGTCAATTCTTGGCAAGTAAGGGTTGAATAGTTGCTCCAAGGTGACATTGGAAAGGAAAGAAAAACAAGTGAAGAGAAAATTGAACCTTTCTATCCTCGAGTCAAATAATAATCTCCAAGTCAAACAATACATGGAATTTTTTGTCTTTTCTTGTTTTTGTGCAAACAAACTTGAATCACGAGCCACCTTGTCTAAGTTTGAACTTTAGGTGGTCAAAACAATGTCCCTTGTTCATTCAATTAAGCAACTTTCCTTTTAACATTATAACTTAATATTCTTTCGTTAGTGGAGTGGGTTAAAAAGTCCATGAGGTCAAAGGGTTTGAATCTCTCACCTTTACATTTTGTTAATAAGTTTAGTTATATTTTTTTTTTATTCAATTTTCATTCAATATTCTCCGTGACTTATATTTTCCATGCGCTAGTTTAATTTGCTCATTATATTTCATAGGCCATAATTTGGTCATCAATAAAAAAAATTATCAACAAAAATATATCAAAAATATTATGATTCACTACTCGGTTGGATTTTTACCTTGGCATTGACAAGGTAAATTTTTAATCCTATAAAATTTGCCCTAAAAGTGTTAGAGCACAATGCCTAAAACCATTTTGAAAATTTTAAACAACATCAATTTGATGATCCAAATATATGATATGGTATGTGGCATGTACAATTGGAAGGATATTAGATAGCCTATATCGTGAAAGTAGCAATCTTCCACTAAACCCCAAATATACTATGACCTTTAATGCATTAACACCCTATAAATGCAATGACCCTCTAATACATTTATGACCTTGAGCACACTAGCTCTCTAATACATTTACGACCTCGAGCACACTGACCCTCACATATAAACACCCCTACACAAACTATGACTTTGAACACACTACTCCCTTAAATAACCCTCAATCCTTACCACCCATAATGCAAATACCCCTAAAACAATATGAATTCGAAAACACTAACCCCTGATATACTATGACCCCAAACACAATATACCCCATGTCCCATGACCCTTGAAACAATCGATCATTGACATATCAAGACCTCAAACACACTAACCCCTTGAACAATATGACCTGTAACCCTTATTACCCCCAATTGTTTAATTTACACTTTACTTTTTATTTTAAAATTTATTACTATAATGCATTTAGAGAGAATGTATTATGTGATGTTGATTGATATGTTAATTCTATTGCAATTTTGTAGTGTACCCAACCCTCATAACCAAAAAAGTTTTGAACCAACTTGATCCTAATTCAAAACTAGGCAAAACTAGTAAAAATATACTATAAAAAAGGTACTTTTTCCAAACGCTCCCTAACACCACCAAGCTGACTTGAATCTTCCAAAAAATGGTATGCAAGGCTTATACATATCCCAATGCATCAACTTAACCCACTGAGCACTTCCATAAAAAATGGTTATGATGGTGCGACATTAACAGTCTTTTCACCACCAAATCAGAAATTGCAGATTTTTACATAGATCAAACTATAACTCCTCCTAATTGACCCAACTCCTTCCAAACAACTCCAATTCAACTTGAGAATACCCAAATACATATAAATGAATCCCAGACAGATTTCAAGAACCTTTATTAGAAGTTATGAACACTAGTATCAGTACTACATAGACATCTCTAAATGAGGATGCGCAAGGATAAAGGTACCAATAGACTAATCGGTAAAAGGTTCATAACTTGGGCATACGGAAACATTTTTTGATGGAATAAAAAGTGTTTCCTCTTGGAAACGATGCTCCTGAAACGTTGAAATAGGTTTTAGAAACCAAAAACACTCATAAATGTCGAACGAGAAAGTGACTTTCGACCCCTTTTACACCGGTACAAGATTGAGAACACCCACAACCATAGAACTTCTAAATACACCCAAAATACTTCCAAACACACTCAAATTAAGCCAAATATATTTTTATCAGATACAAAAGATTCTTATGAAGGTTTCAAACCAATTTACAAAACCATACATTAACATATTTGCTCATAGTCCATCATTTATTCATAGATTAAATTGTGCTTGAATATTGAACAACATATGGGGAATAACGCTGTGATTTTTATTATCAATGGAGAATTTACAGAGAGTACATTGATGGATGCTACAAAAGATATAAATACAAATAAATGATTGTTGCAAAGTGAAAAGAGAGTAGAAATGGCTGCTACAAAACCACGAAGAAGAGAGAGAGAGAGAGAGCTACTGCTCCAAATGAGTGATTTCCATCCACTGTTGTGCCCTCCACAAGCAATATTTCGACCCAAAACTTCAGATATGCCCTCTCAGGTGCATCCCCAACCAAATATGAGTTCCATATATAACATAGAACAACCACAAAGAGATTTAAGCCACCATAGATGCGCCCCCTCTACTAGCTACAGTGGGATCTTTCACCACCGAAACCGGTCACAAATGTAGGGGGAACATCTCCCAAGATATGAAAATCCACAAGAGATCTCCAATATAAAAAATCAACAATGACAAAAATCCCCGTCACTCGTGTCTTCACCCTTTTTATAAATCTTCATGGAGCATTTCCCCCTCATTCTAGAACTCTCTCGCAAATATTTAATAAAATATTAATAAATGTTATTTTTATGAGAGAATGGCACCTTGGGACTCATTTACTTCCTTTCTAATGTTATTTGGCCAAATAATAACTTCATATACCTTGGAAATTCGAATTAGAGAGGCTTAGCTTGATTTTAGGGAAGTTACACTAACATGTGGGTCCACCCCTCTCCTCTAGCACCCTCCTTGACTAAATTTAGGACCTGCAACATGTCATAGGCTGTCATAAGTTGTCATAAGCTGTCATAGGACCTGATTCTTTTCATAAGTCGTCATACATGTCATAGGTTGTCATAGATTTGCTATTTTTAGTCTGGGGAGTTACAACCCATGAGATGCCTCTATGATAGGATTCCTTCCACCTTTGATGGGAATTATACCACATATTTGGACTAATTCCTCCCCTAATGCGCCCTCCTTTCCCAATTGTGTCCAACTCCACCTTAGAATTAGAATTTGAGGGAGTTACAACTCATGTGGGGCCCAACTCAACCTCCTTATGCGCACTCCTTGTCCAAATTTTCCTAATGTTGCATCATTTCACAATTTGGACATCAACTATACAAACATTTGACCCACACCACCACCTTGATAATTTTTCATGTCTTTACCAAGTGAATTAGGCCAATGCATCCCCCTAGTCCAATGGAGTGGTCCATAGCAAAAATGTGGGAACATTACAAATTTATGACATTATTACACCACTATTAGCATCATCACAAGATTTTATTGAAAAATGCAGTAGCAAAATATGTTAAATGAGGGTTTTCATTTTCATTACATTATTCAACCACATTGGACAATGAGGAGGAGAATATGAAGAGTTGGGAGATATATGGAGATGGGAGATAAGAGAGGAAGTGAAGGAAAGGGAGGACAATGGAGAAAGGAGATCAAAATGAAGGAAGGATAAGAGATTAGATAAAAAAAATTATCATATTTAAGTATTTCTGCCAAAAATCTTACTTTTTTTCTCATCATAAATACATTGTTTGTTATCCTTTTCCCCTCGATAATTTTTCTTCTCTCGTCCATCATTCCCATGTTATAAAAATTATAGCATTACAACCACATGTAAAAATGAGAATTTCCACCTTTGGAATGGAATTTTATTGATTTAAGACCTCATATTCTTTCTACTTCGACTTAGTGAAGTAGGGCATGTTATAACAATCTTTGAAGTAGTATCATCAAGTCAAAATACATCAGAAAATAAACTATTACACAATGGTTAAGATCAAAGGACAAAACAAAAAAAGGTGCCTCAAATATCTGGTCTGGTCTTATCTGTTCCTTCGCAATTCTTGGTGAATGGTTGGCATGGCTGCCTGGAAATGGAAAATCAATATATGTGGGGGGAGACCCTATCATAGGCGGTCCCCAACAATACAGGTTATCTACAGAGCTTATTTTCTTTTTGAGATCGTGGGGCCTCTACACATTAAACCACTGTATGGTGGAAAACAGGTCTACAAGTTTTATTCCCAGATGGATCGGGTTATCTCAGCTGGGTCTTTATGGGTGTATCGATGCCGAATGGACTGAATACATATTGGGTCTCTACAGAGGTAACATACAAATCTAAGAGAAGGAAGATTCAATAAAATGGTCCTGGAATACACAAGATGGAAACCCGACTACTAAATTAGCCTACGATGCAATTATATCAAAATTTCCAGTAGTGAAGCAATGGTGGTATAAATCCTTGTGGAAATGGAAGGTGCCGCACACAGTAAAAATATGTACTTGGATAGCCTTGGAAAATTGAATCCTCTCATGGTATAATCTACATAAAAGGGCGTTCATCAGACCAAATATATTTCCTCTTTATCAAAGAGAAGCAGAAACGGTCCTTCATTTATTCATATCCTGCTCCTACTCAGTACAAAGATGGATATCGGTCATTAAATCTTTAAATAACATCTCGAACTGGTATGGTGACTCACTACAGGGCTGTTTAAAAATTTGGTTCAATCTCAACCCACAGAGGGGTGAATTGGCATGCTTTATTTGCTGGGAAATATAGAATTCGAGAAATTTACAAATCTTTGAAAACAAATATTTAAACCCATAATGGATTGTAGGAAAATTTGTATCTTGCTTTATGGAATATGCGGGAAAAACAACTAATACTCTACATGGATCTGCCAAAGTGATCAGAAACCCTCCAGTTTCTTGGGATGGATGCAAGGCTAGATTTGATGGTGCATCACAAGATTCTGCAAAAAAATGTGGTGCTGGTGCTATTATAGAGCTAGATTGTTCATGACACTTCAACTGCTGGACTATTCGTGACACTTCAACTTATGGATAAACCATGGCACAGGAACGGACACTCCAGGTTAGCTCATGGCCCTTTGGTTAGATCTCTATTTTGCAAAGATTCGTCATATATCATTGGATCAATTAGCGGGTGACTATTTTCTCATTGTTAAATGGGCAAGCAAATTATGCACTATTCAGGCAATGCATCTTAAACCATGGATGGATCATGTAACTAGTTTGTTGTCATATTTTCCAAACTTATCCATAATCCATATTTATCGTGAGTTCAAGAAGCAAGTTGATGCACTGTCTAGAAGAGGTCTCAATGCTACATAAGGGGTTACACATTTTGAATATTGGGAAGATGGTCACATGTCATCTTCAAATAGAGTGGGCATCTTTACTCTATACTTTTTGGGAGAGGTCCCTTCCATCCCATTTTTTAGTACAACTGTAATATTTCGGATTACAACTTTTTTTTATATTAGCCGGCTCTATACTTATAATCCTACTTTTAGTTTTTGGTTGTTATGATACTCTACTATTAGTTTCATCTTCTTAAACCGGTGTCATATATCTGGTTGTAAATTTTTTGTTATGTTATGTTTCTTTCTTTGGTACATCTTGGTAGGCTTATGGTCTTTTATATTGGTCTCTCGTACTCTCTATGGACCTTGGAGGTATGGTAATTTTTCTATTGTGTACATCGATTGTTTCCTGGACATTGTACTTATACTTTTATAATTGAAAGTATAGCTATTTTCTTGGTGAAAAAAAGAAGTAGGGCATGCTATAGTTTTTAATTATATTTCTCTCGTGAAACATGAGTTAGATGTCATATTTTGCTAAAGGATATGATCTCTTGATGCCTTTTGTATGGCTTCCAACGTGATCTTGGGCATCCATAAAATACTATTGGCACATGTGTATGTGCATGTATCATTTGTCTCATTTTTCTCTTTTACATCACATTTCACTTTCACAATATAGTTGCTTGATTTGTTTTATTAATATGTGAGGGAAAATATTGTGATGATAATGATAGGAATTATTACAATGGCTTCCAATATGCTCTATCGTGATTCCATGTAACATCATCAACATGCAAGTATGATTTGGTTTCCATATACATTAACATTTGGAAAGATAAATATGCATGAGCTTGGAACTGGGACTAGTTGGATCAATGCACTTTATAGTTGTTCATTTCCAACTATGTCTTTCCTTTTCTAAATTGAAGTGGCTTGGAATGCTAAAAAATGCAATTCTTGTTTTTGTCTTGTAGCTTATCCCACAAGACGTGCATTTTGAGATCATTTCCATGTGGTTCCCTTTTACAACAAGCCTACATATGATAGGGTTCTCATGTCTATAAAGGTCACTATGCATCAATTCTAATTGCATTCTTCCTCTACATTTGTTGTGGAATTTATCTATATGTTGCTTGGCAAACATCATGCAATCTTCACTAATACCTTTTTTCTACATGTTACGAGGCAATTATTTGATTTTGTAAGAGAAGATATCAATGCAATGCATACACAAGACTTGTGTCACTCTTATAATAGCTTGAGCTTGCTTCATATTTTCCAAATATCATCACTTTGAGGCTCATCTCCATTGAGAGTTCAAGGTCTATCTCCATGGGATTGAAGATACATTTGGATAAATTATGTTTGGAACTTAATACCTTAAAATGACTTGGAAGATATTTTGATTTAACAAATCAAGATACATAGGAGCAACAAGCTTCTTCACTATATAAGTCATTCATCATATCATGCTCTATATTCAGGGCTTCCTACTCAACCCACATAGGACCTTAATGTAGGTTTTTGCTTATCTGTAGGTTGTATTGTAAATTAATTATTTCTTTAATTTATTTTGCATACATGTTTCAACAATTAACTATAAGATTCTTCATTTTATGTCATAATCATATTGAAAGTTTATGAATGGGGAATCAAATTCAAGGGGTTATCTAAAAGAGATTGTTGGTGAGCAAAGACCCAATTGAAGTGCCACATACTATTCCACTTGAAGTAGGGTTTGGAACAGTGAAGGTCACTACGATAATTTATAGTAGTTGCTTATTTTCAGACCTAACAAAGATTAAAAAAATGCTTGGAGATGTAGCCAACTTGTAGATTGTCTCGCCTCTCGATAAAATGTCAATGTATGCTGAATTTAATTGATACTTTATCCATTTGTTATGATGCGACACTACATCAAAGAATTTGTACTATACTATAAACAAATATTTTATTTGAATTATATACTAGTTATTTTTTGTTTTAATAAAAGTAGTCAATAAATGTTAAGACAGTTTGGACCTTTTCTGGCTACAATTTTCCAATCATTTTTGTCTTAAATATGGTTAAAAAATTGAAGGAATTGTTAAAATTTTAGATATCGATTGTTGAGATTGCATAATTTGGGTGCAATAGGGGTGTTTTAGAGCATTGAATCCGTTTATGCATTCAAAAAATAATTTATGTAATGATAAATTATAATTTGACCAAAGATTATATAGTTGAATTTTGGTGACGATAACCAAAAAAAGTTCAAATTGTCTAACACTTATATTACTCTATTTTAATCAGTTTGCTCCATCATTCATTTTGGTAATTTTTTCCCTGACTTTATTTCATAAAAATAGAAAAAATATTTTTTAAAATACTTTAGATTTCAAGCAATTTTTTCTCTTAAAATTAATTCATTAAAATATTTAAGGGAAAAATATTATTTTAAAATTTGCTCTATTATGTCCATTATGTGGCTACACATAAACTCTGTTCTTTTCAAAGACTCCAAAAAATTTACTTAGAGTATGTTCTAAATTTATTAGCACTTTCAAGGAATTCTATAAAGAACCAAAGGTTTAACTAGCAAGAATGCTTCCATCACAAGTTTTTCCTGTGGACATTCATATAGGACATTTTGATGGGGCTTCACAAGATGCTATCTTTGGAGCTGGTATGATAATTAGAATTAGAGGAAATCATATCCTTAAAATGTGGATGGGATGTGGATGCGGTACAAATACTAGCGCATAAGTGTTGGCTTTGTGGGGCTTATTCTCTTTTGAAACTCAGAAAGGAATTTTTGAAATTCATGTGTTTGGAGACTCAAAAGTTCACATAGACTGGGTAATGAAAAAGTATTTCTTCAGGTGGCTTCACTTGATCATTGGTTGGTGAGGATCAAACAACTCAAATCATCCTTTCATGACCTTATGTTTACTCATGTCTACATGGAATTGATCGAGGAAGCTGACTATCTTTCAAAGCGAGCACTTGGGGAGGAGGAAGGAGTCCTCTTTTATGAAGAACTGCAAAATAACTCAATGATTACTCAAGGCATTGTTTAGTTATATGGATGATAGTTTCTCTCTTTGTTGTTTTTAAGTAATGTTGGAAAACTATAATATCTACAAAACCTATTTTTTCTTTGTTTTTGAAGGATCTGCCTTAACATTCTAAATAGTCTATATACGAGGATATGTCTACTCATAAAATTCAGAAGGAAGGTTTTTTTCGTCAGAGTCACAAACAATCATATTTAGAGGAGGAAATCAATCTTCCATTTTTTAGATTCACCAAAACTGCTAGACTTGAGGAATGCATCAATATGTGCATTGGTTTTGTTGGTTTTTAGTTGAAATGGTCACTAGACATTTATGTAATCTTTGATTTAAATGAATATCAAGACGCATGTTTTTTTTTTTCAAGTGATAAATGTCCATTAACAATTTAAATACAAATAATTGTTATTTTTTGAACAGAGAAAATCATATTTGTATTCATAGCTAAATGGATAATTACATTCTTTAGGCGCCCTTGGCACTTTGTCCATAAAGACTTGTTCATAATCATTGCCTTTTCGGACTTTAGATTGTCAATTACTTGTATTTCTTGAAAGATACAAATTTAAAAGAACCTAGTTAACATACCAAACATATATCCTTTTCAAAGTTTTGTCAAGTTGACAAAATTTATACATAAAACAAAAATAATTACCACATCAATAAAATAGAAGTAAGATACTGACAACTTTTAAACAACCCCTTCATGTTACTAGTTGAGTAGTCTATGATATAACTCCATCGAATGATTATTCTAGCATTAAGAGACCAACTTCAACATGTTGACCTTCCTTGGAGAGTCTATCTGCTAGTGTATTGAGCTATTTAAATAATGGTATAAGAGATATCTTGAAAATCCTAGAGACTAATTTCAGATGATCCACTGGTGGTTTGGAAGTCACATTTTGAATTTTATTATCACCAATCTTCTAGCTCATGACAAATGAAGAACCCCCTAAACGTTGCAAATAATTAATCCCTTTCTCCATTGCTAGTTTTAAGAGGCTTTTTATGGCTAGGAATTCAACTGAATTATTTGTTCCTCGACCCAATCCTACCTTGAACTTGATGAATAATAATAATAATAAATCCCACTAGTACTATCTAAATCTTGTGCTCCCTATTTGTTTCAAAAAAAGGAAATAATTGGTTGTTAATTAATTAATGAAAATACTTTGTTTGTTAATTAATGAAAATAATTCACAATTAACTGTAAACCTATGGAAATGATGGGCATGTCATCTCCCATTTATATTTTCCACCAAATTAATTTTATGGGACTATGTTATCCCTTAATTGAGAACAAATAAACCAATAAAAATATAATTTGTTTAGATGTTATTGTGTATCCGCTTAAGATCAACAATGGTATCTCGATTTAATGTTAACATGGTTGCATTTGCAACCCAATTAAGGAATTTGTTTATCTTTTTTTCACAAGGAAAACATTTTAGTATCCCTCTCTCCTCGTAATATCATATTAGAGGATAGTTCAACTACTAGCCACAGTAGTAAATGGTAACCCATTGGAACTTGGCAAGCTTGAACCTTAATGGAGACCTCATAATGAACTTCATCTTGAAATGGTTCATTCAAAATCATTAACTATCCCAATGGACTTTCAATCAAAGAAATAACTACAATGTTGTGTAGGGCATTTAATTGGGCTTTTAAATAAACAATATAATGAATTTATAACATTTGAATGAAAATAATAAAGGATCGTTGGCATTTCCTTTATTTCAGATGTGAACATATTTTGGAAGGTATTTTTGTTTGTAAATAACAAGTGCCGCCTTATAACTTAAAATACCATCCAAATCACTACCCAGAAGAAGAGGAAAACAAATTGCAAAAAAGGAGCAGTTCCAAGTTCCAATTAGGATTGTAATTTGAATGGTTTTTTCTAAAAATAAAATTACTAAATCCTAAACTTGAAGGAATAATTTAACTAAAAAACAAATACAATTTAGTAGAGATTTGTCATATATATATATATACACATTGCATTTTTACTTGGTCAGAGGACCTTCATAATTGTGAATTTGTTTATGGTGAATTGTAGTAGAGTTTCCCCTTCATTTTCAACATTCCATTTATCAAAAGTATTTTTTTTAAAGGACAACTCCATGGGAAACCTTTCAAACGAACTCTATTTATTAGGTATGCTTCCACACATTTATGTATGTCATCTCTAATAAGATTGTTAGCGTAAAACAATATATATAAGTTAAAAAGATTTGAAACAAGCATCCATGTCACGATACCAACAATATTGACAACAATCTATGGCACTATTCCCATAAGTTAAGTGCACTTTACAACACAATATTGAAGAAATTCTAACGCCCCTCCCATTTGTCTTCCATCTGAAATTGGGATATTTTAAATATTAACAAATTTACATCATAATTATATTTTGGATACCAATCCATGCTTAATAAATTTGAAGCTAAAATATCATTATTGTTATTAATGAACAACACAGTATAAATTTGCATGGTCCTTGTTAATAATGATGATTACTATGATTTTATCATATATTACCATTGATTAACCATCTTATGTCACAATGAAATTGAGAAATATACATTAACAATCTAACTATTAAGAATTTCTATATCTCAACAAACTTGACAAAATACATTAACAATATAAATTTGCATTCTTTAATAAAAAAGTTAATAGCAAAAAAAATTGAAAAAAAAACAGACTTTGGAACACCATTACTAGGATTCTCTCTCATATTTGGATGTTGTTTGTTAATTTGCATAGATAAAACTTATATCAAATAAATGAGTCAAAACCCTACTTGCGATATTATATTTAATATGTGATCATACACAAATCAATAAAAAATGGAAAATGCATAACCCACGACAAACTAAAGAGCGATAGGAATTTATATCGTTGCTTGTAGGTAAAATATATACGATAATTTGTATCTTGAACCAATAGTACATAAGTTGTTCAAGCCAGTTTCTCAAAGTATCCACAATCCTCTTGCAAAGCGCCTTGTAAAACCAGACGTGAAACCCTGGTGTGTTTGAAGAGACGCAATACATTTCTTATCATTTAAACATATCAATGGTGTACACGGATCACCCTTAGCCCCTTATATTAGCTACCACTTCTTCAAATATTGAAGTTGATGTTGTGACTAGACAACCGATGCAAACACATATAAAACCTTAAAATTTAATAAAAACAAAAATAAAACAAGACATTAATACATAATATACTAGAGAGATATTGCTTGTATAAATAACCATGCTAACCAGTTTGTGTTTCCTCTCAGGTTTTAACTTGTGGTTCCGACCTCCATGAGATGTGCATTTTTTTAATTCAGTTTATAATTAATAAATAATAATGACAAAAAATTGCTAGAGTGAAATACTAAAACTATATAAACAAACTATTGAGAATCTCTTCTAAATCTCTCTAACAAACTAAGTTCTCAATTCCAAATGCTACATTGAATCAACATAATAAAAATCTTGTTCACTTTGAGTGATTATCCTTCCCTACTTTGCCTCTACACATGTAAGGCCTATAAACAAAAACATTTGCACCTCAACACATATCTAAGGCTTATAAACAAAAATAGAGAACTTGGTTTTGATTAAAAAAAGAATTGAAAACTTTAACAACCAACGCTCAACATACAAAATCATGTGAACTTAAAACCAATTTTATGCACAACCAAGTTGATATTACATTTTTTAGTTTGATTTGAACATCCTTCAAAGTTACACAGAATCCAAATCAAAACATTGAAAGGTGCTTTTAACTAAAAGCAAAAGCCCCATAATCAAACAAAACTGACCAAAAATGTAGAACATCTAACAATTTCTCTCAAACATCACATCAATTTTCACTTTGGAAACAATTCAAATTTTTCTCTCTGCATCTTCGATTCCATACAGTTCTCTGCAAATGTAAAGTGGTTCAAACCTAAGCAAACCAAACCTCCAAACCTTTGCAAACCACAACCTTCGAACTCTTAAAATTGTAGAGGACTAGAAAATGAAAGAAGTTTGGAGCTTAGGTCGTATTGAGCTCCAAATCCCCATTCCTTCCTGTCAACAACTACTTGGTTATATGAGCAAGAAATCATAGAGCAATTGACATAAAATCTACAAACTAAGTTAACGACCACTAAGATGTGAGCATACAATGTAAGTTGGAAGATGAATCCATCAACACTGAGTTGGTTGTAGATGCAAGAAATTGTAGAGAACCTTAAAGAAATTATGGAGACCATGGAGTTAACAACCATTAGGATGTGACCATACGACATAAGTTGGAAGATAAACTGGGAATTTATTTGATGAGTAAGAAGAGCTTCATCAAAGAGTTAGTAAACCTTTACTTATTGCAACAACAATAACCAAAGAACAATGAGGTCAAGCAAGAAGGTGACAAGGGCATAGAAAATGAGGTTAAAGAGGAAGAACTATGTTTTGAACAACCCAACCTTGCGATGAAGAAGATGACAAATTAATTATTGACAACCACGCTTCCTTGGTATGACCTTGTCCATTTGATATAGTGCTTGTCAACAAAAATATTGACCCCGTGCTACTCTTGTACCCCTTGTCCATTGAATTCAATGCAGTTGATAACATAAAATTTTGATATATATTATTTTATTATCAGTTTCTTTTCTTGATATGATAATTAAATATGCACCTGCAAGGATTCGTGTTCCATATAAAAACCTATAAACCAATTACATTTATAAATAGTGAAACTTTACAGATTAAAAGAATTCTTACTTTGAAATATTGTAATATATAAACTAGTTACATTGCATAAATAATGAAACTTTACAAATTAAAAAAATTCTTATTTACCCAAACACAAAATCTATGTGAAGAGACCAATGTTTGATATTTCCATCATAATTATTCTAGATTCCACCTATTGACCTTCCTTTGATAGTGCATCTACAAGCATGTTGTGTTCATGGAAAACATCAGTGGAAGTGTTAACCTTGAACATGAATGCAATCTCCTTAATTATCTTGCTAGATCCTCCAATAAAACACAATGAATATGAATTTGATTATTCATCCATTTTATAACCAAAGAAGAGTGCCCAAATTTCCATAGCCTCAAGATAGCTTTCTCCATTGTAATTTTTAATAAGATTCATAGAGCCTACGATTTTGCAAAATTGTTTATTCCATATCTTAGGCCTCTCTTGGATTTGATAAAGTGCACCTCGAAGATATAAATAACTCCATTAACACTGATGATAGTATTTGGACCTTCAGTTTCACCATCAAATAAATAGTGGGGAGAACTCAATGAATAAACACCCACCAGTCTAGGTTCCATTACTTTTGGAGGCATTTTGCATCCCAAGTAAAGACCACAAACCTAGTTGTATATTTGGTAGGAAGGAATTTGCTTTCCTTCAAAAAACATTGCATTTGTAGACAATTGTATACCCCATAAGCTTAAACATGGAATTGCTCTATAGTCTCTTGATTCCTTCTTTTGAAACTAGGCTCGAAGACATTCCTCCACAAGTTTTCCCCTCCAAACAACTTCTATTCCAATCAATTTTTCAATATCCTTTCATAAGTGCCAAGCAAATAAGCAATGAATGGATAAGTGGGAGACAAATTTTGTTTTTTTCAGACATAACAATCATATACACGGGCCTTGTCTTCTTCTTTTATGTATCCCTTCTCAAGCCAGGGATTTATCCCTTAATGCTAGCTAAAAGAATATTATTGTTTCCTTTAGGGATTTTATTTTTCAAAATTTATCCCACCACTATACACCATCTTGACTAGTGGGATCCATTAAAGCTTCATATCCCAACTTTGATGCATACATTCTCGTATCTTTATTCTTTGACTGCATTAAAGTATCCTCTTCATCTTTAATTCCAACATGAATTCTTTTTTATTCATTCAAGTACAATTGACAATTCTCAAACCATGCCTCCTCAAGATCAATTGACTATGTTGATTTCTATCCCTGTTGACATACATTTGTTGTCAACGGGGTTGTAATTTGATGAAGAGTACATAGCCCTTTACCACAAAGATGATCTATCATGTTATGATTCATAAAAATTGTTCTCCACACCCCATAACGGGATCTAATCTCGTCCTTACATTTTTCTCATTTCCAACTTTCCAAGTTAAAAATTTCCCAATCATAGGAACAACTAATACCATAGCTTTCTAGTGATTTGAAGCATTCTTAACTGAGTTCTAAGGAGACCTTATCCAATCCAATAAGGTAGTAGGAGAAATGTATTTATTAATGATTATTTCCTTGCATAGGTTGTCCTTAGTGAAGTTTTTACAAAGGCTCTTTGCAGCCAGAGACCTCCCAAATACATCAATCTACCTTCTCCTTTACTACCCCATAAACACATCTTTCTAACATGATGTAAAACACGTTTTGAAACCCAAGCCAGGGAGTGCCAATACATTAGGATGGCTTCCAATACAACCTTGATTAGAGTTAGTCCACCTCCTAACGAGAACCACCTATTACACCAAAAGTGAATCCTTTTTCTATCTTGCTCGATAATCATCCTTAATCCACTTTTCTATAGCCACTAGGTTTTAGAATAAAACCTAAGTAATTAAGCCCTCATGAACCTCAAAATGTCTAAAAGGGAAATGAATTTTCAAATGTTATTGACTCCTCACTTAATCTATTGAAGCTAATGACTAATTTTTGAAAATTTACCTCTATGCCTATAGCCTTGTAGTATATGCCTATGAGATCTTTTATTTTCTCTCCCTCCCTTTTTAATCCATATGAGAATATAACAAAATATCATCTACAAAAGGTAAATGATTTAAGATAACACCTTACATGTCTTGATTCCTTTTAAATAACTAATTCATTTTGCATCCATAATTGCTCAACTAAGTCCTTCTACAACCAATGGGAAGGGAATGGGTGATAGAGGACAATCTTGTCTTAGTTTCCTTGAGGGTTTGAAAAAGGACGAGGTTGCTCCATTAATAAGAACACAACAAGATGCATATGTGACACATCCCATAATCCATTTTACCATTGGATAGTTGATTACCACAGGAATTGGAATCATTCTTAAGTATAACCAGTTGGTCCTATCATAGGCTTTGGAGATATTTGATTTGATGACCATGTTCCTTGTTCTAATTGAATGGATACCCTCTTAAGTAGTCCCAATGGATTCATGTATTTGTCTGCCAACTAAAAAAACAAATTGTTTTGGAGATATTATCTTTGAAAAAACTCTTTCAATATTGCTATCATTACTCACACAATTATTTTATAAACACTATACAAACAGAGTTTGGCCTATAATCATCAAAGAAGAAAGCTTATCAAATTTGGCACTAATAACAATAAAAGTATAATTTAGCAACCTTGGAACCTTTACAGAGGCCCCAATCTCCTCAATTACTCTATGTAAGTCCTCTATTAAATCATAAAAACCAAGGAATAACTCAACTACAACTTATGACTATAACTATGTTTTAACCTGTACTTAGTATTTTGCATAATCATAATATATTATAACATTGCTTATTTTGTCCATTAGTGAGCTTCTAATTTTTATTGGCTTCAACATTTTTATGCATTTAATTTGGATTTGTAAACCCCCGATCACTTCCCCTCATTTCGAGGATGGTACCCAAGCCAAATCCTAGATTTTTCAGGGCACAAGGCCAAGAAGAGGGCTTGTAGCCATTGCAACAATATACTCATTATAAGCTCAACATGTCACTTACGAAAATAGAACCTAGACACAAAGGATATCACTCCATCCCACTAAACCCAACACCCAACTAACACAATTTAGATTTAAGATGTCTTTTGAATATGTTTTATTTGCATATAAAAGTTATGGCTCTTCTTACGCTATAATTATATAACTTATGTTGTGTTATACTTTATAATGTGGTTATGCATCTTTTAAATCCTTTCATAAATATAACTATGTACTTAATAGAACATTATAGTGATAGCATTTAAAATATCAGACATTCACATTCATATTTTAACGTTTGATGTTTTTACAATTTACAAATATTTTATTCCATTTAAAGGTTTTATACTTTTCACAATCAAATTTCAATTTTAAATATTCATTCTCACATCTATATTCCCTTCTACAATCAATTTTAAATTTTGATGTTTTTAAAGCATATTTTAGATTTAAAAGTTTATTTATATTTTAATATTAATTATTTAATAAGAATATGAGTTTTCTTCTAAGAAATCGTTAGTATCAAATACCAAGGGTAAGATATGTACACCTCCATAAATTAGGCGTAAGATATGTACACTTCCATAAATTATAATAAAGGGTTGGAAAAGGGAAACATAACTGGATCTTCAAGGAAGCTGAAGAAAAAATGAGAAGTTTATGTGTTAGGACTTGAACACTGTGGATTGTAATTGAGAGACAGATGATTCCTTAGTCTAGTCCTGCAATGAAAAGTTTGGAGAGGATCAAAGGATGAGATGTGGTGCAGGTGTTGTATTAAAAATCAATAACTGTTGTTTTCAAATTAAAAATGAACTGTGGATGAGGTACAAATACTAGAGGTGAACTTCTTGCTTTGTGGTGTTTATTATATTTTGCTTGAAGACAACAAATACAACAAATACAAGTGGCACGCGACTCAAAAGTCATTATAGACTGGGTTTCCAATAAATATAATCTACAGGTGGCTTCACTTGAAGTGTGACAGACGAAGATTAGATTTTTTATATCAAAATTTTCTTTAGTGGAGTTTCAACATGTGTAAAGGGAATATAATATGGAAGGTGATAATCTCCCAAAACATGCTTTGTCAATTGAAGAAGGAAATATTTTCTTCATAGAACATCATGGCTCTTCATCAAGCTTAGAGGGCTTCATTTCATATTTTCGAGAGTTTTGATTTTAGATGCTTTGGATTTGTTACGCCGAAGGCATATATTAAGGGGTCGGCTCCCCTCGGGCTTTCGTCGTCTGTCGACGGCCTATGGGGAGCCGACACTTGTTGGAACGCAGTCCGCCATATGTCAACCTCTTTATGAGAAACTAAGACTTTGAGATTAAGGGACCCATCCATTTACACGTTAATTGCGATGTGGTCCTACACTATATAGGCCAGAATTTATCATGATTCACGACTAAATACAATTTGACTTTTTTTATTAATATTCATTAAATAAAACAAATATGTATAATACATTTTTGTTAAACAATAAATTAGATTAATGTTCATAGTCACAAACACAAGGAAAAAGTTATGATAAGCTTAGTAATTAATTGTGCAGGGTACAAAACTTTGTGATAGAAGCTTAAGGTGAGTTTTGTTTTCAAATGAGTAAGCCCTTAGGTGTGTTTTGTTTTTAAATAGTTAACCCAAATAAAAATGTTAGTGAGCATGTACATGAATTAAATCTCAACATCTTATATATATTTTGGATTAGAGGGGTTTTTATTGGAAAGTTCAAACTTATGGATTTTGTTGGAAATGTGCTTAATGTTAATGGTAAATGAATATACATGAATTAAATCTCAACATTGTATATATATTTTGGAGTAGAGGGGGGGTTTATTAGAAAGTTTAAAATTGTGGATTTTGTTGGAAATGTGTTCAATGGTAATGGTAAATGAATAGCTGTTAATTTTTTTTTATGAGATTGGTGTTGATTACAAAACAAATTTGATGAGATTGTTGTTAGTTATAATAAAGAAAATAGATGGTATTAGAATCTATTCAATACTTTTTATTTGAATGGAGAAAATATGTATATTTCTTCATGTAGGTTTGTTGAAACTTTTGAAACATACATTATTGTGGTGGTGGCAATTGGGTGTTAGGATGTTTATCCTACTTATTGAACTTTAACATATTTGGAAAATCTTAGAGATCAATCATTTTTAGTTGGCCATAGCCTTTTGCCCTAATTACTTTATAAAAGAAAAACTAGAAAAAAGTAAGGTTGTGTGATTGTGTTATTGAATAAAAACCATCACCCTTGTGAAGTTTCACTTGTTAATTGTTTGTTATCAAATCTCACTTAAGATGGTTGTATCTCTATGATTTCAAATATCCATCATACAAGTGGTGTGTTTTTACAAGGTTTCACTTGTAATTTCTCTCTCAAATCTCTCACTTAAGATGGTTGCATCTCTTAGATTTCAAATATTCATCATTTAAGTACCAACCATTTTTGGCAACATTTTACCATCTAAAATAATGTGCATGGGGCATCTTTCTTCCACATCCAACAAAGATGTAAGTAACAAGTTCCCTCTATATCATAATTTTCATTGCAAATGCTCCTTGCACATGGCATTAAGTTATGATCGTGATTTTAAAGTGCTTTATGTATAAGTTGTGCTAAATCATAGATGGAGGTTGTGCTATTATGCACTAAGAGAAAATAACTATGCTCAAAATTTACACTAAAAACAATATATCTATATCATAGAGGTGATTCCTATTATTTACCAAAGGTATCTTTTCCCCCGAGAAGGGATTAAAAGAAACGCTGGTCGTTTCATGGATATAACATATTTTACCGGCATCACATGAATTGGAGAACTTAAGCACTTCAAGAATTGGTGATATAAGAAGTTTAATTGACGTTGAAGTATGGATATAATTACTATGGAACACCTGCCATGCAAAATGATCTATTGAAAGTCCTTTACTATATTCTCATACTTGTATTCGTGATACTATATACTTACAAGTATCATACTATATGTTGTAAACTTTAGACTTGAGTGCATAGAATTTAGTTCGTTGAACCTTTTATAAATGACAAGTTCGCTTACCTATCAGCTCAGTAAATTCATAGTATATATGACAAGTTCGTTTACCTATAAACTTACTTGGGAAGTATAGTAACTTTTTTTATAAGTGAAGGAACACTTGCAATATACTATACGAAGTTCGTACTTGAATATGAGAGTACTTCAACACTTGCAATGAATGTAAAATGAGAGAAAGGTATGAGTTTTAAGTAATTTTGTAAATTGTATTGTGAGTACTATGTTGTGCAAATATAAAAAAAGTGTTATCCACTACGAAGTTACTTTTGACATTATGGTCTGCTCGACTACTACAAAATCTCCTACTTCATATGTCATGCTCTAATATCCACTCCTTTTCTATTGCTTAGTTATGGAACATACAATAACATCATCAGAATGGAATCCCTTTTCCTCCTAACACCATTGTATTTAAGATAGCTTGATAGTTGTATAGGGTTAGTTTGTGTTGTACATGCCTTGTACATTTTGATACATTTAAACTTTTGTAAAATATCAAAAATTGTTTTAAATTTGAACAAAATCTAATAATCATTGTGAAACATCATTTCAAAATAAAAAGAAACCCTTAATTCATCACCAATATTGTGTCTTGTATATTAAGAGACACCCCACATTCAAAATTGAATAAAATATGCACATCTTCATTAGCACAAATAAAATACACGTGAGACTTAGAAGTAGCTTCAAGTACTAATAGTATTTAATATTGAAACAAACGTGCATTTAACATTATACTCAATCTTGTTAATGATTATTTTATACTATCCATGTCTAACTCAACAAAACAAACATATACATATCCTTTCATTGTACTTGAACCTACCTTATGAAACAAGTGCATGAATTATTATCCAAAAAACACATTAGATAAACTTAATTCTTAATTCGCTTGTAAATTTATCATTGCATGCTACGGGAAGATAGTGTTGATCCTTGATATTATCCTTGGTTTGCCAAATATAAGAAACTTAAAACGATTATTTTCCTGGCAGCGATGACATGCTACTCACATAAGGTTTCCATTGATAATATAATCCCTGCAATCATCCTTTTCATCCCAAATTTACATTAATCTTGATCTCAAAGAAACTCAAGATTTGTGAATATGGTTTGAGAAATGAGGAACATGCCTCCGATCCCACTCATTATCTACACATGGTGCTTCAAAAGGTCATCCTTCCATATGAAAGAAACTATCTAACATTAAAAATGAAGGAATTGGTTTAGGGCCAGAACCTACATACATTTTAATCAAGCCAACTATTGAATTGCAAAAAAAACTCACACCTATTGAGGATGTTGTCTAGAATTGCCAAAGGTGCAATCAACGTGTCTATGAATGTGAATACATGTACATTTTCCAATTCACCATTGAAGTCCAAACAAACAAAATCAATGTAGTTGCATTCCAGGATGTTACAGAACACCTTATAGGCACACCTTCTAAGAAGTTGTCTTAAAGCGCCCACGAGTGTTCAAAGTGCATCAAGGAAGCAGGGATACAAGTAAATGTATCAGGTCCCCGCTCAAACTTGATCACTACCTAACCCCTTATTGTTTTACTCACATATGTATGCTTTCTCATATGACAAATTAATGTACATTTCATTTTACTTGTCATCGATTAAATGAATTTCTATTTATTGCTTATTAGTACTTCCAAACGATTTTTCCTTTCAATTACATAGGCTACTATCCCTACCATAAATTAGCTAGACTTCCTTTCAAACACATAAATTTATATTGTCTATATACATACAACTTTCTCTCATTTTACAACATATTGAAGTTTTTCTCGACGTTTCATTAGGATTAGTAAATGTTGCACTTGGATTGGTCATGAAAATTGTATACACTCTTGGATCTACCGCTCTTAAGTTACCAACCTATGTTGTCGTGGCATTTGATAGTTACATTGGGCCTCCATGGGACCAATCTCAACCAAAGCACATACCAATTCCACCCATAAATCAAAGTAATAAGAAACAAATCCCCCTAAAGATGGCTTGGGCATTGAATATCCATAAATCCCAAGGATTGACATTAACAAGGTCAACCATTGACATTGGTAACAAAGAACATATGGATTGACCTTTACAGTGAATGCTGCATACTCCAACATTAGAAGTCCAATCCGAATTACACCATCGTTCTCCTTAAAATGCTATGCAAAGATGAAAGACACTTCATATCTCTCACTTCAGAAAAAGCAAGAGGCACGCCTTCATTCTCTGTTCCTTTCACACTTAAAATTGCAATCCTCAATCCCTGCACTCTCCCTACCAAATGAAAATACCAAATATATTTATTTTACTACCCCTTCGTTTTGGTATGACAAATTAATGTACAATTCATTTTATTTGCCATCTATTACATTGGTTTCTATTTATTGCTTATTAGTACTTGCAACATAGTTTTCCTTTCAATTCATCGACTACAATCCCTACCATATATTAGCTAGACTTGCTTTCAAACACACAAAATTATATTGTCTAAGTACACACAACTTTCTCTCATTTTACAACATATTGAAATTCTTCTCGGCGTTTCATTTCCCCATTTTGGAGGTATGCTAGTTTGTAGTTTGAGCTGCTGTACCTTTGTTTTTGGACCATTTTCTCTTAGTTGGGTTGGCTTTTTGGGTAATATGGAGCAGATTTTATGATGACTATTTTTTTTGTAAGTTCCGTTAAGCTATCTTATATTTTAATATGAAATATAAAATCTTTTTTTATTTATTTAAAAATTTTAATAATGAAAAGGGTCTCTTATCTCAAAAACAAAAAATATTATATACTAATTTGATATCTAACTTAATCATAACCTTAAAAATTAAATTATTATTATTATTATTTATTTATTATATATTCCGCAACTCTAAAAGTTTTACCAATCAAACTCACACTCAAAATTAACTTACTTGAAATTTTATATTCTTCCAAAATTTTCATTTTCATTATAAAAACTTACTTGAAATTTTATATTCTTCCAAAATTTTCATTTTCATTATAAAAACTTACTTTAAATTTTATATTCTTCCAAAATTTTAATTTTCATTATAAAAATAAAATTTTATATTCTTCCAAAATTTTAATTTTCATTATAAAAATAAATAAAATATGGCAGTTCTTTTTTTTCATTTCCATTATAAAATTAAAAAATGGTAAAAAATAGAACTCCTGGCAAGGCAAGAAATTCGACGTATAAAACCCTGTAAAACGACACTTGGAATCAGGGAGAGAACAAAAGGGCGACCTGAGGAAGTTTATGGCGGGGAGTATAATTGAAGGGGAAGAGATGGAGGAGTGTACGCTGAAGACAAATATGGTACATCTCACTCTTGAATTCGGGTAGGGTACTTACTCTCAGGCAGGCCTACGCCCGCTCCTTCTCCCATCAAGTTTAAATGTTTCTGCTACCTTGAATCTTTTCATTTGATTTTTCTTTTTCAATTTAAGATTCATCTAGATTATTTGCTACTTCATTTTTAGTAAACCAGCATCAGTTTTGTATCACTGCAGGGCTGCTTTGAAAAATCTGAAAATCTAAAATGTAGATTGCCTATTTTAACTTTCTAGCTAGACTGCTGTAGAAAAGTTACAAAATGATACTCCCATATGCGATATATACAATAGACCTGCTATCGAACCAGCTACTGCTATGCATTATGCTGAACCCGTTTTTACTAACACTTGGTAAAAATTCAAAAACTTCTGCCATGGACACAGAATTAATCAGGCGGTGCTGGAGCTCCTGAATTGTGGTTCACCATCCCAACGAGGTCCACAACGCGCTTGCCTTTGCTAATCAATCTGTTGACCCCAACATTCACCAGAATATACTGTGTCATGATCCTTGAATCCACTGATATAGTTTCTATGGACACAGAGTAGAAATAATCTCACCTTGCCTCCCTTATCGAGATCCTTCCCCCCCAGACAGCTTGGTCCATTGTTCTGTTGCACGAAGGCCTTGATGATTGGCACTATGTACCATATCCCATCTTCTATTATACTCGTCAAGTTTCTGTTGCATAACCTGTGGCAAAATATATATCTTTTCTCTTGTTTCTTTCTTGTTCTCAGAGTTCTCCTCTACCATCCGTGCTATCATATCTCGGACAGCCCATTATGCTCCGGGTTTGTTTGCGAGAAGATAGATCGTTCCCTTCACTCCTCTTCTCCATACATTTCCCTCTTCGCTTACAATGCTCACCTCTACTTTTCCCCTCATCATAGAGGGATGGTGATCTCCACATGCAATTCTGTGGGCTTTTAGTCACTCAAAGCATTTTCCATGACCTTGTGGGTGTTAGTGGAGAGGATTGTGGATGCGGTCACATATATAAATAAAGTGCCTTGGAAACTGTATTCCTTTTTTGGTTTTTGTTTATGTTGGAGTGGAAGGGAGTAGAGTTGAATCAAAAGGGATGTAGGAGTAGTCAACATTAAAGATGAAGATAAAGATACTCTACGTCTGACTCTTGAATTTGGGTACCATATGCTTAGACAATTCTATGCCCATGCTTGCGCGTGTTCTTGCTCCCGTCAAATCTAAATCTTGTTACATGCATATTACTTACTATTCCAATTTCCAGTAGTGTTTGCAGTGCAATAGGATTGAGTTGACATGATTGTTATTTCTATCATCTGGTTTTAGTGAGTGGATCTTGTTCTAATTTGATTTGTTTCATCATCGTGGGTAAGCTAGTAGCTTCATTCCCCTTCCCTTCTCTTATGTCATTTTGTTGCTAGTTTTTTGGTTTAAGGTAGGAAGTGTAGGGCTGTTGTCCAAGGAAAGTCGGTAATAAGGGTTTGTTTGATGTGAAGTTAAATAGGCTAACGTGAATGGAGTCTTTTCATTTTCATTTTTTTTTCAATTAGCCTATTAGGAGTTCATCCAAATTAGTTACTATTTCAATTTTCAAGTAAACCAACTTCATTTTTGTATCATTGTAAGTCTCCTTTGAGTCATTGTCCACGAAGCAGAGGGGTTACCTCTTTGTTACTATGTGACTCCAATAGGTGATTTTGTGATTGGATAGGACTTGTATTGTCTTCCGTGTGAAGATGCTATTTACTCTCCTCAATTAATTAGATGTTAGTCACAATAGAACAATTAGGATATCTTTATCCAATGGGGCGATCAACTTGTTATTTCCCCTTAAATCTTTGCTTGCTTTACAAGGGAAATGCTCCCCTCCTCCTATTGGTCTCCCGAAATTGTCTTCTTCAATTAGAGTTTGGAGCATTTAGAAATACTCTCCTTCTAGATTTGCCCGTTTAATTGACAAGGGTTCTGCTCCCTGATTGGATTCAATACTGATAAGTAAAATTTGTAGTTACTTTATTCAGTTCCCCAATTAATTATAATGGAAGTGTAAGTAGTGGCTTTTTTTGCAATTTTCTTTTAGAAGATCCCATCCTTTTGCACTTGGCCAGCATCTTCTACAATTAAATACAAACAAAAAATGGACTTAGGATATACACTTATGGCCATGCGACATTTGTCCTTAACACTGTCCAATTGTAGAGAACGATATCCTTTCTTAAGAGTGTTGTATAACTTATGGACATCTTAATATTTGGTAGTTGCATTACTCTTTGTTGTCTTATCGACTCTTATGAGAGATTGGTATCCTTTGCTGATCAGTAATAGATGCATATGACTAATGATATCTTTTTATTTGGTGGTTGTACTACAATTTATTGACCTGTATTTTTTAGATTTTGTTTTCCATTTTTATGTTGAAGAGGCCATAATCTCTCTCTTGAAATATTATTTATGATGCACATGATGCAACGGTTAGAGTGAAGCATTGCACCACCACACAATTCACAATTGGCCGTACCACCAATGTGAGGGAGGAGGAAGGGAATGGAGTTACCACTCGATTTTGAAGGTAACTAGGAGCCAAAGTGGGGAAAATGGAGGCAAGAAGGAAAGCCACTAGATTGCTTATTAAAATCTGATTTAATGTTTCACGTAGTGTTTGGTGGATTTTAGGGTGTTTTGATTACATCTCAGGGGTTTCTTTTACAATGAGGAAATGCAAGAGAAACTAGAAAGCAAAGCAACTAGAAGCAAAATGAAGCAAAATTAAAATAGACGGGGAAAGATGGAAGGAACACACTTGGGTAAAGAAGAGCTTGAGCTAGTTGTTGAAACCAACAAGGGTTGAGATTCTCACCATGCTCCAATTCGTTGTACTTGGAATAATGTCTCAAAACAATGCAAAATACATGTACAAACACACTAGCTTTATCAAAATAAATTAATGAAACAATGTTATGAATGATAGATTGTGTTGGACCTCAATTGTGATGTGCTCTTCCCACAATATTAGTGCTGGTAAAATTCCTTGGAGAGGGATTGTTGGGATCCAAGAGAACCACTTAAGGGAAAATCCTAGATCCAACCAACCAATGGTAACAAAAGGAAGAGCCAATGTTGAAGAGATGAGCATTCTAGTAAGGGTATGCTCTTGTTGTAAGGGAATTTGGGGAGACAATAGTGGTTCTAGGTTGCCCAAGTGCTTGAAAGAAAGGAGAACGCGATCCTAGTGAAAATTTGAGAATCAACTTGGGGCCAAAAGAACCTTCACAAAGATGAAAATGAGGGCTATTTATAGATGGGACAAACACAGAGGAAGGTTCAAAGCAAAAAAAATAGTTGCCAATTATTGATCTATGTGTTTGATCGAGGGATTTGTTGATTCTTTTCCAATTTGTGGGTCCATGTTAAAGAGATGTGGATGGCCTATAAAACTTGCGAATCCAGCGCTAGAGATAGTTTGGGAAAGGGGAAAGATACGAGGATGTTGGAAACCTCAAAAATACATCTCCAACTAATCAAGGCGGACCAAATCAAGCTTGCATGCCAAAGTTGAGCCAAGATAAGAAGAGAATGTCTAATCAAGGAATCCTCCAAGCAATAAACAAGACCAAAGAATGACACGGGAACTAAACCAAAGGGACCTCTCCTAGGAACTAGACATCAATAGAGAAAACACATTCATACACCTAGGCCCAGTCAAGGGGCTAACCAAGGAAAGACCACCAACACAAGTAATTCGTTTCAAGATGTTAAGAGGCCTCATGGTCATCTTCGAGTGTTGCGTGTATGGATGCTCTAAGTGTGAAATCCATACAATATATAGTGCCCCCATGTTAGGAGATGTTATCCATGAAAGTGATAACATCAAGGTGCCATGTAAACAAGCGGCAAGCAGGTGTCATGTAAACAAGCGACAAGCAAGAAAACAAAGCATGCAACATAGCAAACACGATGATGCATGAGGGAACGAGCCCGTAGAACGGTTGTGGAATGATGTGGTGCCTCGACCTAAGGGGGGGGGGGAATTCTCATGTGGCAAGATACATGCCATCATGGATGCCCTCTCCTCTAAATGCCCATGACACCAGTAAAAAACCACAAAAGCCTTACATGGGCATATGATAACAAGTAGGGCATACAAAAGGAAATCAAGATCAACAAGCAACCATGCAAGACAAGTATAGGTTGCTGGGGACATGGTGACAAACAAGATCTAGCTATTGAAGCATAAAACAAAGACTAAGCTAAGAATGCATTAATCTATGAAAACATAATCTACTACTAGCATATGGAAGGGGGTTCTCAACACGAGAATAAAAGCATAAAGCTACATAAGCATGGACACACTGGCTACTAGAAAGCCACAATACAAAAACCAGGGGATTGACTAGCTGTAAAAGTGTGACAATGTTAACCATCCGTGGTATGAGATGACTAAACCATGAGATCAACAAGTTACATGAAATCATGATAAGTCTAGTTATTGACAATAAATAGCAACTACACTGTGAGTTGTGACAATATGAGGAATCGAACTGCTACAAACAAATAGCAGCTGAATTGATAAGACTCACGGCCTAATTATAAACAAAAAGTAGCCAAGTGAATAGGGAGCAAGAGGTAAGGGTGTGATCCCTGCAATTACTTGTACACATCATGGGGCAAAGGGTGAGGTACTTTGTTCTCTACTGGACATGCGGCAACTACTAGGGGGGCCCGCACATGCCGTAGGGAAAAGTGAACAAGCACTATACTCTCTAACACTATCTCTAGACACCATTGACTTCTCTTGGATATGGTGTTTATGTCTTATCATTTAAATTGATAAAAATGCATGAAATAATATTAAAATATCACATGAATTTCATATAGAATTTGCCAAACATGGCATCATCATAATTTCCTTCACAACATAAGGATAGGGGGCATGAGAATGGACTAGCAATGGAGTAAATTAGGTCACAGGTCAAGAGTTCATACTGGTTCAAAAAAGGAAAAGGATAACACTGAAGCTTGCTGCAAGTTATTGCAAATAAGTGCTGGTCCATGTAACCCTTCATAAATGCAGTCTATTGTTTTGTATGGCTGAAACTACCACCATATCAATTTTGATATGCAAGTTGTTTATCACATATTCAAGTCTTTGGGGTATATTGCAACAAAGCTAGGGAATTGGTGCAAAAGCTGAGAAAGTAAACAATAAAACATAGTCATTGTACTTCTACACTAGGTTGTGACACTAAAACTATAGTAGAAAAGCATTTGATGCAGTTTATGCTTGAAGATAAATGGTTTTTTGAACCAAATGTAAGCCTCGACCTTTTTTGGAAAAAGACAATGAGAAAAAACCAAGAGACATAAATTCAGATTACCATTCATCAATTTAGGGGTAGGGTTTTGATCTTGATTTATAAGCTTTGGTGATTTAATTCTAGGTTTGAGGTTCAATTTAGGGCTAGGGTTTCTTAGTTTTCCTTTAGGGTTATTTATTTGCTTTTTATCATGTAAAAAATCACTTTTTTTTGGTTGGAAACTTGCCCTGTAGCAACTGAAACGTTTCAGAAAATTAGGAAACGTTCCAGGAAACAAGTTGGAAAAGTTTTAGTTTTATGGATATGGCTTGGAAACATTTTGAGTGCCATTTCCAAGGTGTATTCTCCGTTTTAGTTTTTTGAAATGGGGAACGACTTATCCCCAGTTTTCCTAGACATTTCTAATAACTTAGGTGGCAACCATATGAAGGAGATGAACTTGCAGGTATGCAAGTGAGGCATCAAAGCACAGAGGCACATGCCTTGAGTGTATCATAGGAAGAAGCCTAGCACAAATTACCTTGGGTGAGATAAGAGGATGGGGCTATCGGAGTTTCTTGCAAAATGTTTTTTAGTCCAAATTCAGAAATTCCACCTCAATCTTGAGGTTTCCTGGATCTATTTCATGTGAACTTTCAGCCTTAGGGCTGTATCTGAAATATAAATTACCCAACCAGATACACAAGACAACCCAAGAAAATATACACCGAACAAATGTACTTCAAAGAGCGAGGTGCTTTGTTCACCATTGGATACACGGCAACCACTAGGGGGGAGTCTACATGTGCCACAGGGCAATGAGAACAACACTGACATTTGCCATTGGACAGGTGGCGACCATATGAAGAAGATGAATTTGCAGGCATGCAAGTCAGGCATCAAAGCACAGGGGCACATGCCTTGAGTGTATCATAGGAAGAAGCCTAGCACAGATTACCTTGAGTAAGGCAAGAGGAGATTATTGGAATTTCTTGCAAAATGGCTTTTAATGCACATTCAGAAATTCCACCTCAATATTGAGGTTTCTTGGATCTATTTCTTGTGGACTTTCAGCCTTAGGGCTGAATCTGAAATAAAAATTACAGCAGCATATATTTCATCTCTGTTCAAGCAAATACACAAGACAACCCTAGAAAATAAACACCGAACAAATATACTTTAAGGGAAATATTTTTCCTTCCCTTGGGGCACAATTTCCATCATATAAGAGATCTGAAAATTACTTATTACAGCTATAAGTCTGTCCACTTAGCTTCTATATGATTGTCAAATCACTTAAACAAAATCTGCTCACTGTTATGTAAAATCAGCATGCATAACCAGCTCTAGAAACTAGTCAATTGTCATGAGAACATAAGCTGAAAATCAGATCTGCAAGTACACAGTTTGGACAGCACAGAGCTCTTCATATATACATAAGATGAACTTACAAGTACATAACAACAACTTTTCCAAAGATGGTACAAGATAGTCCTTCAAGCTTAACAAAAGTTAGGACTCTCCAATGCTCTCCAAACCCTAGCGAGGGAAACCTCAACAAGGTGGCATCACACCGACTGTCAAACCTAGCCACAAATTCCTCCTAGAGAGGAATCACTCCCAACCAAAGCTGGTTGCTCCACTAAAGATTCACAATAAGCTAGCATACACATTGACAAATCCTCTTTGGAACTTGCGCTTGCATCATATAAGTGTACAAGAGAAAACAAGATCATCTTCCACTATCTTCTCCGCAAGAAGTGCTCTAAGTACTAGTAGGGTTTCCAATGCCACAAAACCCTAGTCTTCTTTCTCTCACAAGAATGACAAGAATAAGTGCTTCCTTTGCTCCTTTAGGTTTTCTCCCAAATCCTAGTTTCCCTCATCTTCTTTGAGAAAACCCTAATCCCAACGCTTTGCTTCCATCAACACAAGAACACTAGTCCACTAGACAAGACTGCAACGTACAATTACAGGGACAAGTTTGCTCTAGCTCTCACATCTCTAATACACGATGATGTTATCAATATGATAAATGAAAATATTCACTCCTTCCTCTATATATATGATAGATGAGGGAGGCCAACAATAATAAAGTGGACAAGGTCCACAAGCAAGCAACCTAACTAATCACTAGATAGGTCCACAGGTAAAGCGCTTAAACACCAAGGTGGCACATGTCATGCTCCAAGGCAAGCATGCACAACAAGTAGGGGTCCTAACATGAGTGCTCTGCAAGAAAGGTCTAGTGCTCTTCCAAAAGCCTCCAATTCTCCAATGCTACCTCCTAATCCACGTGCTCCTCTAGGTCCATCACACCTCCATGAACACTTCTCAACCTAAGCATCCTCAAGTCAAGCGCAAGCCTCCATGTAAGCAACCAAGTGGCTCCATGCTACCTAGTGCTCAACACCCTCCTCCTAAATGCCTAGTAGTAGTGCTCCTCCAAGAAGGTCCTTCTCCTAAGCAAAGAAATATGACTTCCATGTGTGCCTTGTGAACCATGTCACCATGACACATAGGTTCCAACCTCCTAAGGAAGTGCACCACATAAGCATCAAGTCAAGGTATAACAATCCATAATTTATCTCCAATGTGTATGCTTGCTACAATACAACCAAGGGTAGTCATAACACTAGGCAGTCTGCATAACATGAAGTACCCCCAAGCATGGTGTAAACATTTTTGGAGTAACCCCAAAAGCTAAACTTCCTCTTTATGAGGAAAGTTTTTTCCACCAACACCATGTTCTCCCTCAGCATCTCAGCTAAACTGGCCACATGTAAATCTGAATTTTCAGCAGTCTCAGAATCAATCACTGGCCCTTGGGAAGGAAGTGCCACCCAAACATCATTCTCCTCCATCAAGGCATCACACCTCATCTTCTCAAAACAACTGTAAGGGTGACAAATGTAAGTAGCCATTGCAATATGGTTAGTGTTACCCCCCATTTTGGCAGGGGTGTCCATAGGTAAGTTATTCAGAAGTTGAAGGATGCTGATAAACGAATAAAGCTTTTAGAAACGAAGATTAGTCATTTACAAGAAGATAATGGCAATCTTAGGGAGAAATCATCATCCACAATTGTTTCTATTAAGAATTTAGAAAAGGAAGTCTATACACTGAAAAAAGACAAAAATAGTTTGTTAAATTTTGAGGGAACTTGAAGGAAGGGGGTCCTAGGGCATTGAAAGATTTCAGTACATGGCAGAGACGGTTTGCGGAGGAAAAAGCCTTGGATTATCTTCAATTGTTGATTGCAAAGAACCACGCCTGAAGACAAAGATTAAAACATCGAATTTTGAAATGATTTTTGAATGGTAAATGATTCGATGCTTGCAGGGGTTACCGGTGTTTATGGATGGTTCTGCAAAGAATATTAGCTTTAATGACTCTGCCACTTTGGAACTAAGTGCTTCCAGAGAGTAACGAACGCAAAGTCACGGGCCGCTGGGCAACAGTTGGTGTGCTGACAGAAAAAAGAAATCCCGAAAATAAGTAGCATTGGAAAGAATTTTGCTGTATGAAAGCTAGGAGCACTCGATGAAACTACTATTTCTCTTTTCTTATTTGGCTATGCATATCTGTATTTCAAGTCAATAAAGGGGAACCTGTGAACCTCCTAAAATCAGCAGTGATGTTTGAACATTTGAGTACATTGCCCGAAAAAGTGAGAAGTGCATACTTTCGTGCACCTTGTCTCATTGTGATGGAGATATTTGCTTTTTGCAAACAGTTCAGAATTCACCGCAAAAGTGGAGAGTGTGAATCCGATCGAGTTCATGGGAGGAGTATAAGATGGGGATCTAGTCGATATGATGCTTTTTATTATTCGTGGTGTGACAACCAATGGAAGAACGGTTTCGGGATTTCATTGGCAGCCGGTTGAGTAACACAGAAGTTGAAATTAAAAAGGAAGATAGGCAGAATGAGATCCGCATTTTCTCTGATGCTGGAAGGCTTTTGAGGCCCCTTTTCATTGTTAAAAATCAAAGGCTTTGCATATCTATACGCCAGCTTGAAAAGTTTAAGAAAAGTTGCTGTCGACATTCATTATGGATATAACCAGGAAGATTCTTTGGTAACTAACCATGCTTCAATAGACCGTGGACTGTTCCGATCAATGCATTTTCATACCTTCGTATCTGAGACAGATCATGATGAGAATGCCGTGGACTGGGAAATTGGTACTGTTGAGTGGTTGCATAATTTTTTTTTATTAAGTTCTGATGCAAAACGCCATCGTGGGATCACATACCACGTTTTTAGCAACCGATTTTTGGTGCAATGTTACATCCAATGCAGGGCCTGCGTTTCAACTGGACTGTTAGCAAGCGACGAAATTTAAAATTTTATCAGAGATCACGTCTTGAGCATTCAGTACTTGGCAGCCGAGTATCGGGTTAACTCCACGATTAATGCTAGAGCTCGGGGTTTCAACGATTAAACAACACAATGGAAATTAAGCCAATCGGAGGTCATGTCGTGGAGGAGTCCACGTTTTTGTTGGTAGTTGAGGGTACATCTCTCCCGTGGCAGCCGTTTGGCTTAGTGGTCTCAGCGTTTGACAGTTATCACTCACGTGGATTTTTTTTATTGGAGCGCCTCAATCATCGTGGCCATTTCAGCTAACCCGTGGCTGTTCCTAGATGAGCCGTGGGTCACATTTTGAAGCCCATTACTTATGTAAACTGGAGCATTCTTCTCGTGATGGTCGGGCATAATTTTTGGCCCATCTACCTTGGGATTTACACGTGACTGGAACTGAAGACATTTGCCTTGGAACCGCGTTTTCATTTGCCCACCAAAAAGTTGAACGGTGCTTTACGGTGTCATTTTTCAACCATGACAGGACAATGCTTATTGGAGCAGACCCTACTAGTTTTGGTGACCGCCGTATTAGGGTGACAATACATCACTGCTTTTTATTTATTTATTATGGAATAGGTCAGCGCCATCCTTAGGTTAGGTTTGGAAAAGTCCATCTTTTCAACAACTACACCAGGAATTGGGGGATTTATGCTGTCTGTGCAGGTGTAGAATCGTAGATATTATCTCAGTGCAAAGTTTATGAAATAGGGATTTCTTTTTAATAAAAAGTAAGCTTTTAGGGATTCGATTGGAGAGAAAAGTGGATCTAGGATCCCACTTGTCCTCCAATATTTTATTATTTTATCTGTTCTTTATTTTCATAAGAGGTTTTTGGCCTATAAAAAGCTAGCCTCTTTCATTGTACGCATGGAAAAACTTGGGAGTTTTCCTCTCCTTGAGCTTAATTAAAAATACCATGGGTTTCTTTGGATAAATTGAGCACTCTCCTCGTGTGGCGTGATCTTGTGAGTTCTTTGATAAGTGTGAATATATCTAGATTCTGCGTCTTCTTTTCTTTGTGTAAGAGGCCATAGAAAGGTGACAATCCACCACGTTGGAAGGTGAAGAATTCTTAGCAGCCCGCTTTCTTTTTCCCTTTGGTGAAGAACTCTTAGCATCTGCTTTCTTTTTCCTTTTGTGAGCGTGCATACACGGGTATCGATCTTTTGTTTGCATAGCGCACCTCCCGCAGCTAGAGAAGAAGAAGTACTCTTTCTGATTGTCAAACACTAGACTGAGTAGGGCTTGCTCAATCCTGCGATCTTTCCCCCTCAGTCACATATGACGCAGGGCCCTTTGAGTTCTCTTTTGACTCCATTCGCTCCTTTAGTATACTGGCACTGGCCTTTCCTCGAGGATTGATCCTCCCATCTTTCCCATCACTTATTCAAAACACATTTTTCTGTTACAATTGTTTCTCTAAGGCAGCCTCTTCGATTCACCTTGCCCTCCGTCGCACCTGCCTTGGCGATCCTACCTTAGGGATACCCCCCTTGAGTTGGAGAAGAGCCAACCTGAAGCGAGAAGAGAGGAGTGTGGTGACATTGGCTTCTCTCTTGAGAGTTGTCATCGAGCTGGTGTTCACTTTTGGGGCTTCAGCACACGCATGTCAGTTTTGAGTGACAACAGTTAGCATATCTCCTAGGAGGTATACTCACCCTCATCGAAGATTTGGGTGCTCCTACATGCTCATGTGCAACCTGCAATGTCTGAGTAAGCCATTTGGCATCCTGTGGGCTGGAGTAGTGGGTGCGGATATATCCTTTCTCAAGATCTCTTTGCCCACACCTGGATCTAACTCTTCTCTAAGCTTTGAATCAGATTCTGGAGCAACAACCTCCTCACGCCCTTCAATCACTGAAGGAAATATCTATGATCTAGAGGATCACACATCCTCATCTAACTTCACATCTCAGCTCATCACAGTCTTCTGCTGTGCTGGACTATAAATACTGTAAGATTTAGAAGTCTCATTGTATCCATCAAAACAACATGCTATCACAGCATCTTGAACCTCCAAAGAACACTGACCACCTGTGAGTCTGAAGGAACATAACACTGGACAATAAGCGACCTGCCAAACTTGATCTGTAAACAAGGAACCGATAGCCCACTCATTTCACCAATATGGATCTTCTGTGGAAAATAAATTTTGTTCTCTTTCTTGGTGCAATTTTTAGTGCAAACTTCTCTGCTGCTAGTTACCAACAGGCATATAGGAATGGTTCTGAGAACTCCGTCTTCGGGCTTGTTCACTGCTGTCTAATGTTCAAGCCTGATATCACTTCTGCTAACCATAAAACAAGCAACAATAAGGTGAATGGCACTTTGTTCTCAGCTGAGTATCATAGCCTGCAATCTAACTGTGCATAGACAGCACTCTTAAACCAGTTCTCTGTCCTTTGAAAATACAAGCATAAAAAATGGATGACTCTGTTAGGCCAAGAACGAGTTAAGCCCAGCACTCTTGTATGGACATCACTCCAACCCTACATGTTCATTTGAGCTATTACATGCATAGCAATGCTTCCCTCAATGTCATTGTTCACAAGTGAATGACAAGGTAAAGTTGTTGAACTGTTTGCAAGGTAATTGTACGAAGTAACAAACAACAACCAAACAAACTAGAACGCTGTTGACATGCAGATGATCATTCCCAGCTGCTTATTCAAACGGACTGGCTGTAGATGATGATATGCAGGCTGCTTTTGTCAATGTTTCTCATAAACAGTGATCACTACAGACTGTGGATGCATTTTTGTTACCATGCGGGTGTCTGTGTGGAGTTACTACAACGTACAACTTGGGGAAGGCTCTGCTTCGTACTACATTTGATAGCTGTTGGAGCAGATTTGTGCATAGAGGAGGGTTCAAAATGCAGGGGACAGTGTTGCTAAGTTGCACGAAACGTGGAAATGTGTACAAGTTTTGGAAACCGGAATGCTCAGAAATGTGACCCCCAAATGGGTACAACAAGGGAAACGTGGTATATATATTTATACATATAGTTTTTTTTAATAACACATTATCTTACAATAAAATAAGAATGATAGGTTAATTTGTAGGTAGGTTTAGAAATGATTTAGAGGTAATTTGTTTTCATTTTTCATAAACTTCAATTTTTAAGGCTTCCAATGGGTCCCAAGCCACTCATGATGGGCCCTTGAGGGTTTCCTAGAAGTTTCCGAGTTTCCGCAAGTTTCCGGTACCGGTACGTGGGCATTTTAGGAGTTTCGTGCAGCATGGGTGTTGGCAAATGGTTACCCCAACAAAATGTGCACTAGCGAATTCATTAAAGGTAAAATGCTGTAGAGTGCAAAATCAACGACATACTACACAATTATCGGGCAGAGCAAGGCAAACCCAATTGGTCTTTTAGTGTTGTGGGAGTCAAAACACATTGGTTGTGGGTAGTTGCGTTTAGATATCACTCCAGCAATTTAACTAACTTGGAAATGATATGCTTGGGAGTAATTTTGCAATGCTATAATGCCAATGCCTTATAATGGCATTATAATCCTTGATAGAATGCCAATGCCTTTGCTTGATTTTTGGTGGCATCTCCAATCCCTCGCGCAAAGCTTAATTCCTGATGTCAATTGCGATCAAGAACGATCCCACCACATCGTTTGCCCCTTACATGTATCTAGTAGTTAGTACTTCATATCAATGGACATACTTTCACATTACTGTTGATGTTTCTCCATTGTTGCAGCATCGGGCAACATTCTACAGACATTCTCCCAGAGAGGTCATGAGAAGTGACCAATGGTTGGTAGAGGATGGCCCCGACGTAGCCTTGATTAGTCATGAGAAGTGACTAAGAGTAAACAAGGCTTGAGATGCTTACTTTGAGAAAGAGTGCTCCGAGAAGGAAGCTAGAGGTCACATTGCATTCTCTAAGAAGGAGTGATCTATTCTATATTAGAGTGAGTTGACTTGTTTATTTGATAGGGGATTTTATCCCCTTGTGAAATATACAAAGTCTAATCTAATGTTGATTTGACATAGGCTCTAAGAAGTGTCCAGGACTTCTTAGAGTGGGGTCAAATCAACATTAGCTCTATGAGTGAATTTGATTTGCATATGAGGAGATGAACGTCAACGAGGACAACTTTCTATGATGAAGAAATAACCAAGAAGTCAAGTCAACCATTGAAGAAGTCCCAGAAAAAAATTGACGGCAAGAAGACAAGTCAGCCTAGAAGAAAGAACAAGTCTGCCCTAGCAAAGAAGACAAGTCGACCCCATTGAGGAAAAAGTCAGGAGGATTGAAGAATATAAATAAAGTGCTCGCACTTCATTTTCATCATCACAACATCTCTTCTCTCTCCACTTGTACACACTTTTCAAGGAAGGCCTAGCAAAGGCAAGGAAGCAAACATTTTGGGTTCTTATCATCTTCATATGGTTTGCTATCTCTTCCTAGAGGTTCACTAGTGTTTCTTGTGGAAGAAGCACACACTCTTGTGCTAGGGTTTCATCTCCATGAATGGTATTGTACTTGAATTGGATTGATTTCTTCTAATAAAAGTTGGTTGGGTTTCCCAGGATAAATTTTTTTGTCTCTTGTGCATGGCAATCTTTCTATGATCCTTTGTTTCTACTGCAATTTAAGTTGATATTTTCAGTGTGCAATTATTCAATGAAACTGTTGGATGAAATGTATGCTTGAAACATTGTGAAATGATTGTCAAGATCTGGAAATAGTTTAAAAAATTCAACATGGTATCAGAGCAATACTGAAAGAGGCCATTGCCAGTGACTGTTTTTGCCCTAATATGAAAACTAGGGCTTCCAAGTTTGGACACTTCCAACCTCAATTTTGGCTCGATGTTAGTGTCTTGGAGGTCGCCTAAGGAGGGCACATCTATCCATGGAGTTAGATTTCAACTTTGACAATTTTCAAATTTGACCTAATTTTGGGTCTAGGGTTTATGGATTAGATTTTCATATTTTTCAAGATGGTGTAAAGTTCTAGAATAGTATCCAAGAACAATTTGTAAAATGGAGAAAATCAAGCATCGGTTCAAGAACAAAAGAAGGATCTTATAAAAGTCAAATGTTTTAGTTGTCAGAAATTTGGTCACTATGCCTTCTAGTGCCCTTGGAAGAAAATAAAGGAAAACCAACATACATCAACAACCAATATTGATCCACTACAGAAGAAGACAAAACTTGACGACAAGCTTCAAAAGGAATATTTTCATATCTTCGCTCTTACAGGCACTATTACAAATAATAGTGATACCTGGTTGGTAGACAATGGTGCCTCTAGGCACATGGACATGCTTCAAAGACTATCTTACATACTTGACAAAAAGAACTCAACATTACAAGTAGAACTTGGAGGCAATACCAAGTTTGCAGTAAAAGGAGTCGAAACATCATCAGTCCAACTAGATTTTGGAGATTCTCTACAGATGAAAGATGTATTGCTTGTACAAGGACTGAAGAAGAACCTACTATCTATCCCAACTTTGGAGGACAGAGGTTACCGAGTTTCCTTTGTGGATGGTCAAGTTCTTGTATGGCCAAAGGGTTCAAGCATAGACTCAACAAGAGTGATTGGTGTTCGAGAGGGAGGACTATACGGATTGATAGGATGTCCGGCCCAAGCATTGGTACATGATAGTATTAGTTTATGTGAGCTATGGCATCGAAGATTTGCCCACCTACATTATAGGGCTTTGCCATCATTGAGAAAGATGGTTACAGGTCTTCCAGAGCTCCAGGTAGAACATGAAGGTGTTTGCAGAGGTTGTGCACCTGGAAAGAATGCCAAGGGTTCTTTTCCAAACAACTATAATAGATCCTGTTACCACCTAAGTTGTACTTAGTTGGTTTCCAAGTGAGCAGGCGAAGATTGGAGCAGTGTACTTTTTCATTGCCAACATTCAGAAGTTTAGCCGGCGAATTTTGGCCTGTTTTTCAAACTTGCATGTCCATGCCCCCATGGGTAATTGTAATAAGTTGGTCTAAGCATGGTATTTTTGTAACAAGCTTGGCTTACCTTAGGTTTATCTATCAAAGGGATACTCTAGAGTGTTTTTTCCTTAGGAATTATGCGTTGCACTTCAGTGGCGTATAATTCCTAAGTTTTTCACTCACACCTCCAAAGATGGAGTATTTACCATGGTGGTCAAACCTTAGGAGGTTATTAAAGCCCAAGCGTCTATGTATTTTTTACATGCTAGCCATCAATAATGAGTAGTATGAACATGCACTAGGTCCCTTAAGAGTTTGAGTCAGTTCCGGCAAAAATATTTTTTCCCGCAAAACTTGGGCTATTTTTTAATAGTTTAAATGAGAAATTTCAAATTGTAATAGAAGTATGGTATGGAGGCGGAATTTGGCGTGGGGATGCTCGTTTTCACACTCAGAGCATCCTCTTTAGCCTAGGACCCACTTTTCCTAGGTTTCAGATGATTAAATTATCACTTATGGCATTTTTTCTTAAAGAGGCAACAAAATGACAAAAAATGCCAAAAATTACACAAAATGACACAAAAGACAAATTGAGAAAACTGAAAAACATGTTTTAAAATATGTTGGAAAAGGTGGCAAACTTATTTCTTATGGAAGGCGACTTCACATGATGGATAAAGCATGTGATTAAAAAGTCAAAATCAGAGATAACGAACGGATCTCATGAGGTGATGCGCCCTCCCTCTCATAAAGGCGCATTGGTTTATGTGGCAGCTTGTTACTTGTGGGAGGAGTAAACAATACAAGAGGTAGGCGCCCTCCCTTATGTGGCAGCCACCTCATTAGATCTCTATTCGATCAAGCCTCTAATCAAGGCATAACTCACTCCCCAATTTGTGAGATTCGTCCTCCTCTTGGATGTGCCCCCCTCCCCTCTCTCATGATCTATATAAAGCGGGTTCTTGCTCCATTATTCACATGGATGCATAGAACCTTCGCCCGATTGTAATATTGTGCTATTTGAATACAAGTTGGAGACCCTTCCGAAGACCCTTTTCCATCATTGCTTTCAAATTCTAGTTTGTAACCCGTTAGATCCAAGTCTAAAAGGACTAAGAGGCATTTCTTTTGAGCAAAATTGTAAAAATTATTAAAAGAGAGCAAGTGGGCTACACAGCACCCACACCCCATTCCCCTGGGGGGATTCGCAGTCTCAATTTTTGTTGAATAATTTTTTCTAACAAACACAAGCACACAATCACCTTTTTTTCATGCAGAATTGTATACTTTAAATTTTGTTGTTTAATAATTTTTTCTTTTCATTTTTGCAAGTAGTTAAATAAAGCCAATCTTGTTGCCACGAAGTATGCTCTCACCACCACATAAAGGCATTGCCGATTAGTGGTGGTTGATCAGAAAGTGACACATAGATTTTGTGAGCATTTCTTTTTCTTTTCTAAGTTATTTTTGTTTAGCATTTGATTTTTAAGCACTCAAATTTGAACAAACATTTTGTTGTTTCTCAAAGTATGCTCTTTCCCTTTGTGGGCATTGGCCTGGTCCTTGGGAAATCAGAAAGAGTTGCAGCAACTCATTAATTCTCAACATCTAATTAAAAACTCACATTAATAAAATTAACGACACTCAAAACATAGTGAAAATCTAGCACTTGAACATTAAGTATTGTGTGGGGAAATTTCTCAGAAGAAGCTAGAACCACTGGAAAGTGACATCAGGGCACCGTTGGGCTACATCCTTGTTGGTGTAGTGTTGAACACGCCCTCGAGACTTTGTTCCAGCCCACACGTCTTCATGAGGAGTCACCTTTGCCTAATTTCCGGACATTACTCCTTGTACCTCACGGTATATCTGGAGCTCCCATTTTCCCTTAATTAAATCTACCTCTAATAATTCTAAAACTGACCAAGAGCAATGCAAAACATTTCTTTTTTAGCAACAACACTTTACTTTATATTTTTTGACTCCAAGGCACTGGTATTTATTTGTTATTTTTTTAAAGCTTTTATCATGTCAATGATTTAAATTTCATGTCGTTGTTCTTAATTCCTTTTGCATAACTTGGATAGTGAAATCATACTTTTTAACTCCTAAAAACACCCCACCTAATTAAACTTTCTAAAACACTTAACAACCTTAGAAACATTCCATAGGGACTATCCCCCTTGGCTTCGTTAGGAGTTAGCCTAAACGAAGGAGTTAGGATCAGGTGACAGCCCTGACTCGAGACTTGCCCCCAAGGGCGCACCGAGCAGTAGTGAGATTTCTATTGCGTTAACTAGGTGCCCAAATCCGACGGGGATAGATCCAAGGGGATGTTGGATCTTGTGCATTTAGATGTATGTGGACCAATGACAGTACCATCCTTGGGTGGATTCTTATACTATGTGACATTCATCAATGACTTCTCCCGGAAGGCATGGGTCTACTTCATGAAGACCAAAGATGAGGTCTGCAACAAGTTCTAGGAATTCAAGGTTTAGGTAGAGATCCCGACAGGAAATAAAATCAAGATTTTGAGGTCAGATAATGGAGGAGAGTTCACCTACAAGGACTTCAATGAATTGTGCAAGGAAGCATGGATCAAGAGTGAGTTGACGATTCCTTACAACCCTCAACAGAATGGGGTTGCAGAAAGGAATAATAGGTTCATTGGGGAAGCAGTAAAAGCTATGCTTCATGATCAGAGCCTACCCATGTTCTTATGGGCAGAAGCATCCAACACAACCGTGTATGTTCAAATTAGAAGTCCTCACTGAATATTGGGGGACAAGACTCCTGAGGAAGCATTCAGAGGAGTGAAGCCAGGGGTCAGCCATTTGAGGATCTTTAGTTGTTTAGTATACATTCATGTGCCAAAGGAGAAGAGGACGAAATTAGAACCTCTTGGGAAGAAGGGTACTTTTGTGGGATATAACGAGACTTCCAAGGCTTACAGGATTTACATTTCAGGACAATGCCATATTGAGGTTAGTCGAGATGTTACTTTTGATGAGGAAGTAGCCTTTAGAAGATCCAGAGACTCACATGGAGATTGGTGATGAGGAGCAAGAGGCTCCAAGAAACGAGGATACACAACCCTCTGGTCTAGTTATTCGTCCTTTAGATTATCAAGAAGAGACTGAAGAGCTAGCAGAGCTAGTAGATGTACCTAGAGATGTTGCCATGACCAAGAAGAGGCCAACATGGCTCTGTGACACTTTGCAAGATACAGAAAGGCATGCAGTGCCCATAGGCATTTTCAGGGAGAGCAAGAGGCCTCAAAGATTCTCGAGCTACATGGCATTGATGAGTCACATCATTGATTCCGAACCTTCCAGTTATGAGGAGGCAACATAACAACATGTTTGGAAGGATGCCATGATGGAGGAGTATCATTCCATATTGAAGAATGATGTGTGGGAGATTGTTTCGAGACCTAAAGGGAAGTCAATTGTGACTTCAAAGTGGATCTATAAAATCAAGCAAGCAGCAACTGGCATCATCGAGAAGCACAAAGCGAGGTTTGTGGTGAGAGGATTCTCCCAGAAAGATGGAGTGGACTATGAAGAGACATTTGCTCTAGTCGCTAGGTACACTTCCACCATATCTATTATTTCTCTTGCTTCAGTGATGGGACGGAAATTACATCATATGGTGTGATTGAGGAAGAGGTGTACATAGAACAACCTCAAGGCTTTGTGATACATGGGAAGGAGTCCCATGTTTGTAGATTAAAGAAGGCCTTGTAGGGACTCACGCAGGAACCCTGAGCATGGTATGCCAGGATTAACAAATATTTGATGATCTTGGGTTTGACCAAGAGTGATGCAGATTCCAACCTTTACTACAAGGTTGTTGATGGTGATCCTGTGAGCTTGGTGCTTTATGTTGATGATCTGTTCCTTACAGGAGCAGAGAGGCTCATAGATGAGTGTAAGAGGGAGTTGGCCTTTGAGTTCGAAATGAAGGATCTTGTCCTAATGCATTACTTCTTGGGATTAGAGGTGTGGCAGAGACTAGATGAGATCTTCCTTAGTCAATGGGAGTACATGGTCGATATCTTGAGGAGATTCGGTATGATGGACTGCAAGTCCATGGCTACACCTATGGAGGCAAATCTGAAGAAGTTGAGTGATTCTACTTCAGATTCAGATTTGGTGGATCCCACGATGTATAGGCAGCTGATTGGGTCCTTAATATACTTGGTTAACACCAAGCCTGATATTTGCTTTGCAATGAACACCCTGAGCCAATTTATGGTTGAGCCGAGGCATGTACTTTGGGTTGTAACAAATCATGTGCTGAGGTACCTATGTGGTAGAGTTGGATATGGCTTGAGATATGTCTCAAGTGGTGAAGTGAGGCTGCAAGGTTATGCAGATTTTGACTGGGCGGGGAGTGTAGTAGACAGAAAGAGCACCTCAGGGTGTTGCTTTAGCTTGGGATCGACCATGATATCTTGGTTTAGCAAGAAGCAGACTTCTGTTGCACTCAGTACATCAAAAGCATATTATTATGCAACCAGTGTGGCAAGTTGTGAAGCAATGTGGCTTTCAAAGCTTCTTGCAGGATTATTTGGTTAGGACCTAGAGACGACCTTGATACACTTTGACAATCAAAATCGTGTCAAGCTTTTGGAAAATCTAGTGTTTCATGATAGGTCAAAGCATATTGAGATCAGGTACCACTTCATCCAAGACATGGTGCAGAAGGGAGCAGTGAAGCTCCAGTACATATCCACGGACGAGCAGATAGTTGACATTCTCACCAAGCCTTTGTCTAAGGGAAAGTTTGTATACTTGAGGGACAAGCTTGGCGTGATGAAGAATGTATCCCTTAGTAAGAGGGAGTGTTGATGGATGAGCAACATAGGGCAGACATTCACGTGAAGTGAATGGCCTAGACACCGTGATGGTTCTTCAAGATGAGCAACATACATTCACGAGAAGTGAATGGTCCCAGCATAGTCTATATCCAGATAGTCATGAGATTTGGCTAGGAGATGCAGATGAGGTACATATCCGAGATGGACTATGGACATTCTCACCAAGTGAGAAGCTTGGCGGTGATGTAGAATGTCTCTAATTGTGAAGCTTGGCAGTGATGACACTCTCACCAAGTGAGAAGCTTGGCAGTGATGCAAAGTGTCTTCTATGAACATTTTCACAAAGTGTGAAGCTTGGCATGATACAGGATGTTCCCCTCGTTGAGAGGGAGTGTTGATGTTTCTCCATGGTTGCAACATCGGGCAACATTCTGCATACATTCTCCCAGAGAGGTCATGAGAAGTGACTAATGGTTGGTAGAGGATGGTCTCGGCATAGCCTTGATTAGTCATGAGAAGTGACTATGAGCAAACAAGGCTCGAGATGCTTACTTTGAAAAAGACTGCTCCGAGAAGGAAGCTAGAGGTCACATTGCATTCTTTGAGGAGTGCTTCGAGAAGGAATAATCTATTCTATATTAAAGTGAGTTGACTTGTTTATTTGATAGGGGATTTTATCCCCTTGTGAAATATACAAAGTCTAATCTAATGTTAATTTGACATAGGCTCTAAGAAGTGTCCGGGACTTCTTAGAGTGGGGTCAAATCAACATTAGATCTCTATGGGTGAATTTGATCTGCATGTGAGGAGATGAACATCAACAAGGACAACTTTTCCATGATGAAGAAATAACCAAGAAGTCAAGTCAACCATTGAAGGAGTCCCATACAGCATTGAAGAAGTCCTAGAAGAAAATTGAAGGCAAGAAGACAAGTCGGCCTAAAAGAAAGAACAAGTCTTCCCCAACAAAGAAGACAAGTCGGACCCATTGAGGAAAACATCAAGAGGATTGAAGAATATAAATAAAGTGCTCTCACACTTCATTTTCATCATCACAACATCTCTTCTCTCTCCACTTGTGCGCATTTTTTAAGGAAGGCCTAGCAAAGCCAAAGAAGCAAACATTTTGGGTTCTTATCATCTTCTTATGGTTCGCTATCTCTCCCTAGAGATTCACTAGGGTTTCTTGTAGAAGAAGGGCACACTCTTGTGCTAGGGTTTCATCTTCATGAATGGTATTGTACTTGAATTGGATTGATTTCTTCTAAGAAAAGTTGGCTGGGTTTTCTCCCTGTTCGGTTTCCCAGGATAAAAATTTTGTGTCTCTTGTGCATGGCAATCTTTCTACGATCCTTTGTTTTTGCTGCAATTTAAGTTGATATTTCAGTGTGCAATTATTCAATGAAACTGTGGGATGAAATGAATGCTTGAAATCATTGTGAAATAATTGTCAAGGTCTGGAAATAGTTTTAAAAATTCAACAACTACATTGGGTCAAACTGTTTGTCTAATGTCCCAGGAAAGGCCCTATTCATATTTTATAAAAACAATAGGAAAATGGAAAACTTTTTTCTGGTTATTTATTTTGAGGCTGCTATTGATTTTTGCTAAGAATTTACCAATTGAATACCCGTGTAAGCAATTTCTATATTTGTTTTCTATTCGATCAAATGGGTAAGGAATAACCTATATGGGAACATTTCTAATTCAGATTACTTTTGAGTAAGTGACAAGTCTTTCGAGTTGTGGTAATGATTGAAAATGAGTCTAAAGAAAACCTCACAGGGGTGAATGAGAACAGGATAGAATTCTGAAAGACGATATTTCTCTAGAAAATAAATTTCAAAAGTTGCTTTTGCTGGAGAAAACATTAAGAAAGTATTCTGCCAGTGCTTATGCAAAATATATTTAAAATGTCATTGCCAATCTTGCTTGAATAGAATTCATTCATAACTTTTCTAATGTATTGATTTTGTATACATTTCCTTTAGCTCTTGTGTATCCCATTTCTCTTCTACTTTGTAGTTATGCAGATAAAGTCTCAAAAAGACTTGCGGCATAGACAGATGAGTCCCAAAAGACTTTTGTTTCATAGAACCTCCAATTGATGCCATTCTCTGGGTTATGTAAGTTAGATTAGCCAAACTCTTCTGTATTTTTCCCATAACATTGTCTAGTCATGATATTTGGCCTCTTTTACTAAGCCTTTTACCTGGGCTTGACCACTGTTGAGTCGTTGACAGGGGTTGACTCAATTTGAAAGCTACTACTTTTGCCATAACTAGAATGATTGTAATGATTCTTTGGTTGAAATTGATCATCTTCAAGTTTTTATCACTCTCTGGTAAAGAATCCCTGGAATTAACCTGTAATTCAAGAATACCAGTATTCAGATTTTTTACTATTTTAGTGCTTGCTGCTTGATTCTTATGAAAATGGTTTTCCATGTTCAAGTTCTCTGGATCGGTTTGCATAATGATAGTTATCTAAGTATAATATGTATGCTTGCAAGTGAAAATCGCTATGTTAATAGGGAACAAATATTGTGGTTCTTCACCAGTCTGAAAGTATGGCACATGCAGGGGTGGGCTAGAGCTCCTTTTCCAGTCAGTGAAGACACACCATGTTGATGTCCCTGAAAAAAGTGGTGAAAAACAGGTAATATTATGGAAAATAATGGACACTTATTTTTGCCGAATATAAATTTACTTTAAAACATCCACCTTACATGATTTTAAGTGTTCCATATGTCAATCAAAATATGCAGTTAACTATTGGAGCACTGCTATTCTGGATACGTGATAATCTTCTGAAGGAGAGGCCTGAAATGTTTATGAAAGGAAATTCTGTGTAAGTTCTGAAAATAATTCACAATTTCCATGCTGTTGCTGTATTGAGAGTTACAATATCTATTCTCTATGTAGTTTCATGATTTTTTTCTTCATTGATGGGCCACTCCTATCTGTTTCTGTCAGATGGGCAACATAAATGATCATGAATCATGTTGTGCAGGAGACCTGGTGTGTTAGTTTTGATAAATGACTGTGACTGGGAACTTTGCGGGCAGCTGGAAGCAACATTGGAAGAAAAGGATAATGTAGTTTTTATTTCAACCCTGCACGGTGGATAAATATTTTGCCATTTGGTTAATGGCTTTGTCAATCTTTTATTACATGCCTTTGTTTACTCAGCTACAAGAGAATTTTTATTATTAAGCAATGAATCTCAAGTCACTTTTGTAATCATTATTCTTGTTCATCCTTGATGTCTGATTTTTGTGGTTGAAAATTCTAGACTTTTCTTCATCTTCCAAGGTTAACCACCACAAAAACTTATTGCACTGAGAGAAGATAGAAGTGAGGTGCACCCTACAGCCCAGGGTTTGTCTCTCAATGCACTCTATAGCAGTGTTATCAGAACTGGACTGGGAAAACCAGCCAGTTTGATCGATTTTCGACATTTTCCATTCAGGTTCAATGTTTCTACTTGGAACTGCAGGTTCAATGTTTCTGATTGGAACCGGCCAGTTCCGTACGGAACCAGCCGGTTCCACACAGAACGGGCCTTAAATGCTTGAATAGGCCGGTTTTGTAGAAGGCTATATGCCATGGTTTAGAACATGAAATTTTAAAAGAAAAACAAAGGTAAACCCTAGACCTTAGTAATCATCTGTAATATTAAATGGTAATCTTAAATTCTTAAAGTAAAGAGATAGAAAATGAAAGATAGTACCATTACTTAAAATGATAGATAATGAATTCTTCTTAATAGTACCATTACTTAAAAGGATAGAAAATGAATTCTCCTTATTTTTCATTTTCTATTCTTTCACTTAAAATTTTAACATTACCATTAATTGTTTCAGGATGTTTGAGTGGTGCCAACCTCATCAGACTTCATATGCAAAAAGTAGAATTTTAGATCCCATTCAGAATTCAATAGACTTAATAGTTTTCGGGATTTCAGGATTGCAACTTTTCCACTAGATTCTATCATGTATGAGGGTATGGGATTGGCATTAAATCAAGCACATCAACCCCTTTATGTACCTTGATGTTGGTGGTGCTGATTGTTGAACTCCTTTGTCATGACCTTAATAAAAATGTACCCTTCACTCAAGCAAAATCACTTATTAAGCATGAGAAACTTTTTGTACCTTATTTTAACATTTTGGATTTGTAAGTTTCATCAAAATTGTAGGGTGTTGACTAATGTCCTTGGAGGATCAACTTCAAGATTTGAGGTAGAGGCAAGGGCTAGACTAGCGGAGGGGGGCACAAGGTGCTATTGATGAATAGGATCCCAATATAGGCAATGATTTTGATGACATGTAGTTATTTGTTGTAGCATGAATTTTTTGGACTCTAGAGGCCATTTAGAGCCTCTTTGTTTATGTATTTGAGGTCAGATATGGATTGTACTCTATGCTATTTTAGTTAGCACCCTTGCTATATACATGAGAAACTTTGCATATTTGTGTATAATGATTTGGATTCATATGGATGCACATGAATATATATGTTTCTTTTTTCAAAATTTGAATATTTTATTTATTTTTTGGTGGACTGGTTTTTTTCTGGTTCCAGTCTGGTTCAGATTTTTGGGCTTGACTGGTTCGATACCATTGCTCTCTAGTCTGGGGTAGGGGAATATCCACATTTATGTGTATAATGTTAACAAACTAAATTGGAAAACAATAGACTTCCAACATCTAATTTAGAAAAAAGAGCTGGCCTTTTACTTTTGGTGCATGCTACAGCCCAAGGCAGGGTAGGTCTCCATGTGTACGTGGGTAATGCTAATAAACTAGAATGAAAAACAAAACTGACTTCTGACATCTAATGTCAAAAAAAGAAAAAAAGGGGAAGCACTGCCCTTTTATCTTTTTTAATTACCATAATGGAAAAAATTAATTACCACTTAACCCTCGGTCTTTGAAGCAATCCGAGGTTTGCACCTAGGTTTTTTATCCCTCAGTGCATAATAGATTTGGGGTTAAGATGGATGGATTTATGCTAGTTTTGAGTCCACCACATTCTTTTGGGAGGTCTGTCAGATAATATTTACTTATAAATTTTTAATTTAAATGGTTTTCTATTTTAACAACATGTGAAGATAAAATTTTCCAAATCCTGCACATATGACTGCTATGATGAGAATAATTTATATGCTCAGTCTGCACCCTGGAAACTACTGCATCACAATCCAATATATCAGATTGCCAAATGAAGTGCTTGCAATGAGAGTTCACAACCGCAACTAATCTAGGATGTGCCTCTGGTCTTTGGTTGATGCTCGTGTGTGCTCTTCATAAGCACTAACTTGGAGGACTTATTAGGGAAATTGTTAAAATTCACGGATACAAAGGAAAAGCTTTTTACAAGGGCAGTTTAAAAGTACGGGATCCGGATATCTAATGGAAACATTATACTGTCATGTGGTCTTTAACAAATCTAATGAAAGACACTGGTTACAGCGTTTGTTGGAAATATTCTGTTGTGATAATGCAATTACCATAGCAACCTGAAGGCTCTCTGTGAAATCTTTATAACAAATATCTGCAACTCAAATGTGCTCTGCCACACTCGTGAAGCAGAAACCCATTACAACTAATTATCACTTTTGTTTTGTTGAGCACTCGTGGAAACTTAGGCTGTCTAGGATTATGTTGTGAAAGATCTTATGTAGTTTGGCAGTTTCATACGTGGTACACTGGCTCATCGTGTTCTCATGATATATGAAGTTTATGAATCGAGCAAGAAGGATCTAACTTGTACTCGAACATGAAGGCTATATAGTCACATTTGTTTGTGATATTGAAAATGTACAATCGTCACTAACATATACAGAATTTCATTTCTATAAGATTTTCAGGTTCAAATGATATTCTCTTTTTTAATTATCTCGTGATCGTTTCTTTATTACATCATGTATATATAAAAAGCTATGTATTTTTTAACAATATTCCTCTTCCATTGCAAAGACTGGCAGAGTCTTTAGTGTATTTGCATTTGTACTTTTATATGTATCTCATATCACCTCAACGAAGTAAAGAAACAAGCAGCAATTTTAGTTTTGTTAAAGGCAAAATGCCAACCATCAACGTTGAACCAAATTATTGAGTTGAATGAAAAGTTTCAACTAGGTCCCATAAACAAATGTTCACACCGTAATTTCAAAGAGCTAGTCCTCAAACGTGTAAGTTCAAAATTTGAAATATAGGGAATTGGCCGTATGAATACTTCTGAACAACCGCTGAGTCTAAAACATAGAGGAAACTTTTCTACAAGTTCTCTACGGAAATGGGATATTTACAAAACATGCTATAAACTTGAGTTAACAGTTGCAAATTAAGACAACTCTTATTTTATTATTTTTGCATCTGATATTGAAAGGTATCTGGGACATAAGGTATTTGGGACATAATAAATATCGTAATTTATTATGCTAATTGTGCTTCACTTTGCACTTGTGCAATGCAGAAAAACAATTTGGTAATTTCAGCTTGGAACGAAGCTGACTAGATTAACTATTAAAAACAAACATGATGATACCTTCAATTTACTCTTATATGATGCAAAAAAAGCCCATGGTTATGCCCTCAATTTACTCATATGATACAAAGAAACAATCTGGTAATTTCAGGGTGGTACAAAGCTCACGAGATTAACTGTTAAAGATGAGAGACGAGTGTTTTATTCACAATACAAATGCCACATTGGTATTACTTCAATGTAATAATAGCATATGTGGATTGACAATGGAACAAGACTGCTAGAGTAAAGTTAACAATCAAGTACAGAATGAATGCATTATGGAGTCAAATGTTTGGTTTGGGGATTGAGCAGGTGTTGACGAGTTTTTAAAAAGCTGGAATATTAATTAAGGTACCGCAGTGTCCACAGTTAATTAAGGTAGCACAGTGTCACTGAACTTCCATCACTTAGATCAACACTGTGGACTGAACTTTTTCATCACTTAGATCAACAATGTGTAAAGAGAATGTAGTTTTATATGATGCCAACCAATGGTTGTTGTTATCTTTCTCTACCTTATATGATGGAATTAGAATGTAGTTTTATATGATGCCAACCAATGGTTTGTTGTTATCCTTCTCTACCTCATATGATGGAATTAATGCAACACAAATCAAATTAGAAAGTGAAAATGCAATATAAATGGAATACAAAAACTGGAGAATATGAATCCATCACATTATTTACTTTTTTTTAAAGTTTGAAGTCTGTAAGACAACACAATTCCGTTAGTTGTATTTTGAGTTTTACATTATCATGCTGATGGATTGTATATTTTTGGAAAATTAGCTTTTAAAGATTTCATTTCTCATTATCATTGAAGCCCTAACAAAAGTGGTGGGTTCTTGTCTCAATATTTTTGTACTTTTATTCCTAATCCAAGGAAGGGATATGGTACTTAAAATGCCTTTGGTATGCGTGCAACCATATTAGTTATACCTTTGTGACTGTTTAAGCTCTAGTTTTTTACTTTAGGAGGCATGTTCCTCAACCATCTTATTGCCGATCTACTTTTCATTTGATAACTGACCACGACAGCTGACCTACAATTAATATGGTGACATGACCTACAATTAATATGGTGCTCATCACTTGTAAACAAGCTTACAATTAATAAAACCTCAAGTAGGTTTTATTTGCCACTTACAAAGCCAGGTTCAAACTTTAAGAGAGAATCAATTTTATTTTGATTTCAAGACATTTAAATATATATTTTAGGTTAATTTGAAGATTAAAATTAGAAAAAAAAAGATAAGTAGGAATTTTGATATGTAGGATTTTAGGTAAATGTTTTGGGCAATTGATTTTTCGAGTTGTACGATTGTACAAATATACCATATGATTGTATGGAGAAACCATGCGTACATATCCGTAGAAATGTATGGGTTGTATGGAATTCATACCACATGCCACAAGTTTTCTAGGTTTTGATTATCAATTTAAGGTCTTTGAAAGTTTCGTTGTAATTTATTTCTATGTTTAGGCTGTTTTTTTGTATTTTTCAATGATCTCAACAATTTTAAAGGGATAATTCTTTATTTCAGCGCTTTCTTGGCAGATTTGTTGTAGATCTGTGCTTTTTTTACTGTATTTTAAAAATATATCTAGTTTTGGTAGAAATTTGATTGAGTAGTGGAAGATTCAACGATTTGGGAGAAAACCCTTGGTTTATAGGAATCCTTTTGGCAGATTAAGTAGTATTTTGGTCGATTTTCAATGGAATTTAGTAGCTATAGCCGCCACAGTTAGGTATTTTTTTAATGTTTTTTCTCCATGTCCTGTAGTTTGAAGGAGGACAATATAGATTTGTACAGTCTAGTTTCAATTTTAGCACTTTTATTTGTGAAATTATTTGACGAAATGGCTAATTTGTCCAATATCAAGTTGGAGGGTAATTATTTTTGGTAAAAGCTATAATACCTAGAAACAATGTATGGTGGCCATTTTTAGTGCATGTATATGGATCATCTTGTGTTGGGTAACGAAACTCCACTGCCAATAATAGGCAAAGATCACGACAAATATGATGAGTGAAATAGTAAAATGGTAATGCTCATAAAGCTATCTATGGCTAATGAGATGCTTCCAGAAATGCAAGATGATGGCACTAAGAAGGATGCTGCAACCATTTGGAAGCACTTGAAATAATTGTATGAAGTATTAGAAAAAAATAAATCCTTTTTCTTGAAAAATATATTGTTTTCTATTAAGATGAATGAGAATGAGTCTTTACATGAACATTTGGAAAATATCAAGGATACTAGAGAATTTTTTAATGGGTGGATGATGGAAGAAGAAGACATGGTGGTAATTACTCTCAAGAGTTTACCAGCTGATGCATAGCGTATATTGTTGACAAAGCCTTGAAGTTTGATGAGCTAAGCACAAAGCTTTTGTAGCAAGAAAGGTGGAAAATGCAATTTGGCAGTGAAAGCATAGTAGCGCGTTATGAACTAGCATTGACAATGAACCTCAATGGAAAGGGAAAATTTGCTTGAAAGAAAGATGGAAGAAGTGAAGGTAACACACACATATAAGGTAATAAAAATTTCTTCAAATGGCATTATTGTGGAAGGGTGGACCATAAAAACAAGTTCAGCAAAAAATGATTTTGTGATGAGAAGCACAACTGTGAAGGATCTAAACAAAAGGAGAAGGCCCATGTTGCAGAACACCGAGAAGAGACCACTCTCTTCACTTTCATGGCCAATCAAGCAAATCATGTACAATAATTTCCCTCGTATATTGATTTTGGTGCATCATGTCATTTCACCAACATACATGATTTTTTGTTCAATATGATGCTTATGTTTCATATCTGATTTTTGGGGCTGGGGATGAGTTTATAATAGAAGGAAAAGTAAATATAAAGATTACGTTGAGAAGTAAGTGGTTGGTCTTCCTTAATGTCTACTATGTGCCAAATATGGAATAGAATTTACTTTCAGTAAATCAAATTATGAGACAAAGGCCCTACTTACATGTTATTTTCAGTGACCATAAATGCTACATTGTTGACATAGATAGCAAGGAGACAATTGCTCTTGGTATTGAAGATCACAAATTGTTCTGGTTCATTGATATAGAGGAAGACAAAAAACATGCTTTGATGTCCAAGAGTGTTCAAGAAACCAGTTCACTTTGGAATCAAAGGTATGGACATTTGAATTTGCAATATCTTTCTCATTTGGCTAAACAAAGGTTAGTGGATGGTCTTCCATAGATTCAACAAAATAAGCAAGGAATTTACAAAGCTTGTTAAATGGAAAAGAAACACCAAGCTCCATTTGATGAAGGACATGCTTGAAGAGCCAATGAGGTTTTTCAATTGATTCATGCATATATTTACAAGCCAATGAAGACAACATTAGTCTCCGGTGGCATGTTTTTCTTGTTGTTTGTAGATGACTTCATGATCTAGGTGGATATTGGTGGCCACCCACCCCTTCCACTTACTCACAATGGTTCTACACCTCCATGGAAATTTTCTATTGTTTTTCAGGTCCCAAACTTTCAAGGCCGTTTTGAGGTCCAAATGGTCTTGAAAGCTCTAAAATCACCTTGGACCCTTTGAAAGTTGTTCTCTTTGAGATATTTCCAACGGGCTACCGTACAACCCAAACAAAATTTGCATGTGGAAGTTGTGTCCCTGGGAAGTCACTTGTCAGCTAGCCACCTTGAGGCCCACAAATCCTTTTTGGCACTTCATCTCCTAGGGTTAGGTTTTTTGCCTCTTTGGCTTTATGCATAAAGGCCCTTTTCGGTCTCCTTCTAAGGAGGTTTGGAAAATGAGTGTAGCTAACACATCTCTCTTCAGAGATAAGCTACCACCATCCGAGTTAGTTTGTATTGCGTTGCAGTTTACAGTGTTTTTCCATTCCATTCATTAATAGAATTTGGATTTTACTTTACTACTTGCTCTCTACAAAATATTCATGTGTGTTTCCATTTTTATATTGCTACCCTCATTGCAATATGCTTTTTTTTGTTTCTCGGCGCATGTCCCTAATGAGATCCAAGTATCGAGAGTTGTGTCTCAAACTAATTGAGCTTAGGGAAAACCACTCTCATCGTCCTAAGCAACCTCACATGGTGGGAGAATAAAGGAGAGATGGAGTAGGAGATCGTATTAAGCTGTTGCTCGAGTAAGCCCTTGTGCGACAGAGGAGTGAGATGATGGATAATTTCGCTTAGATCCTTCAAAGACCGCCAACAACGGTGGATACACTTTTAACAAGCAGCCATTTCGGAGGTGCGAATCCCTTCAAGCTACAGGTTAACTTTGACATTCCTTTATTTGAAGGCCAGATAGAGGTAGATGCTTTGGAGAAATGGTTAAATCTATGAGAGGGTTTTTACATTGTTCAAGATTATTGAAAGAGGCATGCCAGAGATGAGTCTGAAACATACAAGAAAGAACCCACTTGGGTGGCTTTTGTTGATGTCTTCAAGGAGAAATTCTACCTTGTTGCAAACTATGATGACTAGTACACGAGACATATAAATTTGTGCTAGGAGAGAGGCTAGATGGTGTTAGAGCTCACCTATATATTTTATACCTTGCGCTCAAAGTTGGGTATCAAAGACTCTAAATGACACTTGGTTCTAATGAACCGCAGTGGCCTGCATAGGTACATCAAGACAGAGATGGATTTCCTAGAATCTCTTCAATGGGAGATGCTTATCGATATGCTATCAATATTGAGAAAAAAGTTTAATCAGAAGAATAAGTAGGAGTACATGGGTTTGAGAATCAATTGTAGTAGAAGACTGTAAAGGTGGCCCTAACTCACAGAATAAAGGACATAGAAAGGATGGACAAAATCATAAAAACCATGCCAATTTGTAGGTAACATTAGAGAAAATTTGAGGTCTAAAATGAGCCTCCTAAGGAAAATAATAAAATAATAGTTAAAATAATAAAATAATATTTATGAATTTTGGAGGAAAAGAGAAAATAACTATCTTTTATCTTGTATTTTCAACATATATCCCTGTCATTTTACCCAAATTTCGAGCGGTAGCACTCGTTGGATGTGGAATTAAATTCCGCATCCAACGAGTACCCACACTCTACAAAAAATGAGAAATACATCAAAACAAGTTGTTACTTTGAATGTAACACGTTTTTTTTGATGTATTTCTCATTTTTCAATGTAACATGTTTTTTGATGTATTTCTCATTTTTCAATGTAACATGTTTTTTGATGTATTTTCTCATTTTTCGTGGGATGGGATACCTCAAAAGTATGCAGTGTGGGTACTCATTGGATGCATAACTTAATTCGTGTCCAACGAGTGCTCCAGCTAGAAATTTGGGTAAAATGACAGGGAGATATGTTGAAAATACAAATTAAAAAAAAAGGTTTTTTAATGTCAAATATGTTATGTCAGCCATTATGGTTGACTATTTTCTTGAAATTCTATTGGTTCTTGAATTCAATGGCTCTTTTTCTTATGAGGTGGCTCGTTTTCTTACAAGGTGGCTCGTATTCTTATGAGGCCCATTTTAGACCCCAAATTTGCTAGAATGAGAAGGGTAACATGAAGTCGAAGAAAGACGCCGACAAGTGGTGTGAGTTCCAAAAAATATTCTAGCACAACACTGATGAAGGTTGCTCAAAACAATCATGGTTGGTTGAGATGAAATCCTCAGAGCCAAAATCTGGCTCAGACTTTGATTCAGAGCAAGATAAGGGAAATCTAATAATTGATGTGAAACCTAGTGCCACCATCACAACCGCAAAGATCCAATCATAAGAGTTAGAGGAGCCAAAGGAATCCAATGCATTTAATTGTTGACAATCGCAGCTAGAAAACATTGATCTCGGTCGAAGTTATTAAGAGATTGAAGTTGCCAACAATGCTACACCCCTAAACAGACACCATCAGTTGGTTGATTTAGGGACGAGACATCTACGTTAGTCAAGAATGCTTCCGATCCTACGACATCAAGCCCTTCAAACATGAGGTATTGTGTGATATTACCCCACTTCAAGTTTGTGATGTTATTTTAGGACAACCCTATATGTGGAAATGTCATGTTGCTTATGATTCCATGCCTCGTAGTGCCATTGTTACTTTGGAAGGACAACTCTACATGATACTCGAGGTAATGCCAACTACTGCAATCTCCTTCATATCTACAAAGAAATGAGTCGGAAGGTAATATCTCATACCGTTAAATTTGTTCTCTTCATGATTTTAAGGTGGATGGAAGGTCACTACAATTTCCACAGCCTTAGCACGAGGTCTTTCTAAACAACAAAAGCAGGTGGACAAGATTTTAGAAGAATATATAGATATCTTTACCTCACCCAAAGGGGTGCCTCCACACTACTAGGTCAAACATTCAATTGATTTAATACTTGGTGCTCCTTTAGCTAATGGCCTAGTATATAGATGATCTCTTATGGAGAATTAGGAAATAAAGTGCCAGATTCAATATCTCATCCAAAATGGTCACATTTGACTGAGCTCCTCACCTTGTGGTCCATTTGACTGAGCTCCTCACATTCCTGTGTCGGCACATATAAAGGATGGGACATGACGGATTTGTATTGATTATAGAGCCCTGGACAAAATCACCATCAATAATCGATACCTAATCCCCTAGATCAATGATCTTCTTGATCAGCTTAAGGGTTCCAAGTTCTTTAGTAAGATTGATTTGAAGTTAAGCTACCACCAAGTCTCGATTGAGCAGGTCGATGTATGGAATACAACCTTCAAGTCTAAAGAAGGCCTTTTTGAGTGGTTGGTCATGCCTTTTGGCTTAACTAATGCTTCGAAAACATTTATGAGGACAATGGATGATATCTTGTTCCCTTTCACAATATTTTTTTTGGTCATGTATCTGTATGACATCCTCATCTTCAACAAAACTCAGGTAGAACATTAGCGGACATTCAACAAATGCTTAGTACCTTTCTCCAACACAAGTTATATGCTCATTTGGACCCCTTACAGAAAGAGAACCTTGTAGGGCCTAATCACAAGCTTCATTGACTTCGATATGGGCCTTACACCATCATCAACGTTGTAGGTGAGAAGGCTTTTGAATTAAGTATTCTCCCATTCCTTGACTTGCACCTAGTCTTTAATGTGGATCTCCTTCAAAAGAAATTTCCACCATTACTGGAAACCTTAGATGGGGCTAAGCAATTGGCCCCTATCGAATTCAACCTTGACTACATTTAGCAAGAAACAATGAAAAATCCGAGAGTTAAGTGCACCTAAAATGGGGAGGGATTGCTTCAGAGGAGATCGGGAGCTCTGGTCACGAGCGCTAGATCGTTTCCTCATCGATCCCAGTGATCCAACATTAGCGTATAGTTCTATAGGCACTATGTGGATTATATACCTTCGTATTAGATGCTTTGTGCTTTAGAGGCAACGTAGATCAACAGGAAATCGGAGCTTAGGGCATCGCCATGGATCTTGGAGGAGGATCGGATCCTCCTCCACCTCCGAATCCTCCTGAGATCGCAGCATTTAAAAGACTAATAGCAGGACAAGGGAAGAGACCAGCTCCATCAATCCAGGAGAAATTTGTTAAAAATCTCGCAGAGATCCCCACCGTGGTTCTTCCAGCTGAGTAGCCTTGCAGAATTGCTATGAATCTGTCAGAGAGAGGACTTATTGGCCAGTTCACCGGTTTATGGCCATCCCAAAAATCCACATAAGCATGGGTACAATGGAACTGGAAATCTCTCATCGCTGAAGACGTTAAAAGTTATCTAGTAGCCAAGGGATATTTTGTGTTCGTCTTCGAGAGCATAGCGGATCAGGACCTTATTTTCCGAAATGGGCCATACTTTATGGGGCCCCAAGGTCTGTATTTGAATAAATGGACTCCGGATTTTGACCCTACCCAAGATATACCTTTGGCAGTCCCTGTATGGGTAAGGTTACCCCACCTTCCGCTTCACTGCTGGAATCCAGAATCACTTGAGGCCATAGGGAATGCCCTCAGACGATATATAGACAAGGCGGAAAAAAAGATCAATATTCCTGTGCACGGATATGTGTGGAAGTGGATCTAGAAGTAGGAATACCTGGAGCTATAAATCTAACAATAATAGATTGGTCCCATGTTCAGGAGCTAGGCTATGAACATATCCCTTTTAAATGCAAACACTGCTGCGAATATGGCCACTTTTCCCGTCATTGCAAACAAAAAACAGAAGAAGAAACCGAAAAGCACAAATGAGAACAGTGGAGATAAGTGTAGAAACAAACAACGACAAGATCTAACTTCAAGAGAAAAGGGAAAGGAAACCGTATTGGGACAACAAACCTCTCAACAGAGAGGCTCAAACAGAAAATGCCCACCCTAGGGCAGAAGTTCCACAAAACCAATACGAAATTTTAAGCACTCTGGAAGAACAAGTAGACCCCGAAGAGAAGGAAGAAGGAGAGCTGCAAGAGGAAGGCGAGGAAAAAAAATCGTCTCCACAAAAAGAGGTAACCTCTTCACCCTCATATGCAGAAATGACAAAAAGAAAACCTATGGAAGTGGTATCATCCTCAGAGGAAGACTTCTCGGAGAGATCCTTGAAGAAAGCAGGGAGGAAAACTAATAAAGAAATTAGAGAAGAAGAGTCTGAAAGACATAAGATGCAAGGAATTCAGGGAACCATGGACATGGCCTATGGAAAAAATACTAGAGACAGGACTCCTAAAAGATGTCCACCCCCCTCAACCAACAAATAATGAATATGGTCTCTTGGAATTGCAGAGGACTAGGTAACCCTTCGAAAACCGACACAGTTAAAGATCTCCTAAAAATTAATACACCAGACATCCTCATGCTCCAAGAGACCCAAATAGAAGAGGATACTATCCTCCCTATAAGCATATCCAAATGGAAGATGAACGCAGGAAAGACAATAAGCGCAAGAGGGTCATCAGGAGGGCTAGCTACCCTGTGGTCAGAAGAGAAATTCAGACTGGAAAGCTCCTTTGCAACACAACGCTGGATCTATACTGAACTAAACCACATTCAAAGTAAGTTAACCTTCACGCTATTTAATCTATACGTCCCTGTTTATTATACAGAGAAAAGAGAATGCTGGAATACCCTGGAAGATTTCCTGTAGATCTACACCCCGTTGAATATAATTATGTCAGGGGATTTCAACATAATTATGAATCCAAAAGAAAAAAAGGAGGAAACAAAGGAAGAGATCCCATGCTGCATCTGATCGAATATCTAACTCAACAATGGGACCTGGTCGATATAAATCCCAAGAGGGAAAAATTCACTTGGACAAATAATCGGACTGGCCCTCACCACATTGCCGCGCGTTTAGATCGGATTTTAGTACAAAGCTCCCTTCTTCTGGAAACGAAAATAATCTTATCTAAAATTCTGCCCAATCTGGCATCCGACCATAAGCTAATCCTTCTGCACTTGAACGATGAGGAAGAATTACAACCAATTCCCTACAGGTTTAATCCACTTTGGATTAAGCAAGAAGGATTTAAGGAAGAAGTGCAGAAATCCTGGGATATTCCTATCATAGGATCCCCAAGCTATGTCTCGGAGCAGAATCTCAAGAACAAAAAAATATGCCTTAAAAAACTGGATCAAGAAAGCGATTAAGAGATCTTCGACGGACATAAATGAAGCAGTGTTGGAGTTGTCTAATATCTAAATGGAGATGGAAGAACATGATATCTCTTCCTCGGATTTGATAAAGGAACAACATGCACAAGCAAACGGTTAAAAACAAATTTGGCATGAGGAAGAACACTGGTGATTGAAATCGCGCAGCTTGTGGCTACAGGAAGGGGATCGAAACACTCCTTACTTTCATAGACAAGCTAAATCCAGACAATTAAGAAACCACATCTCAGAGATCGTGCAAGTTGACAGAGGAATTATCAAAGGATTCAAAAAGATTAAAAAGGAAGCTGAAATACACTTCCACGAATTATACACGGAGGACAGAGTACATGATGAGGAAGCCACGACCGATTTCCTTTCTCACATCCCCAGTATTATAAATGTTGATGAAAATCAAAATTGATTGAAACCATTCACAGAAAAAGAGATCTGCAACGTGATATGGAATATGGAGCCGAACAAAGCTCCAGGATCTGATGGATTTTCAACACACTTCTACCGAGATTGCTGGCCCATCATCAAATCTGATCTCATACGAATGATTAGAGGATTTCATAAAAAAGCTAAGATCGGAGGTAATAATAACTCCACCTTCCTAGCTCCGATTCCCAAAGAAGTGAATCATGGATCCTTCGATAGATACAAACCTATCTCGCTCTGTAACGCATCTTACAAAATAATTTCTAAACTCCTAGCTAATAGGATCAAACCTCTGCTCAATAAGCTGATATCTCCCAATCAGGGAGGGTTCTTCAAAGGAAGACAAATCTTAGACAACGTAATCCTAGTGTAGGAAGCTATACACTCCAGCAAGATCAGAAAAGGAAAAATGTATGAGTATTAAACTCGATATGGAAAACGCCTTTGATAGGGTTAATCTTCAGTATATGTACAAATTTTTGTCCTCCTTTGGATTCAGTAAATTTTTTATAGATCTAATGAAAGCTTGCATAGACAAGCCTTGGATTTCCCCTCTTATAAACATAATACCTGCAAAATTTTTCCAGGCTACCCGGGGAATTCGAAAAGGGTGCCCACTATCCCCTTTTCTCTATATATTGATGGCGGACTCTTTGAGTCGGAAGCTGAAGGCAGAAAGAGAGGTAGGAAAAATCCTAGGAAAAAGATGGGATAAAGGTATTCCCTCCTTAAACCATGCTCTATTTGCTGACGATTCGCTCTTCCTGGGAGGAGCATCATTAAAAATGGTTAGATCCTTCAAAGATATAATCCAGAATTATTTCTAGGTAACGGGAGCAGTGGTCAACAATAGAAAAAGTGCAGTTTATGGTTGGAATGTTGAGCAACAAACAGTCCAAAGAATTGCACACCTCTTAGGGTTCTCAGGGTTTGCTACTTGGGAAAAAAAAAAATATCTAGGACTCCCCTAACTCTGGGAACAAATAAAAATTCTCAATGGAAAGAAATCATTAGCAAGATAAAGGCGAAAATTTACGCTTGAGGGGGACAATGGCTCAATCAAGCAGGAAAACTGATCTTGATAAAATCAGTACTTTCCGCTCTACCCATCTATCAATCCTCCATCCTCATGGCACCCAAGTCAATAATGGATCAAATATCACAACTTATCAAAGAGTTTCCATGGAAAGGTGGAAAAGGAAACAGAAATAAATATCATCTAGCCAGTTGGGGTATTGTACAAAGACCATTGCTGGAAGGTGGACTGCAGATAAGAGACCCCCGATTAGTAAATCTGGCTCTGGGTGGAAAAATCCTTTGGAAATTATTTTCAAATCGATCTCATCCAGTTAGCAAATTACTGTGGAAAAAATACCTTAAAGGAGGATCGATACGCAATCCTCAGATCGAAAAAATACCCAAAGGCACCTCTATATGGAATTTATGTAGAGCTGGAATCAATTACTTTCAAATTCAATTATATCGCATCCCAGGAAATGGGACCAAAAATTACCTTTGGACCGAAAGGATTATTGGAAAGCCCATGCTTGGCGGGGTAGAATCCCTCACAGACATCCAGGAATGGCTCTCACTAAGAGGACTTGTCACTTTGGCAGACATCTCCCATTGGGACAACAATGGGAATTGGACGGATTGGTCTTTGCCTGAAGTTCCAGACGGCTTATCAATGCAAAAGATAGAGCTACTGCAAAATCTATCTGGGTTGGCTTCAATTCACAAGCATATGAAAGACAAGTGGGGATGGGGGGAATCGGGAGCATACACAGCTGTACATGGATTCAATGAACTACAAGCAGCTTATAAACCTCTTCACTCTCCTAACCTTTGGAAGATCGTCTGGAATAAATATGGCATTCCTAAAATCAATTTCTTCACTTGGATGCTAATGCACAAGAAAATCCTAACTAGAGAAAATCTAGCCAAACGAGGATTCACAGGGCCACATAGATTCCCGCTCTGCTGCAATTGTCCAAAAAATATTGAACATCTCTTTGTGGAATGTCCTTTTGCAAATTCTGTTTGGAAACTTTCTCTACAGAAATTGGAAATCTCTCCTCCTAATCGGATTTCAATTATTGACCTTTTCTCCTCTTGGAAAAATTGGTACCCCTACACTCTCTCAACCAAGCCAGTATGGAAGAGTATTTGGCTCACCCTGCCTAAATTCATTTGCTGGGAAATATGGATTTCCCGGAACAATATAATTTTCAATGATAAGATGCAAACACTAGAACAAGTGGCGGTTAAATCCAAGGTTTACCTTATGGAAGCAATAAGAATCCAGGTGAATAAGATATAATCCTCACTTACTACTTTAGAAAAAACTGGATTGGACACACATTCATCATAAAAAAGAATAGTATAATCATAAGATCGAGCATAAATCCTGCCTGGATAGTTAGAATATCGGATAAGGAATTCCAGAAATGGTGGAAATCACAAGGCAAAGCCACTATATTCTTTGATGGAGCGTCTAAAGGCAATCCTGGAATAGCAGGAGCTGGTGGGGTGATATGCTCTCCAGGAGGAAAACATGAAGTTAGTTATAGCTAGGGACTAGGTAATAGACTCCTCACTTACTACTTTAGAAAAAACTGGATTGGACACACATTCATCAGCAAAAGGAATAGTATAATCATAAGACCGAGCATAAAGCCTTGCTGGATACTCAGAATATCGGATAAGGAATTCCACAAAAGGTGGAAATCACAAGGCAAAGCCACTATATTCTTTGATGTAGCGTCTAAGGGAAATCCTGGAATAGCAGGAGCTGGTGGGGTGATATGCTCTTTAGGAGGAAAACATGAAGTTAGTTATAGCTGGGGACTAGGTAAATGCTCCAATAATCAAGCATAAGCGCTAACACTCCTAAAAGGATGTCAATTGTCAATTAGAGAGGAATACACTGAAGTACAAATATTTGGAGATTCATAGATATTAATCAATAATCTGATCAATAGGAAACATTATGGAAATGTCAAATTAAATGTAACCATGGAAAGAATCTGCAATACACTTCATGGATTCTCCAAGTTCCAAATATATCATATACTCCATGATTCCAACAAAGCAGCTGACAGATGGGAAAATGCAGGATGGAGACTGGCACAGACAAAAATATCAATCAACAATGAGCCCATAACTCATCATATAATTCCATAATACGAAATCAAAGGATAGCAAGATGAAAGATTTAGCAGACCAAAATCAGATAGCAAGATAACAAGATGCAAGATTTAGCAGATCGAAACCGTGGAGATGTAAACAGGTTCGATGATGGGAGATGATAGCACTCCAACTGAGGAGCAGAAATCGAATTATAGCATAGAAGCGCCCAAACAAGGAACATAATAGAGCATTCAATAAAGATCTCAATACTGAGAAGCTGCACACCGTCGAATACCTTAGAAGGCAGCTCGTGGATGGCAGAAGGAGACCGCTATTGGGAAGCAGAGGTAATTGTGGACGATGAACATGTGGACATATTTTGGAAGGAATTACAATGTATACAACTAAGATCACAATCAGAAATGAAACCTGATTCATTCTCACATGAAAATGGTTAAAATTGTAAAAGCAATATCAATCTGGTGGATTAAATTGATAAAGAAGAACAACAAAGCATAACTAGAATAGTTTGGAAAATTGTAACCAGGTCATTTAAGGCTACGGTCGTAACCTCCACTCTAAATATATTTTTTATTATTCGTTTCAGTGGAAAAAAAGAAACAATGAAAAATCCAACTATATCGGGTTGTCAAAGCAAGAAAATTTCTTCACCAAGGAAAGTGGCTCACCAAGAGTCAAATTCAACAGAAGTTTCCCCACCCAATGAGGGAACTTAATGCAACAGGGAGCATTGCTTCCTAAGAGGGTAGGACTGAACTAGGAGGATATAGGGGGCCACCCACCTCTTCCACTGACTCACAAGGCCATTTTGAAGCTCAAAGCTCCAAAAACACCCCAAACCCCTTGAAAGTTGTTATTCTCTTCGAGATATTTCTAATGGGATACACCCCAAACAGAGTTTTTATGTGGAATTTGCACCCCTAGGAAGTTGACTTGTTAACTAGCCACCTCAGGGCCAACAAGTCCTTTTTGTATCTCTATCTTCTAGTGTTAGTGTTTTTTTTAATGCTTATGGTTTTTGCCTCTTTGGCTTTATGCTTATGATAAAAGACACTTTTCGGTCTCTTTTTTAGGAGCTTTGGTGAATGAGTGTAGTTGACACATCTCACTTTAGAGATAAGCTACCACCATTTGTGCTAGTTTGTATTGCTTTGTAGTTTATTGTGTTTTTCCATTTCATTCATTAATAGAATTTGGGTTTTACTGCACTACTGTAGTCTCTCCAAAATATTCATGTGTTTGTTTCCATTTTTATATTGTTGCCTTCATTTAATTCTCCAAATAATCCATATTATTGGTATCAAAGCAATATTCTCTTGTTGTTTCTTGGTGCATGCTCCCAACAAGATCCGAGTATTGAGAGTTGTATCTAGAACTAGTTGAGCTTGGGGACAACCACTCTCATCGGCACAAGCAACCTCAGATGGTGAGAGAAGAAAAGAGAGACGATGGAGTAGGAGATCATATTAAGTTGTTGCTAAAGGAAGCCCTCGCATGACAGAGGAACACCATGATGGATAGTTTCTCCCATATCCTTTGACAACTACTAACAACAGTGGAGAAACCTTCAATGAGCAACCATTTCAGAGGTGTGACCGCCTTCAAGGTACAAGTTAACTTTGACATTCTTTCATTTGAAGGCTAGATAGATGCATATGATTTGGAGAAATGGTTAAATATTTTAGAGGTTCACTACTTTGTACACGAATTTTCCAACAAGGAAAATATCACCTTCGCATTGCTTAAGTCCCTCACCCATTTCAAATATTGGAGGGACGATTACTGCAAGAGGCATGTTAGAGATGAGTCTGAAACATACACGACAAAACCCACTTGGGCGGCTTTTATTGATCCTGCCAAGGATGAATTATACCCTGCCAAAAACTATGATGATTAGTACAAGAGATGGACAACTTTGTGCCAGGAGAGAGACCAGACGATACCTGAGTTCACCAATATATTCCATACCTTTTACTCAAATTTGGGTATTTGTAACACCCTATTGAACCCCCTAGCTTGTAATGTAATTGTAAAGACGATATGGATAAGTGTATGTTTTAAACCTGTGTAGAGAAGCAAAGCATACAGATTCTTTTAAGCAAAATGAAGATTACACCACAACATTCACACATAGTACACAGAGATTTACCTTGGAAACCCTTAACCGGGAAAACCCGCAAACCTTAGAGCTACAACTCCTATTTTTCTCATCATTCATTATGAATCACTCACAATACAATATAGGTATTCCAAAACATCCAATACCCTAATCCGTTAACCTAGATTAGTAAATAGACCCCAATCCCTTAATCGAGATTAAATTACATATTTTTAGAAAAACCCCCCAAAATAACCTAAAACGACCCAAAATATAGCTTATCAATTAAAGCCACGGGGATTTAATTGATAAGCCTTCAAGAGACATCGAAGCTCTAACTCATAGGCCTCTGTAGTTATGCCCCGTGACAACATGTCATCCATGGTAGCCGTGAAGGGCTAAGATGTCTTGGAGAGTCAAAGGCAAAGGGTTGATTACCCAACTTCTCTGTCGTTCTAAAATTTTAATGCACAGTACGATGGGGAAAACACATGTTAACTTTCCATACGAAGATAAAGACATGGAAAAGGTCATATACCAATGCTCATTAAGATGACCTTCAATTTGCAATATGCAAATATATATTAATTATGTTTATTATTCCTTGCAAGTACCAGATAACATGTGGCATTTTTATAAATTTTTGTTTTATAAATTATTTTTATTTATTTTTAAATTCTAAAAATAAAAATCACTCCACCAAGGAATTATGTCCCATCTGTACTAAACCAATTAGAAAATTAAATTATTGTCTTTTAAAAACTGTTAAATTTATTCTGTTTTTTTAGAATAATATGTTTAATATTAAAATTGTACCAAATATTATAAAACATTGTAAATTTTTTGGGTCAAAATGAAAACTTATGCAATTTGAGTAACCATTGGTTAGTATATTTCCGCCTTCGCGAGGAATAATAATTGATAATCGAGAAGCAATAAATAGGTTTATTCATGCCCTCGACGGCCCTTTCCGACTGCCTGTTCATCGTGGTCATAATAGCCTCCAAAGACCTCATTATGATCTGCATTTCAGGCGTTGAGGTTGATCGTGGCGGTGTTGGCGGTGATGACGGTGGCGGAGGTGGCGGTGACGGTGGTCGTCCTTGACCCCGTCCTCGACCTCTGCGTGTTGTTACCATGATAGTTCCTGAGTTATTGAAATAAAATCATATCCTTAGTTTTTCAATCAAATATACGCGGAACTAAAATGTAGGTATTCATACACTCATACTTATGCGTAAGAAATGACTTGCATCATGAGATAACAAATTGTCAGGATTAGCGTGGTAAAATCTACAGTCGTTTTTATTAAACAATTTTTGTCATGGTGTTCAGCTCGTCATGCTGATCTTAACGATGTCTTGTTTTTGAGATTTCGGGTCTCTCTCATCCCTTCGACTAGGAGTTGAAATCTCGGCAAAATTTTTAATATCTATATATATATATTTTTTTGTTAACTTTAAATGTTACCCCTTAATCTAAATAACCTAATTTACATTAACCTTATTAACATTAATTGTTAACCCTCAACCAATCATACTTAAGTTTACTACTAAAAATTAAAATTTCTATAAAACATATTTTTTTAACAACATATGTTATAACAGAAAAGAAAAAAATTAATTTTTTTATAATACATAATTTCTAACAAAATATGGATAAATTTAAATTTTATAAACCATATATTCTATCCGAGTATATAACAAAAAAACTTTAATACAACATATATTATAACATAAAAGTAAAATTAATTTTTATAATACATATATTCTAACAAAATATGAATAAATTTAATTTTATAAAACATATATTCTATCAGAATATATAACAATAATTTTAAACTTTAATACAAATAGAACATAGATTTACAACTATATACAAATCCAACCCCCTTAATGCTTTGGTCTACACCTTCCTATGTCTGAAGGCTTAACGCCACGCGGCCTCTCACCGCCATGCAAGGAGGGCGGCCTCTCCACTTAGATCACCACCATGCAAAGAGCGAGTACGCATGGAGGACACGCGGTCTCTCCAAGCAACCCACCGCCATGTGAAGGTGGGGAAACCCTAAATAGAGTCAATCCCCAAGGCGCGGCCATTTTCACCCTCTCTCCTGGAGTTTTAGCTCTGCAACTCCCATCTTCTATGGTAGAAGCACTGGCGAGGCTGTTACAGGTATTTCTTATTTCCTTCGAAGGCCACAATTTTAGTGATAATTAGCAGCCACTGTGGAACTCGTTTGCAAGCTTGATGTCTGGACCAGCAGTTAAAACGTGGAAGATGCATTCAGAGATGAATATGTTGTGCAGGAAAGATTGTAATTTATCAGCGGCTGAATAAAGTGCTAAATTTGATTGATAATTGGTATGTCGAACGAGGTCTGTTTGCAAAGGTTGCAGATGTAGAAATGCTATCCGGTGGAATTATCAGGTTGCATGTCTCAGAGGCAGAAGTTAATAACATCACTATTCGGTTTCTTGATAGGAAGACCGGTGAGCCAACTGTAGGAAAGAATCGCCCAGAAACTCCTCTTCGTCAACTTACAACAAAAGGGTCAGGTTTACAGCTTGCAACAAGGTAGGAGGGATGTAGAGAATATTCTGACCATGGGTATTATGGAAGATGTTAGCATTGTTCCTCAACATGCTGGTGATACAGGAAAGGTAGATTTGACAATGACTGTCGTTGAACGCGTCACTGGGGAATTCTCTGCAAGTGGAGGAATTTCAGGGAGCGGGATGGCAGGTGGTCTTCTCTCAGGGCTTATTGGAAGCTTTGCATATTCACATAGAAATGTATTTGGGCAAAATCAAAAGCTAAACATTTCACTGGAGTGAGGTCAACATGATTCATTGTTCAAAATAAACTACACTGATCCATGGATAGAGGGTGATGATAAACGGACATCTAGGTCAATCACTGTTCAGAATTCTCGCACCCCTGGAACGCTTGTTCATGGAACGGGAGTGGTCTTGTGCCTGGCATTTGGGCTTTGCTGTAGTGAGTGGCTGCAAGTCGTGGAACTTGGCCTTCTGGCCGGCCAATATTTTATAAGAAACAAAAGAGGGAACGTTCTTGGCAGAGCTCGATGCATGGAATTCGATGGCAGACGTGGGCATCCAATTCGGCTTGGAAATCCTGGTCACATTCAAGCTCTCAGTGCTAAGTAACAGGAAGGAATGCTTCCTGGTCCCGGTGCTTGTCTTGTGATGGTATGCGGTGGTTACGTTGGATTGGAAGCTGGCCCTCGGTGCTGAGCTCGGGCTGTGCCCATATGCTTTTCTACGCAACAAAGGAGGCTATGCTGTTAAGTGAGATAGGGTGTTGGCTGCTGGTAACGTTCTCAGTGTTGAGCGCCTGGGCTGGACCCAGCATAACAAGGGAACGAAAAGAAAAGGATGTAGGGTTGTTGGGACTGGTGCTTGGACATTCAGGTGTTCGAGGTCCCCCCCATTTGAGTTGGCGCTTGGCCATACGCAGTGTTCTCGGTGCTGATTGCTTGGGCTTAACCCAATATACCAAGGGAACGAAAGAAGGGAATGCTCTTGGGCGTTCTCAGCGCTCTGATTTTGCACGAAGGAAGGATGTTGAGTCTGCCCAAGAAAAGAGGTTAGTTTACTTCTGAATAATACATTTTTATATAGCTCTCAGCCAATTAGGTTGCATCCGAAGGAATTCTGGTTTATATATCTCTCGGCCTAGCTTGGTTATATTGACGATGGGTTTTTTAGGCGCATCCCTGCTAGTATCAATAGCTGAGAGATGGGATCCCCTACCACATGTGTCGACAAAGGGAACTCAGCGTTTTATCTTACCTCTTGCTTGGATTAGGAGTTGAGTGAGTTTAACCATACACTATGAATGACAGGGCGAATTTTAGTTTATAATACTTTAGATAGGGTCCTCATATAGGCTGCGTTTCCAGCATAAAAGTTAGATATGTGTGTACGCTACCCTGCAATATACAGAGGCGAATTTCAGTTTGTCGAATTGAATCCGTTGAACTATGCTCATGATCTCTAATTGTGTAAAAGTCGTATTCTGCTAGGGTTACATTTCTCTGCAGCTAATTAGCTCGAAAGCTGGATTCCCTGTGTATTTCAATAATATGCATGGGCGTTAGTTTTTGATGGGTCTCTATTGAGATCGTTGTACATTTATATACCTCTGAATTCATGGACAGAACGCTGGATGGGAGATGTGGAAGTATGGATCCACGCTTGGCATCCTGTTTGAATGTTTTTGGGTATAAGTATAAATTCAATTGCCAGAATCCTGGCAGGTTCGGGGCATAAACTTAAGAGTTAGATTTCAAAGCTGCGCTAGGGTTTCACCCTTTTCTATTATTTGCACAAGTTTTACTTTTCTTTTAATTTATTTTTAAACTAATTACTTGAAGAAGAGAGTGAAATGCATAAATCCTGTAAATGCATACTCTTTTCAATTCTACCTTTTTCCCTTTTTACCGTGTAAAATTTAGTGACAGCAATCTTGTTTGTATAAAAAAAACAAAAAATAGGCCATTTCAATAATATGCCCATGTTGTAACACTATTTACAAAGCTCTCCCTTTTGTTTGGCAGAAAATATACGAAAGAAATTTTCTTTTTCTCTTTTGCAAAAACTAGATACCTATAATTTCCAGGATATATATATATATATATATATATATATATATTGTGTTAGAACTCTCTTGTTTATATGCATTATATACCAAAAAAAAAAAAACTAATTATATCTTGGTTTTCTATGCGTGCAGGTAGTTAGTTTCCTGGTGCTTACAACTATTGGAAAGAAGGATTTTGTGTAACTTTCTCTGTCTGTGTTTTGCACGTAATAATTTTTTTTTTGTTTTTGGCAAGAGCTCGAATCTAGGTAACTAATTGAATTTTCTAGTGTAGATCCAATTTCTTAGACTAGTTTTTTTTTATTTTTTTTAATTTATTTATTTAGTGAGTAGGCCCTTAAGGTCTGAGTTTCCGAGCCTGGAGCTCTGATACCATCTGTAGTGCTCTGGTTTTTACAGCAGAGCACTAAGTAAATTCCTAAGTTAATTTCCTATGTATTAATTCATTTAGGTATGTGTGAGTAACTGACATATCAATATTTCTATGCTTTTAAATTTCTATGCTTTTAAATGATGTTTAGCATACCGATAATCATACATTTGTATTTAAAAGAATAACTAACATATCAATATTTCCCTTCAACTATTTGTGGTTTCCGCATAAGAATATGTTCACAGTGAAAAAAATCAGTAAGAAGGTTTCAAAGTACATTTCCACATAATAATTGAACAAAATAATTAATCAAGGAAATTACCTGATGCTGATGCTAACCGTAGGTTGTAGCTGGTTGTATATCCTCTTAGTCAGCCAAAATGAAGTGTCCACCCTACCGACCAGCTATTATCTTGCTGGCCCTTGGAAATCAAAGGATTTCCAAGCCCCCGAGCCCACAATCTGATAATCTCGAGAGCAGTCTTCACTTAAGTTCTCCAAACTTTTCTGTTCTCAAACCTCCTTTCTGTTCCCAAAACCTTTCCCTCCACTTCCAGCTCCCCCCTCCTTCAACTCTCTTCCCCTCTATATACAGTTCCTTCCTCGAGAAGACCTTGGGCTTACTCCATCGCCCCAAACTCCCCCTCTCGAGCCCCTCAAACATTTACTCCTCCCACTAGTTCATTCATACACGTTTCTTTATAAAAATATATTTTTCACACTCCATGTACCTAATAATTAATTACTCTCATGGTAAATTCATTTGATTTTGATTGACGGTCGTAAGAATTTATTACGGTGGGAATTATTACCCAAAGGTTATCCATTCGGGACGAGCTTCATTAATTACAAGTCTATTCGCCATCCTTGGTATTTAATGTTATTAATGTAATTAATAAAATATTATATAATTAGTTGACCCTTTTCAACTTGAACATGATGTGTCTTAATGGTCTACCTTATCCGTCGAGATCACTTATCTTGAGATTTAAATTCCAAGATTAATATTGAATAATTAAATAACCATTTTCCATCACATCACATCCATTCAAGAAGCGTTATCCTATTATTTTTAGCTTAATAATGGAAATAATCACACTTTAATCATTTATTAATCAATATTTACATTTTTACCTATATTGCAATTGTTATGACATGGGTAGTAATATTACTAAAATAACATTAATTAAGTAATAATATTAATTAAATCACCACAAGGAAATAATAAATGGTGAATTTAATAAATCGGGAAAAATGGTGAATTTAATAAAGATGTCTTTTAAATCATTTGTTTATCACATGAGTACCCTAACATCTACATAGTATCATCGTTCTTCTAAACAAAGCACCCCTAAGGGCTTAAACAATCTTACTAATTAATTAGACAGTACCATTACCTTATTTACAACAATTCTCAGACGATAATGTTAACTGATGACACTTGTCTCAATTGTATATCACGATGTTTACCAACGAGTAATACATAGCTTAATTGACTTGATTTACACATCTTATATAACTTTATATTCATTATCTGAATTCGGTCAATGCATGATTAACCTAATTACTTATGACAACTTATACATTTATTCAATATGTTAAGTGTTTGTATGTCGATACTAGTGTACATGTGCAAGGTGTGCATGCGTGGCCAGCGTATGCACAGATCATACATGTACTATAGACAAACCCCATCCCGCCTATGCATACCTGCTAACTAATAGTAGTATTTACCCCCATGTAGAAGAACAAACATAATATAAATAGTACAATTACTTCAACATTCTCAGTTATTTAATAGTTAGTTCTTTACGATTTCACATCATTATCTTTATCTTTACATTAGTTTAATCAATCATGTACAAGGAAGGGTACCTACTACCACTAACTCAGACTCAAGGAATACTAAACCCTCAACAGTACTAACTAACACATCCTCCCATCATAACCTACGTCCAGCATCCTCCCTATCCTTCCTCTGCTAGTACAAAAGTGGAAGTCGGACTCACCGATCTGACCACATAGAACTTGAGAGCGATAGCGTCGGCTGAACAGCGGACCTATCCTCCCCTAGCAGGCATCCGACCATCGTCATCACAACAACATGGGGAGCGTGTCTCAGCACGGCCCTCCCACGACCTCGGGTCTCATGGAACATAGGGTGGGAAACACATCCATCCCTCTCAACATACCGGGCCTACGCCCTTATCAACTCATACTTTGCTGCTATCGGGATTATCAGTTTGTGTTATCGTATCATCATTTTGGCTGCTAAGGTTTACTGTATGAACATGTTTTTCCTTTCCAGTATATATCAGATCAAGTAACTGGCTATCCCATAGCCCTTGTGTCCTGTAGGTTAGTATTTTGCAAAATACAAATTTATAGAAAGCATTTCCCATTGATCGCCAATTGATCCATGTTATCAAAAATCATTTTATTTCATGTTACCTTTTTAGCTCATCATAGGTGCGTATGACATATAACACTTCAATAATTCATATAAGAAGATGGTATCCACGTACCGAATCATATATTTCACATTTCATTAATGAAAACATATAAACATATACTGTAATCGTAAAATAAAGAAATCATATGATAATCATGACATCATAACCACCTAACATAGTAACATCATAATCATGGTGAAATCATAAAACAAAGTAACATCATATAATGAGGTCCATCATATCGTAATATAGTTTACTCAGTCGAGCTGAGTTCAACAGAATATATAAGGAAATAAAGTATGGTGTGTCTAACTGATAAATATGCCTAATCAAAATATGAGCGTTACAGGTTTAGCACATGAATGGTGGCAGTGGCTACCACAAGAAGCAAAAGATGAGATTTTGAATGCCGATGATGCAGATCAACAAATATTGCATGCTTTGGGAAAAGAGTTCTATGGCCCTGACGATAAAGAAGACTATGAGCACCTAGCTTCTTTATTCATGTTTGCAAGAATTTGTGACCTGAGTCAAAGTGAGAAATACTTCTGCTATATGTAGAACCTTCTTATCTCTTCTGGAAAATCTGGTGAACCAACATACTTGAAACACTATCTTAGAAGTTTTCCTGGTCATGTTCCAGATGCTGTGGAACAATTTCTTAAAGATAAGAAGATTAATCTTCGCGGACTCTGATTAGCACAACTCCATGCTTTTATCATGGAAACTTGGCAAGAACATTGCCTAGAAAAGAGAGTCAGTCGGGATTTCAAAAGGCACCAATCTATGTATTCTCCTAGTTTTTGTAAAGACGTTGCAAAAATGCCTGGTTGGGTTTGTGGTGCTTACAATAGAGGGCATTTCGGAAAAGAATCCTGCCACTAGAAGAAGACAAATAAAGGATTCCAGACAAGTACTCCTAGATATCATCCTGGAAAAGCCTACAAGCATAAGACTCATAAGTCTTATACGAAAAAATTTAAAAACCCTTTCTATAAGAAATCTTATGTCAGAAAAAGGTCCGCGACAACAGACAAAGAAAAATGTTTTATTTGTGGAAAGAAAGGTCATTGGGCAAGCAAATGTCCACAAAAGAAATCCAAACCAAAGCTTGCGGCTTTCTCCGAACAGCTAGATCCAGCTTGGTGGGATCTTTATTTTTGTGAACAAGATCAATACCCTTTTGGAGAAATTATTTTCTCCCTGATGATGATTATTCTTCTGATAAGGATTCTGATATCCATCTGAATAAATTTGCTCCCTCCACTTCTGATTCTTCCTCTTCCAACTTTGATTCCACCTCGGAAGCAAATTTAAGGGGTGTGAGGGACCTCTGGACTTTGATTTTTCTTGTCATATGTTTTCTACCTCAACAAAACCCTCTCCTCCACAACGATTAACTGCAATTGATCAATAGTTATCTGAGATTCCTATTTTTGAGTATATTTGCAGAGGAGAATTAAAGGAAGAAAATAAAAAGCTACTATCATTACTTAAAGGAAAAGAGAAGCAATCAAAAGAAGGTGAACTCTTTCCTTCCCATCATTCTGCATTCTACAATCCTGCAGATTTATATAAACACTATCCTACAGAGCATGAGGATAAGCAGAAGTTCAGAAAAGATAAAGAAAATCTACTTCGCCTGCAAATCAAAGAAAAACATAATTTCCTTAGGAAGCTTGTAAGGGAAATTGAAGATTTGAAAAGAGTGCTTGTAGTAACAGTCAGAGAAAAAGATCAGTCTTTTGAAGATGAGATGTGCCGACAACATGACACAGCTCTTAATATCCCTGAGCATGAAAAGAAAGATTCAAAAGAAGATGCTCTTTTCCCTGAACCTTCCTTGGGACTTTTCACAGGTCCTATAATGTACATTCAAGTTTCTTTTTGTCCTCCAGAGTTCAAGCCCTATAAGTTAGATTGCATGATTGATTCAGGTTGTCAGATGAATTTAGCAAAAGGAAGTGCAATCCCTTCATTCTATTGGGAGAAGTCTTCAGAACACAGAGTTGCTATAGAAGGTACCCTTGTACAACTTTTGGGCAGAGTAGCAGACTTTCCTATTCAAATAGAAGGATGTATAGAAGCTTTATCCTTGAATAGGTTGGATAGTATAAAAGAATATTGTATATTAGGCTGTGAATTCCTAAATAGAGTGAGCCCTGTTACTTTTGACACTGTTAATATGTTGTTTAAATGTACCATAAAAGGAAAGCCAGTTTCTTGTCCTTTATCCTTTGAAGCTCATTTGAAATGAAAAATCCCTATGAAAAGAACTGAGCCTAAAACAAACATTGCAGAATTGTTCAAAATGGAGAGATGCATTGCCTACGCAGAAATGCACAAGGACAAGGCCCTTGCTGATATCTCTGAAAAGCTTGAGAAAGACTGCACTTCAGAAAGACTGGACTAGAAAAAATACTTTGTTTCCCTTCCTTTTGACCCTCTGGTAAAAGATAAAGCTATGAAAGCCTTTGCTAGATTGATGTCTCCCTCTGAGAGAGAATTTTGTGCTAGTGAAATTAAAGAGTTGCTTTCAAAAGGGTTAATTGAACCCTCTAAGAGTCCATGGGCTTGTAGAGCCTTTGTTGTTAACAAACACTCGGATATTAAGAGAGGTAAGCCAAGACTGGTTGTGAATTATAAACCTCTCAATGCAGTGCTCCAGAAAATTAGGTATCCATTATCTGATAAAGCTAGCCTTTTGCAACGGATTGCTGGATGTACTATATTTAGTAAGTTTGATTTGAAATCTGGTTTCTATCAAATTGGGATTGAAGCAAAAGATAGGTTTAAGACTGCTTTCGTTGTTCCCCATGGCCACTATCAATGGAAAGTCTTACCTTTTGGAATAAATAAGGGCTCTGAATTCCAAAAGAGAATGGAGGATATTTTCAGGGAAAAGAGATGGGCATTAGTCTACATAGATGATGTCCTAATATGTTCTAGGAACTTGCAAGATCATTTAAAGCATTTACAGGAATTTTATCATTTAGTTTATAAGCATGGTCTTGTTCTCTCAAAGAGCAAGATGGAAATCGGAAAGACTAAAATCAAGTTTCTTGGTTTCAAGATAAAAAAAAGGGCAAGTAATTCTTCAGGACCATGTCTTAAAGGTGTTCTCGCATTTCTCGGATCAGATATTAGAAAAAGTTCAGCTTCAGATATTTCTAGAAAGTCTCAACTACATCAAACCATTCTATAAAGGGAAAGCTGAAGATATTCATATCCTTCAGAAGATATTGAAAAAGAATCCCCCTAAATGGTCTTCAGATTTGACTACTGTAGTCCAGAAAATTAAAACAAAAGTGCAGCAACTCCCCGCTCTCTCTCTTCCCCAAGGAATTGGTAATCTTGTAATTGAAACATATGCTTCGACAAATGCATGGTGTGGAGTTCTAATTGAAAAGCATGGTGAGAGAGAAGAGATTTGTGGCTATGCCTCAGGATCATTTAAATACGAAGAACTCAATTATCCATCTAGCCACAAAGAAATCCTGGCTGTTAAAAAGACAGTCGATCATTTTCGTTTATTTTTGAAGCCTGTAAAGTTTCTCATTAGAACTAATTTGAAAATAATTCCTCGGATCTTTAAGAATGAAAATCTTATGGCAGAGAATAGTTCTAGGATTTTAAAATGGTTTTATGGTTACAAAATTTTGATTTTGACATTGTTTATAGGCCTGGTTATCTTAATTGTGTTGCTGATATGTTAACCAGAGAAGAGTTCCATACTCAAGCTTTGCCCCAAATCAATATGTTCAGTGCAGGCGCATCCAACTCTTCACAAAAACATAAAGGCAAGAGTCCAGCAAGGCCATTTCCATCCTCACTTAGCTATTCTTAGGCAGGCTTGTTCTTGAAGCCATGGGATGAATCCTTGACACCAGAAGAGCGTCAACAATCTTTGGAGCATGAAAACAGAAGAGAAGCTGAGAAGTTTCTGTCTTTAACTCTCATAAGACAAATCCAAGAATCTCCACTTAAACTCCAAATTTTGGAGAAATGGGAAAAAGATGCCTTTCTTGGTCTGGAAAAGGCACATGACAAATTAATTGGTTGTCGAGAAGTTTGGCTAGACTGCAATGAAGAAGAAGGCATAGATATGTGGTATGTCAACTTGGGACATGGTTATCTTACCTGGACCACATATAACCTTATTCTTCAATTATGCAGAGAAGAACGCGAGATAATTATATGTGCAGACCCGTCAAATATTATCAACAATAAATGGTCAGGGTGGACTGAAATATTTTTGGATAAGTTTTGTCCAAGAAAAGATTGGGTTCATCGAAGGGCTAATTTCATCCTCCACCTTCAAGCTGATATGCAGGTTGCAGACCAGAACCACATGTGGTTCAAATTTAAATTACGACACCTTGGAGGAAGATATATGCCGCTTGAACACATTGTTGATACAACCTAGAAGTTCATCAAAAGAGATCAAGATGGCAAGAGATTGACAGCAAAGTTCACACCAGAAGGATTCCTCTTAACTATAAAGTGGAGTCAACTTTTCAGGGAGATTTTATGTGTGTAAATAACTAGGTTATGTTTGGGTCGGACGTTGAGCAATGCTTTGACTATAATCTCTACCTATACATTATGCCATATGAACCCGTGGATTCTGATGAGGATCCTTTTGATTGTTGGGATATTCCTATACTCCATCCTAGTCCTAACACATTTTCCATTTTTTCATTTTTAGTCATGCATGCAGTCATGATTTTGCATGCATCCCAATCATCAGTCCCAACACCTATCCCTCAATTAGCTAGCCCCGGGAGCTTCTTTCTGATCAGTTTTAGCCCTCCTAGTGCTTAGTGCACCCTCCTTTCACCTATCACTTGTGAAAGGTGCCCTCTCTCACCTACCACTCAGTTTCACTTTAGTTAGTTGAGTTATCTTTAGATCTTTCCTTGATTTAAGGCTAGATTGACTCCTCAACTCACTGTATCACTCCGATGGACCTCCAGTGAGACTAGACTGCCTATTCTAACTCCAGTTAGCTCCTCATGCATCCTCCACTGAGCCTCCTTCATTTAGTTAGTGCCTCCATGTGCCAGTTACACCTACCACGCTCAGTTAGACTCAGCTTGACATCTGGTTGACAGTTACTTGTGCATTGATGACTCCACTGATGATGATCAGGACTCCTAATTGTGCTTTGATGACACTCCACTGATCTAAATGATCAGTGCATGTAGGCTAATTCAAATTGCCACCTTGGCATTCGAATCCTCTCCACCATTGCATTATTTATTGTTCATATTATTATTAATGAATTAGTGTGTGATGTTATTCTGCTTCTATCCGAGTTCTACTCTATCATAATTCTGTTGCTCCTTTACATTGCATTGACCACTCTTCTTCTATTTTCCTACTTAATCTTAATGTTTCTTGTGAGGTATACATCAACTCTTAGATCTGCTGTGAGGATTTTCACATGGTATCAGAGCCTGTCGAGAGTATTGTATATCTCCATTCCTGAGAGTTTTTTGCAGGTTATTATCAAGATTTCAAGTGCAGCAGTTTCTGCACTTTTGCAGCAGTAGCAGTTGCAGACATTTTCTATTGTTTTTTGCAGGTCTTCTACAACTTCCATGAATCCGGAAGGAATTACTCCTCTTTCTCCATTCGACTATGATGAATGGAAACCACATATGATAGCACATTTGAAGAGACATGGTCTCTTTGATTATTGTTTTGAAAGAGAGTTCGAATCCTCTGAAGAAGAGAATGACTGGTTAAATGAAGGTGACAGAGCCTATGCAACCATGTTGTATGCTATGTCTCGTTGCATGGTACCCCACTTCCTTTATGCTGAATCTCCAAAAGAGCTATAGGCCCATCTGGATGAAATATTTGGCAAACAGAATGAAGGGATTGGTCCAAACCATTTTGAGAGCAAGCCCACTGTTGCATTCTCCCTCCTTTATGATCTCTCTGATCATGAATCCGTATCAAACATATCTCATATTGAAGTTGTCCACAAAGAAGAAGAACTTGCAGATTCTACACTCATGCTCCAAATTTCTTCAATTTTGAATTCTGTGCCAGCTCACACTCTAGAAACTGCAAAGGTTCTTAAATCCTCTCTTGCACAAGAGTATGTTGGTTTGCATCATGATCTATTGAATGTTTCAGAGGTTAAATCATCAATTGGAGGTAATGCATTCGCTCTCCTTGATCACTCACTTCTTATGTACTACTATATGATCATTTGTACATGCTCTTAGAAGTTTATTGAAGATGTAGGGCATTGCCATTCGCTTCGGATAATTTCTCATGCATCTCATGGTTTTGATCTCACCTCTACTGGTTCAAAGGAGATCTCAAGAAACCATTCATCAATTCTTGGAGCTGATTTAAATCCAAGCAATCACTACTTGGGATAATTTCTCATTCATTTCATGGTTTTGATCTCACCTCTAATGGTTCAAAGGAGATCTCAAGAAACCATTCTCCATGTCTTGGATCTGATTTGGATTCAAAGCATTCACTACCATGTGATGGTTCTTTTGGGGATAATCTCACCTATGATGGTTCGAAGGAGAAAGCAAAAGACTATCTACACATTCATGGATTTGATCCTACCTCAGCTGATTCGAATCATAGGTTCCAGGATCATCCTCATACTTTTGGATTTGTTCTCATCACATTCGATCTGAAGAGCAAGTACAAGCACATGCTTTTTGAGCATGAACCACTTCTTCCCAAGAAGAAGATACCTCCAGACATATGACCAAGCATCACACCTGCTTGAGTTTGGAGCATTTATTTTTGGTGTGCCCCACAGTCTATTTTGAGGGGGGGTATTTTTCCCATGAGGTTTTCCCCATTTCCTCGGTTTATTGACTGTTCTTTATTATTCATTGTATTGGGTGACCTTTGGTCCTAGTTACCAGGGCCCAGGATGGATTAAGGGTGGGTGTTGGGATATTCCTATACTCCATCCTAGTCCTAATAACATTTTCCATTTTTCTATTTTCAGTCATGCATGCAGTCATGATTTTGCATGCATCCCAGTCATCAGTCCCAACACCTAGCCCTCAGTTAGCTAGCCCCGAGAGCTTCTTTCTGATCAGTTTTAGCCCTCCTAGTGCTTAGTGCACCCTCCTTTCACCTACCACTTGTGAAAGGCACCCTCTCTCACCTACCACTCAGTTGCACTTCAGTTAGTTGAGTTATCTTTAGATCTTTCCTTGATTTAAGGCTAGATTGACTCCTCAACTCACTGTATCACTCCGATGGACCTCCAGTGAGACTAGAATGCTTATTCTGACTCCAATTAGCTCCTCATGCGCCCTCCACTAAGCCTCCTTCATTCAGTTAGTGCCTCCATATGCCAGTTACACCTACCACACTCAGTTAGACTCAGTTTGACATCTGGTTGACAGTTACTTGTGCATTGATGACTCAACTGATGATGATCAGGACTCCTAGTTGTGCTTTGATGACACTCCACTGATCTAAATGACCAGTGCATGCAGGCTAATTCAAAGTGCCACCTTGGAATTCGAATCCTCTCCACCATTGTATTATTTATTGTTCATATTATAATTAATGAATTAGTGTGATGTTATTCTGCTTCTATCCAAGTTCTATTGTATCATAATTCTATTGCTCCTTTACACTGCATTGACCACTCTTCTTCTATTTTCCTGCTTAATCTTAATCTTTCTTGTGAGGTATACATCAACTCTTAGATATGCTGTGAGGATTTTCACATTGATTGTCCGTGTGGTGGAGTGGATCTTGGTGATGGCCGAGAGATCTGTATCTGTCTACAGGGGTGGGACCCCTATGATTGATTGAAAGGCATGGTGGGCCGCCTTAATAGGTTCCACATTGTAATAATTTTAATTTATGTTGTCGGATGTATGTCCCTTTGTTTTAAAAAGGTAAGTCAGTTTGATTCTGTCTTAAAGTCCGTCTAAAGTACTTTATTCGGGTCCCCATATGTCTATTAGACCACTTAAGGGATGAGATAACGGATGTGGCTGTCCCCACACTCCGCCCCGAATCTTTACTTTTGACTGAATGTTGTAAGTCTGGAGTCACCGGGCCACCGACTAGTTTTTGTATAAATAAGACTCCAAGGCTCTCATTAAGGATTATTCTCATTCACATTGACCGTGCTCTCCCATTTATAAAATTATTGGATTCAGGGATGTATTAATTCTTCCTCCTTTTAGTTCTTGTGAAAGGATCGACGTCCATTTTTTCAAACCCTCAAGGGGATTGTGGCAAGAGTATCCTTAGTCACCCTGTTTTTTGTCAGGGTGGTTGAAGGTTTACGCATGCCTCTTGGTTCTCTAAACTTAAAGTGGAAGATGAAAGGGAATTAAATTAGATAGATATTTATTATTATCTCACCTCTTATTTGTAGTTAATGTTTAGTGATTTGGAGCTGGTTCTAATAAAAAAAGTCGAATACTTGAAAGAGGCTATAGATCTTTATAGTTTGAAAATAGGCATGGAAATCAATTGGATGTTTTAATCATCCATTTCATTGCATTAGTGAGAGACATGTGAGAGAATTTATTCAAATACTTCCCTTTCAAATTATGGAATTCATTAAAGGAATGAAATATATGTGAATTGTCCTAAATCCAATAGTTATGGCTTCATGGATTGGATTGTGACTTAATAAAAAAATTGAAAAAGAATCACTGGGTGGTGTTCTATTGGTTATCTCTCGGAGGTTGTTTATATATGATCAAGTATGTTATTGAAGCCACACTAGTTCACTAGCACTTCATAGCATATATACATATGGATATACTAGAAAAAAATTAGGAAGAAATCTTCAATGTTTTATGGAAAGGGAAAAAGGGAAAGGGTTTTCCATTGGTTAAGTGGCAAAGGATAGATACGCCAAAATCCCTTAGAGGATGGTGTCTTAAAACATACATCTATTCGGGAAAGCATTGACTACAAAATTTTTGTGGAGGTTGATTAAATGCACATATTTGTGGCAATGGGTAATAAAATTGAAGTACATTGGACCTTTGTGTAAAATATTGGATTGGATATAGGAACAAACCAATTGAAAATGATTCCATCATGTGGAAATCCCTAGTACTAGGCTTTCCCTTCATTAGGAATTGGCTAGCGCGGAAAATAGGCATTGCAAGAAATGTGAGAGTTGGAGTTGATCCCTATAATGGAAAGGATGGTCACTTTTATTTAGCAGATGGTGTGGTCGGTGCCCTAAGGCAATGAAGGATACTCACATTAGTTGATGCAATAGATCTTGTTTGAGGTACCCATGGAAATAAGGTTAGAAGGAAGCAAGGGATCCGAGTTTGGTTGGATATGAGGAAAAGAAATGGGATAGATTACTACAAGATTGTAGATTAGTTACATTTAGTTGAGAAGGGAAGAAGATATTATAGTTTGGTCTAAAAACCTTAATCGAGAATACATAATTAGTTTAGGATGTAAATATATGTGTTTAAAGGGATATTAAGAAAAATGTTGGTGATGGAAGCCTCTTTGGAATTTGAAAGCACCTCTTAAATCTAGATTTTTTTTCCTACCATCCCTTAGAAACAAAGCTTGGGAGGTGTTGAAAATGAGAGCATGGTAGGGACCAAGGTTTTTTGTCTTATGCAACGTTGATAGAGATAACACTAAACACATATTGATGGATTTCCCTTTCTCCAAAGAAGTATAGAAGGAAGTGTACAAATTAATGAGGGGCTTAGGTAGTTGGGAGGCATATCTCTAATTGAAGGTTTTAAAAAATGGATGGGGATCTCTCCAATAACAAAACACAAATATTTACCCTATGTGGTTTCAGAGATTTTATAGATTATAAGAAATATGACTCTATTTCAAGGTAACTATTTTTCTCCATTAGAGGTTTTCTATAGAATCAAATACATTTATGATGACATCAAACTACAATAGAAGCAAAGGATCCAAGTCAAAGTGACTTGCTTGATATACACAAGTCAAAAGCATATTTTTTAATGATGTTAGCTAAGCCAATCTTGGTCCTTGTGGAACTGGAGGTGCATTGTTCTTTTCTGACAACATTAAATTTTGTTTCAAGATTGGACTTGGAAAAGGCACTAACAACTGCGTTGAATTACACAAACTATTATCTATGTTTGACTTGGATCTGGAAAAGAATATAGACAATCTTCAAATATTTGGTGATTCTAAATTGGTGATTAAGTGGGAAAAATATACTTGCAAGCTTCAAAAATAGCATAGCCTCGATACCTTTCATGGATCAGGTTGTCACAATTTCTAAGCAATTCATAGATATCAATTTCAATCATGTGAGAAGAAATCATAATAAAGAAATAAATGATTTGTCAAAAAAAAAGTAGTCTTAGGTCATATTGGCTTTCTACACTTGAGGAGCATAGGGGTGCGGGAGTGAACCTTGCACTAGCCCTTGAATTTTTATTATTTATTTTTAATATTGCAAACACATTAAATGCTAGGTTTCTTTATTTATGAAGATGACTATGAGGTAGAGGTGAACAACTACTTATGATGTTAGTGATGGATTTTTTTTTCTCATTTTGATGTTAATGTAATTTCCCAAGGCATGGAATTTGGTTTTAACTCTAAAGCATAAACCACAATTTTTTTGTGGATAGTACAAGAGATACCAATAAACATTTGGAGGAATTTTAATCATAGCATAGTTTTGGGTTTGGTGCACATTTGGAGGAATTTTAATCCTAGCATAGTTTTGGGTTTGGTGCTTGTAACACATTTTAAATGTAACTTTTTTTTTCATCTCAAAATATAAAAGTTATGAATTTTTTCTTTTGAAAAAAAAAAATTATATTCCTTAATCTTTAACTTAACCCTTTTTTGGTATTGAACATTTTGGATTTGAAGTTGGAAATTTTTGCTTCTCGATTTCTACATTATTCATTTTTTTTCTTCTAAAAATAAAGCTATCAAACTTAACATCGATGAAGTCAACAATTTTTTGAGCTCTCTTTCACCCCTTTTTTGGTATTGAACATTTTGGGTTTGAAGTTGGAAATTTTTGCTTCTCGATTTCTACACTATTCATTTTTTTTCTTCTAAAAATAAAGCTATAAAACTTAACACATGTGGAGTCAACAATTTTTTGGGCTCTCTTTCACCTTTTAATGACTTAAATAAGGCTCATGCTTTGCTCATTTAAATTGTCACACATAAAAGAACAATACACTTGGATTTTAGGTACTTTGGTAATTCAATTCCAATCGTCATACATAAAAGTGCAAGGCACTTGGATACAAATTTTAAAACTAATAACCTTCACAACTTAATTAATCAATGTATTACTCGTTTAAAATTTGATGATCATCAAGATTACTTGAGTAATGTGAGTGATTTTGGGGGTTTAAATTTGTATGGATTTTAAAACTAATAACCTTCACAACTTAATTAATCAATGTATTACTCATTTAAAATTTGATGATCATCAAGATTACTTGGGTAATGTGAGTGATTTTGGGGGTTTAAATTTGTATGGGGTTATGCAATGTTACAAGTAAAGCGTGGATTATGTACCTATAGACCTATCCCTTCACACTTAAAAATAAAGACAAGGTTTTCTTTTCATGTGCTATCTTGTTGGAGCAAATTGGCCATGGAGAGGGTGAAACCTTAGTTTAAGCATTTTTATCTCCCAACAACGATTTTCGCTAAAAAGATTTTCAAAATTGGTAGTTAATGGGTCATGGCTATTGAATTTTCCATAGAGGATTTTTATGTTATTAGTCCCTTCGGTAGGCATAGACTATATGTTCAGCCTTTTACAATTAGTTTGAAATGAATTTATTAAAAAACACAATATTTATTAAAGTTAATCAAAATAATGTTATTTTTCAATTTTCTCTATTAGGGTTTTTCTTAATGTTTATTGGACTAGAACTATTGATTAGACATTTTTTTTTATCATTGGATGGAATGTTAAAAATTGAAAATAAAATAAAAAAATCATCTACTTAGTATTACCTGCCAAATCTATAGAAATATTTATGAACTAGTGGACTACCATTAGTAATAGATTTGCAGACCACTCGGCATCCAAAGGACTGAACTGATGACATTGTGAGGCCTGTTAGTGCAAAATCCTATGAGATACAAAAGATGGATATTATGGCGGACTCTACAGCCATTATCAACTGGAGTACGGGAATACACAGGCTACAAGTTCCGGCACTTTATCATTGTCTCTCCTGAACTTTCACCAGGTTAGTAGGGTTTATAATCAAAGGGCTGATATGTTATCTAAGAAGGGCCAGGATCAATATTTATCAGAAGAATCAGCTCTTGGAGGAAAAGGAAATAGTCCTTTACTGAATGCTCTGCTCTTTTTTTTTGTTTTATTTTGCGGCTATGTTTTGATTGATTAGTGGTTTAGATTCTACATAAGTATGGACAGTCTGTCTCATATGTTTATGCACTTTTCTCTTTTTGGATTTGATAGTTTGAAGTTTTTGGTGGTTATTAGTGATAGTTGTATAGACCATTGTCCAATATGAACAGAGTTCATGGTTTACTGTAGTTCGTGGTTTAGTGTTAACTAGATATTTCAGTTTACTATGTAATAGAATCACTGTGTAGTTTCTTTGATTCAATCATGAATAGCAAGAGACTCTTTTTTCTCCTGGAAAAAAAAAAAAGATTTGCAGACACCTGATTAGGCACTTGTGAAGATATCTGAAAGCCATTTCCATTTAATCTTTTCTTCTAGGTAAAGCTATTTCAAAATCCTAGCGTTAAAGAGTGTTGTATTGATTGGACTATATTTATAGATTAAGGACTAATTTCCTGCACGCAACACCTCTTTCAGGTTCACTTGGCATTAGGGTTTGTTCAATGGTTGTCGGTCTCTTATCCGTAAAGCCGTTCTTAGAGCTTCCAAGTATGGAAACATTGGTATATTTAGAGATGAAGCTCCACGTGGGTAGGGTGTTTTTTTTTTCTAGGTCGGGTGGTACAATGAAAATGAATTATTTTGTTTTCGGGTTTTCTGCTCATCGCTCTTAGGGATTTCAGAGCACAAATCTCTCGGTACATTTTCAGGTTAGCTAGATTGTTTATGATAGTTGTACCTCCCTCGCTCAACAGGCTTGGCTGGATTTCAACCTGCAAAATTATATTTTTGTCTTTTGATTGACAGAGGGATTCTACAGGCTTGACGGGGTTGCAACCTGCATTTTTTTTTTTTTGATTGACAGAGGGATTTGTGTGCTTAGGTTTCGCTAGGAACGATCTCGTCGTGGCCTGCACAGCCTGCCCGGTTGCATACCTTTTTTGTTTCCATTATCTTATATAAAAGTATTTGTTGTTTTTTATTTCCCTCCTTCTATTCTTCTCGGGCCCTCACCTGGACCTCTTTGGCTCTGCACCTAGACTTTGGTGTACTACTAGTTATTGAAATCCATATTGCTCAACAAAAATGCTATAATTTGTTTTCAACATCCTTATGTTTGTATTGTTTTGCAGGTAAGAGTCCAGGAACAACGAGAGAGAAACAAAGATAGCCTTTTCACCTGCATGACCCAGAAAGATGGACAGCCCCTTATGAACCAGAGAGGAGAGAAAACCTTCGCCAGGAAAGAGCTAACCAACAACCGTGGGAGGAACCAGTAGCAGTTCGAAAGTAGTTCCAACATTCGATGATGTTGCTATTAGTTCTAAATTTACCTATTATTATATTATTTACAAGTCAATAGTGTATGGCGGAATAATATTTTTTTCATGAACTTCAAGAGAAAGTGGGTTGCTACTGACTTGGAGAATGACAGAGTTTTCCTGATGGTAATAGTACACCAAGCCCCATTGTTAAGACTATGAGCCCAAGAAAAACTGCTTCTTTCTCCTTTCCTCACTCAGTTGGGTGAAAGTTGGACTCTATCTGGCTGAATTCTGATTCTGAACTGTGAAAGTTTGAATATATCTGGTTGGATTCTTATCCAAATAATTTTGAAGCATAGTATATGGGATAGTATAAGATTAAGATACATTTTTTTTGTTATGGTGAACGATGCCACTGAAATACTCTCAACAGAGAAAATGTAACTCAGAATAAGATTAACACTTGCTTCAAGCATCCTATCTTGTGATTTTTTTTTAAGTTGTTCTATTTTTTTTACCAAGCAGTAAGGTTTCTGCTATATTTGCAAGAAAAAATACTGTCTTCCTATATGAATTTGCACACATGATAAATTCTATGTATTCTCTTATTTATGATATTTAGTGTGTTATCATTTCATTAAGCTTCTCTTTTCTATTTGTCATGCGTGTCCTGCAAACCATCGATCCACATGTTGTTGGTTTCTTACTCTATATATTTGTAGGAAGTGATTTATCTCCAACATTAAATGCAAACCATCGATCCACATGTTGTTGGTTTCTTACTCTATATATTTGTAGGAAATGATTTATCCTCAACAATCTCTTTCTTTAAGGATAGTCGTCAATGCATGTTGCTTTTATTGTTGACTACATAAATACAAGGCTGCACAACTACCTTTATTTACTTTGTCAAAATTTCTTTTCAATGTTCACATGGTGAGTAATTTTTCCATTTTCAGTGTTCTAGGCCTTAATATGCTTCCAAAACTTCCTTGTGAGGTGTTTCCAAAACTTCCTTGTGAGGTGTTTCGGGATTGTTTGTATTTTTTTAGGAGGGTATTGGGGATTTAGATACCATACCTTCTCTAAGTAATTTGGGTATCTCTTTGAGTTCAAGGATTACTAATAATTCTTAACATTTAGTTATCCCTACCATTGGAGTGTCTTTGGAGAGAGAATCTCCATCAGATGGGAAAGGATTCCTTTCTTTTGCCTTAAACAAAGTTCTCATAGAAAAGAGAGGATATCAAAAGCTTGATGATGAGATAGGTAAAGGTAAAAATGGTCATATCATAGGGTCAAGTCTTCTACCTCCTTGATCGAAGAAATCACTTTTTGAAAAATTGTGGAGCTGTGGAAGTTGGGCTAGCACTTGACCGAGACATCCATGTCCATGTAAGGAGAAAATCATCTTCATTTGGGATTTTCCAAAGTGTTAGAAAAAAAAGTCAAGGAGGGAAAGTAGCTAACAATTGGGGGGTCCTTAAAGTAGGAAAAACCCTAAAAAATATTTCCATATGATTATCATGTCTCTAAACTCACAAGGGGTAGGGGGTTCCCCAAAACAACAAGCCCTAAGAACAATGTGTGGTTTATAATCCAAATGTTTTTCTCCTACAATAAACCATGTGGGGGGTCTGAGGCTATAGAATTTTTGTCATCCTTTTTAAAGGAATGAAATTTTGTTCTTTAGATGTTGTTGGTTTATCGAGTGGAATGGTGTTCAAATAATAAGTTTGTTGCTTCCTCTTCCAATGTGTTGTCTACAAGTATTGTAGTGGAAGGAAAGTCTTAAGGCCCGAGAAAGGTCTTCCAGATCATAAATTTATATGGACTTTATAATGACAGAAATCCCTTTTAAGAAGGTTTGGGGGCTTCTACTACATTCCTAGAAAACAATGTCATAGTTGTAGGGGACTTGAACCTAACCCTAAGTCAAAGTGAAATATGGGGGAAACAACTAGGATAGATGCTCTTGTAGATTTTTTTTTCCATTTCTTTGAAGTTCATAATTTGTTAGCTGTAGAACCTGATAAATTAGCTCCTACATAGAGAAATGGCAGAGGAGGAAGAAATGATGTTTCAAAAAGGATAGATAGGATTATGGTTGTTGTGCAGTAGAAGACAAATTCAGAAAAGGTTAGATTGTGGGTTGGACAAGGAGGTATATAAAATCACTTGCCAATTTTGTTGCAAATTGGATCAAACCAAGTAAAAACACATGCCCCCTTTAAGTTCAATCACAATTGGTTGGATGAAGAGGAATTCAAAGGAACAATGATAAAAAAATATTGGAGACACTTTGACAACGATAGTGGTGAATCAATAATAAAACAATTTACAAACAATTTGAAAAGGGTAAAGTTTGAAGTTGTAGTGTGGGATTGTAATTATGCCCAAAAAATTAAAAGGATTTGAAGGATGTGGAGGATAGTATTCAAAGACTATTTGAAAATAATGATGCAAGGGTATTCTCTGAAAATGAATACAATTCTCTTAAAGTTGGTAAGGAAGAAAACATATATTCTTGGAAAAGAGGAAAGCCAATGGAGAATCGAAAGCAAATCCATTTGGCTCTTTGAAGGTGATAGTGATACTAAGAATTTTTACATAAATGCAAGTCAAAGGTGAAGTATAAACTCTATTTGGAAAATTAACAAACTAGATGACTCTAGAGTGAAGACTTATAAGGAGATTGTTGAAGTGGAGAAACAACATTTCAAAAGTCTCTTTTAAAGATCCAAATCCAACTAACATTGGTGAAATCATGCACATTATTAGATTATTTCCTAGATAAATCAATGGATAAATGAATTTATATATGGAGGAAAAGGTAGGTAAGGAGGAGATAAAAGCGGTCTTAAGTGCTTTCAAGAATGAAAAAAGCCTGGTCTCGATGGATGGACGATGAAACATTTTTTAAGCTTTTATGATTTGATTATAGATGACTTGCAATGAATGATTGAGGAATGGAAAACCTCTAGAAGAGTGTTGGGAACTGTTATCTCTACCTTTATAGCACTTATTTCAAAAAGGAAATATCTAGAAACTTTTGAGCAGTTTAGGTTCCTATCTCTATGCAACTTGGTATACAAAGTGATATCCAAAATCATTTCAATGGAAGTCAAAGGGATCATGTAAAAGGTTTCATCTTTAAAGAACGATTTGGGTTCCTTTATAACAAGGGAATTCATGATGTTGCAGGTTCGGAAAAATAATGCATGCATTCAATTAAAACTCAAAATATTCATGGTGTAATAATAAATTTGGATCTTGCCAAATATTATAACAAGGTGAAATGGCTCTACTTAAGGTTGTCATTGGTTCAAATACGAATGCATGTGCAAACTATAGAATGATGTGTATTGCATCAACTTCTTTCATAGTGTTAATCAATGGGTCAACCAGCAACTTCTTTAATGCATCTAGAAGGTTGTGACAAGGTTGCTCCCTTTTTCATTTTTGATGATAGATGAGGACTTAAGTATGTTGTTCAAATACGCAAGGAGAAGAGGTTTATTAAAAGGGATAAAAACATGTGGAGAGGTTAACATTTATTATCTAATGTTTGTCGATAATATCATGATATTTGGGCAAGGCACAATAAAGGAGATCAAATAAATAGAATAGATATTGGATATTTATTGTAAGGCTAGAGGCATGGAGTTTAATTTGAGAAAGTCTACTATATTGTGAAATGAAATAAGGGAGGGAGACAAAGCCCAAATTGTAAATGTTTTCAAGGAATGTGATTGATTTAGATAAATAAATAAAGTTCTCAGGGCTTAATCTAAAACTTGATGACTATAAGTATGCAGATTGAATTTAGTTGTACATCAAAATTGAAGGAAAAATCTTAGTATAGTGCAATAAATAGATTTTTTTTTCATTGTAGAAGAGTTGGAGCGCTCCCAAAAGCGAATGCGCCATGGTATCAGAAGGCGTGGGGTTCGATCTGGGTGGGGATGGCCACAGTCCACCGCCCCAACCATCCCGCCTACAGCATGCCCCCACAATAAATGTTTATGGATATTGATTTACAAAGAAGGTATGTGGGGTAAGGCTATGAAAAACAAGTATATGTGAAGGATTTCAATAATTGATTATCTTAGACACAAAAAGATAAAAGTTCTAATGGAGGTTCAATTGTATGGAGAGCAAAGGTGAAAACTTTTTGTGTTACTTAAAAAGTGGTTAACTTTAAGGGTTGAAAGAGGAAAAAGTGTGAATTGGTGAGGATCCTTGGATTACATGTAAAGATAACTACAGGTTGTTTGGGTTGTGAAGGGATCTTCATCGAATAGGGATATATTAATTTTGGTAGAGGTAACCATTATTCATAATAGGAATCTATTGTCTCAAGGTTGGAAAAAGGTAGATGATTTGGATGGGTTGGGGCAAAAGCTCATAAGTGATTTTTTATGTTAGAACTCTAGCTTTTGGTGCATTAAAACTTTATGAGAGGGATGATATCATTAACTAGTAAAAAAATCAAGGAAATGGTGAATATATAACAAAATTGACCTATAAGGCAAAGAAGAAAGAAGAAATGGAGGGGGGGAAGTCCTAGTGTTGGTCGATTGTATGAAAACTAGAAAGTCCATTGTATGAAAATTAGAAAGTCCATTGAGCTAAAATACCCTGTGATTAGCCCTAGACAACAAAATTGTAACTTGAGATAATTGCTAGGAAATAAATATGAAGATCCCTAAAAGATGCATTATGTGCAAATTTCACAAGAAATATGTAGACCACTTGTTTTCTAGTAGTCCTTTAACTATAAAAGTCCATAAAGAGATATTACAAATTTCTAGTAGGAAAAATAGATGGGAGTGAAGGTCCTTGATACATTGTTTTCATTCGTGGATAGGGCTCTTCCTTGTTTTGTTATTTGGAGGGTGTGGCTATTTTGAAACAAAATGGCTTTTCAAGGCTTAGAATTAAATACTACTCAAGTTGTCAATAAAAAAGGTGTTAGTTTTGGATATTGGACTTCTAAAGATTTTTTTTTATTAAAAGAGTTTAATATTGATTTTGAACAAATGAGGTTTCTTTGATGGCGCCTATCAAGTCCTAGACCTATGCGATGTTGGTGCTATTTTATTCTTGAATCAACAACATTACTTGAAGCTAAAGTTTGCAATGGGTCCAAATACAAACCATATAGGTGTACTCTTTACTATGTCAATTCTATTAAAGGTAGCAGTGTGTAAGGGAGTAAAAAAATTGCAAATATTTGGTGACTTTAAATTGATGGTCGATTAGACTAATCTAAACTATAGAACCAATAATATACTACTCGAGCCTCTAATGTTGCAGTTCCTACAAGTCTAGGAGTGTTATGAAACTCTTTCTTTTTCTTATATCTATAAAGAGTTCAATATTACCACTGACCAACTTCGAAATGAAGCTTTGTTGTTACAAGAAGGAACCTTAATTAACAAGAGCTAATAGAAGGGAACCAAGTTATTTCCATTATTAATATGTTTTTCTAATGCAATTTTTCTCTTTCTTTTGGATATTTGATGTAATGATAGCATATGAGCTATATGAAACCATAAAGTTTTGTAAAGGCTGCCATCAAAGAGCCTAGGATGTGAAGGAAGTCATAGGCTAGAAAAGTAGACAATCTAAAGGAAGTTTTTTTTTAACCATTATTTTTTAACAAAGATGTATATTCCCATTTCACCTTGAAATATAAAGTATAATGCATTTTTCTTAGAAAAAAAGGATTTATAATTTTGATGAATCAAACATCTTTGGAAAAAGCATAAAGAGAATTTGCATTGAAAAGAAATTGAGCCTTGAAATCCTATGATAACTATTGCAAAGAAAGAATCAACTTGAATCTATTACCACACAATGGAATTTGCATTGAAAAGAAATTGAGCCTTGAAATCCTCTGTAGCTATTGCAAAGAAAGAATCAACTTGAATCTAGTATAACCCACTGCAAATTTACAATTAGGAGTAACATAACTAGAGTCGCGTATCACCCATAGCGTAAATGAATAAACAACTTGAATGTGGCACCACGCAAACTATAGATGAACAATTGCATGTAACCTACAAATTTCCAAAACTCATAACTACATCACACATTGTACATTATGGGACTACTAGACTATCAAGTACAAATTTTCCATAAGGAAAGTAGAATGCATAAGATTCACAAGAGTGCAATGGAATATCGACACCTAATTTTGGAATGCCTAAGATTTCATAACTTACAATGCAAATACATGATGAAAAATACAATCCTATTGAACATCAAAATGAAATTACTAATTAAGACAACTTACAACCTAAATACATGATGAGAAATATAAATGCCACCTGCATCAACAATGTGCAAGTTTTAATAATTTAGAATCCAAATACATAATGAAAAATACCAATTGAGCTCATGGGGTTAACTCAACCTATTGTTGCCAATGTTGTTGGTCATTTAACTAGTTCTATGCGAGCAAAGTGTGCTTGGTTCGAATCCCTATGGGCGAGGCATGCTAGTCTATGAAGACAATGTTACCAAGGATACTATCCACAAATGTAGGAAACATCTCTTAGGTTTCCCTCTAGGTTTTCCAAATAGATAACAACAAATTTGAATGAAAAATACCAATTGAACACAAATGGTTAACTCAACATTGTTGCCAATGTTGTTGGGCATTTAACTAATTCGATACCAAGATGTGCCTGGCTTGAATCAATAGAGTTAGGTGCACTAGTCTATGTGGAAGGGGTTTACTAGAAATGCTATTCACAAACTTAGGAAAGCATCCCTTGAGTTTCCCTTGAGCTTTTTCTTAGAAAACAAATAAAAAAATACTAATTTCATCGAAAATAGAATAAAAATATCAATTCTCTCTAACAATTTGACATCAAAAACAAAAATTAGTTTTAACTAAAAAATTTACTCATGTTGAATCTCACAAAAGGCTTGGTAATTTGCTTGGTTAAAATAGATGATACCAAATTGAAGTGGAAATTCGAATAAGTTGCCTTTAGGTGTTGGAATAACTACAGGTTGTTTGAGTTGTGAAGGGATCTTCATCGAATAGGGATATATTAATTTTGGTAGAGGTAACCATTATTCATAATAGGAATCTATTGTCTCAAGGTTGGAAAAAGGTAGATGATTTGGATGGGTTGGGGCAAAAGCTGAGAAGTGATTTTTTTTTGTTAGAACTCTAGCTTTTGGTGCATTAAAACTTTATGAGGGGGATGATATCATTAACTAGTAAAAAAATCAAGGAAATGGTGAATATATAACAAAATTGACATATAAGTAAAAGAAGAAAGAAGAAATGGAGGGGGGAAGTCATAGTGTTGGTCGATTGTATGAAAACTAGAAAGTCCATTGAATGAAAATTAGGAAGTCCATCGAAAGCTAAAATACCCTATGATTAGCCCCTAGACAACAAAATTGTAACTTGAGATAATTGCTAGGAAATAAATATGAAGATCCCTAAAAGATGCATTATGTGCAAATTTCACAAGAAATATGTAGACCACTTGTTTTTCAGTAGTCCTTTTACTATAAAAGTCCATAAAGAGATATTGCAAATTACTAGTAGGAAAAATAGATGGAAGTGAAGGTCCTTGATACATTGTTTTCATTCGTGGATAGTGCTCTTCCTTGTTTTGTTATTTGGAGGGTGTGGATATTTTGAAACAAAATGGTTTTTCAAGGCTTAGAATTAAATCCTACTCAAGTTGTCAATAAAAAAAGTGTTACTTTTGGATATTGGACTTCTAAAGATTTTTTTTTATTAAAAGAGTTTCATATTGATTTTGAACAAACGTAGGGTTTATTTGATGGTGCCTATCAAGTCCTAGACCTATGCGATGTTGGTGCTATTTTATTCTTGAATTAACAACATTACTTGAAGCTAAAATTTGCAATGGGTCCAAATACAAACCATATAGGTGTACTCTTTACTATGTCGCTTCTATTAAAGGTAGCAGCAGCGTGTAAGGGAGTAAAAAAATTGTAAATATTTGGTGACTTTAAATTGATGGTCGATTAGACTAATCTAAATTGTAGAACCAATAATATACTACTTGAGCCTCTAATGTTGCAGTTCCTACAAGTCTAGGAGTATTATGAAACTCTTTCTTTTTCTCATATATATAAAGAGTTCAATATTACCACTGACCAACTTCGAAATGAAGCTTTGTTGTTACAAGAAGGAACCTTAATTAACAAGAGCTAATAGAAGGGAACCAAGTTATTGCCATTATTAATATGTTTTTCTAATGCAATTTTTCTCTTTCTTTTGGATATTTGATGTAATGATAGCATATGAGCTATATGAAACCATAAATTTTTGTAAAGGCTGACATCAAAGAGCCTAGGATGTGAAGGAAGTCATAGGTTAGAAAAGTAGACAATCTAAAGGAAGTTTTTTTTTAATCATTATTTTTTAACAAAGATGTATATTCCCATTTCACCTTGAAATATAAAGTATAATGCATTTTTCTTAGAAAAAAAGGATTTATAATTTTGATGAATCAAACATCTTTGAAAAATGCATAAAGAGAATTTGCATTGAAAAGAAATTGAGCCTTGAAATCCTATGATAACTATTGCAAAGAAAGAATCAACTTGAATCTAGTATCACCCAATGGAATTTGCATTGAAAATAAATTGAGCCTTGAAATCCTCCATAACTATTGCAAAGAAAGAATCAACTTGAATCTAGTATCACCCACTGCAAATTTACAATTGGGAGTAACATAACTAGATTCACGTATCACCCATACCGTAGATGAATAAATAACTTGAATGTGGCATCACACAAACTATAGATGAACAATTGCAAGTAACCTATAAATTTCCAAAACTCATAACTACATCACACATTGTACATTATGGGACTACTAGACTATCAAGTACAAATTTTCCATAAGGAAAGTAGAATGGATAAGATTCACAAGAGTGCAATGGAACAATGACACCTAATTTTGGAATGTCTAAGATTTCATAACTTACAATGCAAATACATGATGAATAATACAATGCTATCGAACATCAAAAATGAAATTACTAATTAAGACAACTTACAACCTAAATACATGATGAGAAATATAAATGCCACTTGCATCAACAATGTGCAAGTTTTAATAATTTAGAATCCAAATACATAATGAAAAATACCAATTGAGCTCATGGGGCTAACTCAACCTATTGTTGCCAATGTTGTTGGTCATTTAACTAGTTCTATGCGAGCAAAGTGTGCTTGGTTCGAATCCCTATGGGCGAGGTATGCTAGTCTATGAAGACAAGGTTACCAAGGATACTATCCACAAATGTAGGAAACAACTCTTAGGTTTCCCTCTAGGTTTTCCACATAGATAACAACAAATTTGAATGAAAAATACCAATTGAACACAAATGGTTAACTCAACGTTGTTGCCAATGTTGTTGGGCATTTAACTAATTCGATACCAAGATGTGCCTAGCTTGAATCAATAGAGTTAGGTGCACTAGTCTATGTGGATGGGTTTACTAGAAATGCTATTCACAAACTTAGGAAAGCATCCCTTGAGTTTCCCATGAGCTTTTTCTTAGAAAAAAAATAAAAAAAATACTAATTTCACCGAAAATGGAATAAAAATACCAATTCTCCCTAACAATTTGACATCAAAAACAAAAATTAGTTTTAACTAAAAAATTTACTCATGTTGAATCTCACAAAATGCTTGGTAATTTGTTTGGCTAAAATAGATGATACCAAATTGAAGTGGAAATTGGAATAGGTTGCCTTTAGGTGTTGGAATAACTACAGGTTGTTTGAGTTGTGAAGGGATCTTCATTGAATAGGGATATATTAATTTTGGTAGAGGTAACCATTATTCATAATAGGAATCTATTGTCTCAAGGTTGGAAAAAGGTAGATGATTTGGATGGGTTAGGGCAAAAGCTGAGAAGTGATTTTTTTATGTTAGAACTCTAGATTTTGGTGCATTAAAACTTTATGAGAGGGATGATATCATTAACTAGTAAAAAAATCAAGGAAATGGTGAATATATAACAAAATTGACATATAAGGAAAAGAAGAAAGAAGAAATGGAGGGGGGAAGTCCTAGTGTTGGTCGATTGTATGAAAACTAGAAAGTCCATTGTATGAAAATTAGAAAGTCTATTGAAAGCTAAAATACCCTGTGATTATCCCTAGACAACAAAATTGTAACTTGAGATAATTGCTAGGAAATAAATATGAAGATCCCTAAAAGATGCATTATGTGCAAATTTCACAAGAAATATGTAGACCACTTGTTTTCCAGTGGTCCTTTTACTGTAAAAGTCTATAAAGAGATATTGCAAATTACTAGTAGGAAAAATAGATGGGAGTAAAGGTCCTTGATACATTGTTTTCATTCATGGATAAGGCTCTTCCTTGTTTTGTTATTTGGAGGGTGTGGCTATTTTGAAACAAAATGGTTTTTCAAGGCTTAGAATTAAATCCTACTCAAGAGTTGTCAATAAAAAAAAGTGTTAGTTTTGGACATTGGACTTCTAAAGATTTTTTTTTTATTAAAAGAGTTTAATATTGATTTTGAACAAACGTAGGGTTTCTTTGATGGTGCCTATCAAGTCCTAGACCTATGCGATGTTGGTGCTATTTTTTTCTTGAATCAACAACATTACTTGAAGCTAAAATTTGCAATGGGTCCAAATACAAACCATATAGGTGTACTCTTTACTATGTCGCTTCTATTAAAGGCATCAACGTGTAAGGGAGTAAAAAAATTGCAAATATTTGGTGACTTTAAAGTGATGGTCGATTAATTTTAAATTGAAATGCCACTGTCATAATTAAAAAAAAACAAGATCACGCGCACTGCCTCTACGTGTGCCCCCGCTGCAATCTGATCATCGATGCTATGGCCTCTGGAGGAGGCCCTGAGCCTCCCCCTCCTCTTCCTCCTGAGCTCACAGCTTTCAAGAAGTTGGTAGCGGCCTGTAGCAAGCGTCGTGCTACAACATCTCAGCAGAAATTCGTCAAGAAGATGGATGTCATTATGACTGTTGCACTACCTGCTGAAGAACCTTGCCGTGCAGCCTTGAATATTGCTGAAAGGGGTCTTATCGTTTAGTATACTGGCTTATGGCCATCCCCAAGAGCCATCGATTCGTGGGTGCAAATAAACTGAGACCCCTGGTTACAGAAGGAATCAAAATCCATTTCGTCGGTAAGGGATACTTCGTCTTCATTTCTTAAAGTATTAAGGACATGAATCTCATTTTTAGAAACGAGCCATATTTCATGGGCCCTCAGGGCCTGTATCTGAATAAGTGGATGCTAGACTTCGGTCCAGATCAAGACATGCCTTCGGCTGTCCTAGTTTGGGTGCGCCTCCCCCATTTTCCCTTGCATTTTTTGAGCCTGAAATCCTTAGAAACTATTGGGAACACCCTTGGAAAATACATTGACAGAGCAGACAAGAAGGATCAATACTCCTGTGCACAAATATGTGTAGAGGTTGATCTGGAAATAGGGCTCCCAGAAGCCATAAAACTAACAGTGGCAGATTGGTCTCATGTCGAAGAAATTGATTACGAACAGTTTCCTTTTAAGTGTAGGCATTGCCATGGATATGGGCACTTTCAAGACATTGTAAAAGGAAGGCTGAGGAAGAAGCAGAGGCTAAAAGGTGAACAATGGATGAAGGTGCAGAAGATGGCTTCGTCAAAGCAAATCGGTAATCCTAGAGGGAAAGGGACCCTTGCAGGATCCAGTGTGCCTACCACAGAGCTTCAGGTGGAAGGGGGAGCAGCTCCTTCAAGGGCAGAAATATATTCAAATTCTTTTGAAGTTCTCAGTATTTAGGAAGATCCCCTTGTCATAGCAAGTGAAACTGAACAGCAGGTCCCTCCTTCATCAATTGAGGAAGACAACATAGGGACACTCTCTACTCAACTCGACTCCCTTGTAAGAGGATCTTCTCCATCTTCTTATGCAGATATGATAAGGAAGAAACCTCCAGAAATATTAGGCTCATCAGAAGATGAGACATTCGAAAAACCCTCGAAAAGGGCAAGGAGGAAATCCCTCAAGGAAGCAAGAGAGGAAGAAGTAGAGAGGCAAAAAATGCAAGGAATTCAATCCACCCTAGAAATGTCCATAAGAAGAAATACTAGAGCAAGGCCACCTAATGGAGGCCCCTCTTCCTCCATTCCCATTAAATAATACGTATAGTCTCTTGGAATTGCAGAGGCTTGGGGAATTGTTAGGAAACCATGTCTTTACTTTCTTAGTATATTGTTGTTGGACGCATATGCTTTGTAAGACGTCATGTAGTATTTGTTGATCCATAGTCTGTGTTATTGTTGTTGGGCGCATATGCTTTGTAAGTCGCCTGTAGTATTTGTTGACCCATAGTTTGTATTGGACCATGGTTTTGACCCATAGTATTGGCGCCTAGACTTAGTATATAAGTGTGTGTTGAGGCCAATGAAGACACTGTGAAGTTATTTGTATTGAGCTTGCTCAAAGGAGGTTTCCCGCTCGAAGTGGTATGGGATCAATAAAGTGATTATGAGTTCTATTATTACTGCTATCTCGTGTATTTTCATTAATTAATTGTTGCAGGTTCTTCACATCTGATATCATAGCACTTTCTTGGGCTCGTTGGTTGAAATTTCTGCCAATTTTTTCTTTTCACATCTGTTGCAGGTTCAGATCTAGGAAAAATCCCTAACCACTTAACTGTGGGAATTACTTGGGCATAATCCCTAGAACTCATTGTGAGGAGTACCACAGGAACCCCAAAGTAGCTGACCCATTGAGAGGACCTGCCAACTAAAAGGGCAACGACCCCTACCTGATTGACTAGTTCCCACCCGTGAGGTAAACCAAGAGCTATCGTTTGTGGCCAAGCGGTTATCAGTTTTACCTGAGCCGTGGAGTGAGAGGTACTGCCCCAATATGCAAATCGTCAGACATCATTTTTGGCTGAGTGAATCCCCTAAACCGTTAGGAAGCCAAGCATATGGGGTCCATATCTATTTTCAGTTGATAAATCACAGATTTTCTTTGTCCATACCTATTGCCGATCACTTCTGCGTCATTTCAGATCTATCTGTTGCCGATCCCTTTCGTGTCGTTTCCGATCTATCTGTTGTCAATCCCTTCTGTGCCGTTTCAGATCCATCCGTTGTCCGATCCCTTCTGCGCCGTAGCAAATCCATTCTGAAAAAAAAAAAAAAAAAAATTCTGTTTTTTCACCATATCTCCCTTGTTTTGACTTTGTTTCCCTTGAAACTTCTATGAAACCCTTGTAATCCCATTCTGCATCTTTCATTCCTGAAGACCCTATCCCAAATTCCACTTCCTAAAGCCAGATATCCCACATTTGTCTATTTTTAGAGTTTGCCATAACTTCTTTATTTTTCACCCAATCGCCTTCAAATTTTGCCTATGTGTTCATTCCCTATTTCTGTTTTTTTGTCCCTCTCTGACAAATTTTCCCATTCTTTCACCCCGCTTATGAAATCCTCATTTTCTGCTTCCTTATCCCTTCGAAAGTGTCCAAAACCTAGTCAAACCCCAATTACCCATTAGAGTTTTTTCCAAATCCAAATTTCCCCTTACTAAATAAGCTTTTGTTTGTGTTTTTCTACCCATTCAAAAAAAAAAAAAACTCCTAGTTATGGTTGTCATTCGCACAGGAGCAAAAACCATGGAGGAAGCATTTGCAGCCATCCAAGCCAAACTCCAGGATCTTGATGAAAAAAATTTCGGCCTCCATCTTGAGCATTAAGCCATGAACAACAAACGACAATCCGAGTCTTCATCAGACAATGGGTTCTCTTCTTCCAGCAATTTTCGTGGTCCGAAGCTTGATTTTCCTCGCTTCAATGGTACTGATCCGACTGGCTAGATCTATCGTGCATAACAGTATTTCAGTCTGCATAATACTTTTGATGTCAACAAAGTTCCACTTGCATCCTTTTATTTGAAACAAGAAGCTCTTTAATGGTACCGTTGGTACATCAAGGCTCATGAAGAGCCAAAATGGTCAAATTTTTGCTAGCTCCTTTTGCAACGATTTGGTCCTAATGCTTTTGATGACTTCACGGGAGTCCTCACTAAACTTCACCAAATTGGCACTGTGAGAGAGTATCAGACAAAATTTGTGAAACTAGCCAATCACACAGAAGGATTGCCTGATGAATTCTACAGGAGTTGTTTTATCTGTGGTCTTAAGGATGAAATCCACTCAGAGGTTAAAATGTTCTGTCCCAACACAATGATGGAAGCCCTGGGGTTGGCTAAGTTGGCAGAAGACAAGATTGCAGCCCAACAACGCTCCAAACCCACTTTTGTTCCCTTCCGAAATATGGGTTCTCAATGACCTCCCATCCCGCCAGGTCCTCGACCAACTCCTATCAAGCATTTGTCTGAAACAGAGATGCAAGCACGCAGAGAAAAAGGGCTTTGTTATAATTGTGATGAGAAATTAACTCGGGGACATATATGTGTTCAGCAAAAGCTCTATCTCTTGGATGTGGATTCTCTGCCTGCCTCTGAAATTGGTGAAGAAGCTCCAGATACAATGGATGATCAGGTCGACATTCAGGAGCCGCCTATTGACCCCCCGTCTCAGGAAGACCACCCAGAGATATCTCTCCATGCTTTAGCCGGAATCACCATCCCCCAAACAATGCGGGTCAGGGGTTACTTCAAGAAGCTTCCTCTTACAATACTCATTGATTCTGGTAGCACTCATAACTTCATTGACCCTCGGATCGCTAAACAAGCTAATTGTTTTGTCCATCCTTGCTCCAACTTTGAAGTTGTGGTTGCCAATGGGGGCACCTTACCTTGCAAGGGGAAGTGTCACAATGTGTGTATCTCTCTGGAAGATTATAACCTGCGCTCTGACATGTTTTTCCTTGGCCTTAGGTGGATGTGATGTGGTTTTGGGTGTTCAATTGTTACGCACACTTGGACCCGTCTTATGGGATTTTGCTGAACTTTGGATGAAGTTTTCAGTCAATGGGAAAAAACACAAATTTATAGGCTTACAACCAGGGTCTCTCCGCATCATCAGTTCACATCGTCTGGAAAAACTCCTTAAGAAGAATTCACATGGTGTCATCGCTCATCTCCATTTCATTCAGATGCACCCATCAACGGTCTCCACTACTCCCTTGGATCTCCCACCAATTTTGGATAGATATGTCGGTGCCTTTGTTGAACCAGTGGGATTGTCACCTTCAAGAGACCTTTCTGGTAAGAATTTAGCCGTCTCTACATCTGCGAAGGAAATGATGGCTATTTCGCATGCAGTACACACGTGGTAGCCATACCTATTCGAGAAATGTTTCTGCATCAAGACTGCTCACCGGAGTCTGAAATATTTCCTAGAACAACGGGTCTCCTCACCCGCACAACTGAAATGGATTCACCAACTCCTAGGTTATGCCAATGAGATCACTTACATGAAGGGCCAAGACAATTTGGTGGCAGATGCTCCTTCTCGCACAATTGATGCCCCAGTTTCTCTTTCATCTATTTCTCTGCTTGCACTACAACAAATCCTGGAATTAACATCCCATTTAGCGTACCTTTTTAGTGTAAATTTTTTTATCATTGAGTGGTCGAAGTAGACGCTAAATGGGACGCGTCATGGAAAAAACTTAAAGAGTCTAAAATAACGTCTTGTTTTGCTTCCTAAATAGCATCATTTTTGATGTCTAAAATAGCGCCATTTTGTAGCTTCCAGAATAGCGTCCAATTTTGCTTCCTAAATGACGTCGAGGTTTGCTTCCTAAGTAACATCTTATTTTGCTTCCTAGAGATCATCATCTTTTACTTCATAAATGACATCCCCTTTAGCGCCCTATTTGCATCCTTAAAAGTGTCATGTTAGAATTTATGTTTGCATCTACATTCGCGCCATATTTGCATCCAAATTAGCATCCAATATTGCATCCATATGTGCTACCACCTTAGCATCCCATTTTGCACCACGTTTTACTTCCAATATGCACCAATTTTTGCTTCCTTTTTTGCATCGTGTTTTGCTACCAAAATGGTGCCAATGTTTTCTTCTATTGTTGCACCATATTTTGCTTCCTATGTAGCGCCATGTTTTGCATCCAAAGTAACATCTTATTTTGCTATCATATCAACGTCGTGTTTGGCTTCCTCATTTGCGTCAAGTGTTGCATCATTTTTAACGCTTAGTTTTGCATCTCTATTTATGTCAACATTAGCACCATGTTTTGCTACCAATGTAGTGTCCATTTTTACTCCCACACTAACGCCACATTTTGCTTCCCATTTAGCTCCTTGAATTTCTTCTTGTTTTACTACCTCATGAACACCGCATTTAGCCCATTAAGAATCTAATTTTGCTTCTTTGTTGGACACTAGTTTAGCTTCTGGTTTGGCTTTTACTTTAGCACCCAAAATAGCATCCGAAATGACTTCCAACTTAGCGCTAGGTATTGCATCCAATGTTGCTTCTAGATCTATGACATAGTGACCTTCCATTTTAGCTCCTAGTTTTGCTTCCTATTTTGCTTCCTTATTAGCACCACATTATACTTGCTATTTAACACCTACAACTATATCCAATTGTCTACTAATATATTTATTATATCAAACTATTATAATTATTTCATTAGTTTCAATAGTTCTCATTTATCATTTACTTCATAGTTTTGAAATAGCATAATGAAACACTCAAATTAATTGTAGATATCATTATTGAAATTAATTGCATAGCATTTGTGAAGAAAATTTAACACAAACAGACAACGTTTATACAAAGTAGTAACATCATCATATATATTAATTTTCCATGAAAAGATCATCGACAATTTCTAATATAGATAAATTTACAATATAATAACGATAACATCACCATTATCTTTCATCAAAAGAAGTGAAATTATAAAACACCATCACATCAATAACCATCATACATATCATCATATTAAGGTTAAAAGAACAAGTGAACGATATATATAGTGAAAATACCAATATCACAAGAAATATCTTTTTTCATATCCATATCTAGAAATGTCAAAATGATCAAGGATAATCAAAGTTTATATGTCAACATAAATCCACCATACAAATCAAAATGACCCAGAATTTAATATGAACTTGGGTCATCACAAAAATAAGAATACGTGTCTAGTAGCATTGAGAAAGCAATAAACATCCACAATCTCAATAGTAGCATCAATGGCTACCATCATCATTGTCATCACCACCATTATCATCATCATTATCGTCATCATCCTCATCTATCCCAACATCATATTCATCATCATTTTCATATGATCCATTTGCATCATTATCATCAATATCTTTCTTTGGTACATCGATGACAACATAATCTAGATCATCTGAGTCATCTTCACCATTTTTCTGCAAACAACAAGAAATAATCAATTTAAAACATTAGTATTAATTTCATTACATAATATGCATGTTTTGTGTTATATTGCAAATATTAGTGTGATAATTTATGCATTCTCACGAATTTTCCAACCATGAATATAAACATCACCTCATCAACAGATAGTAACCACACATATAAAGTGTACTTATCCTACTAATAGAAGACTCTCGGTAATTTTCATCCTTGGAATTTGTCCTTGCTGATCAAGTGCAAGGAGTGTCTGTACAAAGCTTATTCTCACTTTTGCTTTTAAATCTTGTGACTCTCTTCTTGCCTAATTGTAAATTTGACATACCCCTTTTCCTATATAATGGGTTGTTTTAGAAGACTTTAACATAGCTATTTGTTGTCAAAACTTTAACATAACAATGTATTGTCACAATTTTCAGGACAATATTAGCAGAATATGCAGGGGCTATGCTGGGAGTATTATCTGCATTTTTGTATGGGAGAAAGGGTCAAATTTGGAAAAAGGTAATAGGTATTTGACTTCTTTTTTTATTTGGACAATTCATCATTTCTCTATTTTTTATCTTTATTTGTAGTTATTTGTGCATTTAGAGTTGCCTTCAACACTCCCACATTACCATTGCTTTCTAGTCCCATTGACCTATTTTAGTCATTTGTGGAATTTAATAAACTTTTTTTTTCTTTCTTTCTTTCTACATTCTGCTTATCAAAATGTGTACATAAATATTGGTAGGTGTGTATTGTCTAATCTGGTTTTGTCTTCCCTGAATTATGAATCTATTTATTTGCATGCTTGGTAGCTTTTGGTTTCTTGTTGGTTATTTCTTGCTGGTTTGCTTTTACTTTGATTATTTGTTGCAAGCAATTTAACATCATTGTTAACATTATAGTTAGAATTGTGAATTGCTTTTAAAGTCACACAGTTTGATTAGGAGACTACAACAAAAAAGGTCATTGGTGAGGGTTGAAAATGGTCACCATAAGCTCAATGGTGAGGGTCAAAAGAGTGTTCGTCACCAAAAATTGAATGTCACCAATGGCCTCGTCACCAAAAGTATAGGTGATGTGGTGACATTCAAGGTCCATCATGAATAATGATTATAATGACGGATAGGGACTGTCACCATTTCGTATGAACAACAGTGATTTATGGTGATGGACCTTTCAGGGCCCTCACTATTGTTATGGTAACGTTCGTTGACCATCACCGTTGCATATTTTGGTGAGGGTTGAAAAATGTCACCATAAGCTCATTGGTGATGATCAAAAGAGCCTCCATCACCAAAAACTGAACGTCGCCAAAGGCCGCGTCAACAAAAGTATAGGTGATGTGGTGACATTCAAGGTCCATCACGAATAATGATTATAATGACGGATAGTGTCCGTCACCATTTATGAACAATAGTAATTTATGGTGATGGACCATTCATGCTCCTCACTATTGATGCATATATATGGCGACGTTCGTTGACCGTCACCATTTCATATATAAAAAATGTCTTTTGATGATGTATTTTTAACAACCCTCACTATTGATACATATTTAGGAACAGATAGTTATCATCACCATTCCCTATGAATATTAGGGTACAATGGAATAAAACCACCAACCTCCTGCTTATAAAGCAGGTGCTCTTCCATTGATCTAGCACCCTTCAAAGAATTAGAGTTTGAAACTTTGTAAATTCTAAATTCTAAAACTTTCATCAAATTATAAAACCTTGTAAAGTCTTGGCGAATTTTTTACTAAACAAGTGGGATAAGTAGTGTAGCTACTTGGTACCTACCTCTTATGTCTATAAACAATGCAAAAAATAAATAAATCAACTATTCCTTTAAAAAAATCATCTATTTTTATAGTCATAGTAGAAAGGGGATAAGGCACATGGACATCTTCATATATAATTCTTCCAAGTTAAAATACCTTTACGATAAAGTGAACACCTTTTTTGCCTAGTTGATAACTGCTCCCTAAGAGTATACTTAAAAAAAATATAGGCTTATATAAGAGAATCCCAAGTGAGATTTATTAATCCTATCAAATCCAGATATTTCCTTGCAAAGTCAGAAAATGTTCCAAACAAAAAATGCACTTACTCCAGATAAGGGATATACAAATTCCAGTAGTAGTCTGATTCAACACCTAGTTCATTGTCGTAGCAAAACACAATGCAAAATCATGTTCTGAACAGATAACCCCAATATGATTGAGAATGGAGTAATTGACAATATGCTTTAAATATCTGTCAAACTGGTTAGTCACTTGTATCAAAGATAATATAATGTTAGGAGCCAGTGGTAAAGCCAAGAGTAGAGCCTTGAGGCACAATTGTATTCTGTACATGTATTTTATATCTAGAGTATCTTTTTTTTGGGTTCTTTCTATATATAGAGCAATATTACACTATCGAGGGTGATGGCGCTTGCTCCTAGATCTTTGGGTATCTTCTTTGTCTTGATCGACAAACTTGTGTGTAAGTCATAACTTGTGGACACTTAAATTAAAATTAGTTCATAATTTTCCAGTTTCTTTAAGAAGAAAACAAATGACCTATTCTCCATACCTGCTCAGTATCATACACCTTATCACTCATTTTGTTTTGTTGTTTCAATCTTGAAGGACCCATCATGGCCTCCAATCCTTGAGCATGCCTTTCCTGAGCTTGTACCAATGCCACTCCACTTCTTGTAGTAACTTTATTTCTAGTCATTGGAGCATACTCCATGTTGATGACAATTTTCGTCACCAACAATACTTAGTCGACAAAGAGTGGCTAGGTTCTTCCACTTATAAACAAATTTCCACCATAATGCATAATGCCTACTGAGTCACCACCTTCAGTCTCTAAGTTCAAAACTTGCCTATGTCTCTAGCTAGCTTAGATTGTTTAAGGCTTCCACCATTATGGAGTCTATGGAATCTTAATAAAATGAGTAAGCTAATGCGACATGGTTGAAGACTTGATGTGAGTTGGACATTGTTATCATTGAAATTTACAAATAAAAATTTTAGTTTTCGATATTGCGTTAACCAAAAAATCCAAAGGAGGCACCACCAGAAGTTCAAAACTCAGTAGCATTTTTACCAAATCCCTGAGTTCTTTGTGTCGACCGGGTCAGTTTTCATCGCCTCGAACCTCTATCCCAGTTAGTTAATAATGTGTTTCTGTTTTTTTTCTTTGCTTGCATCTAAAAATGCCTTAAATTCTTATCAAGTTTGTCAAAGCCTTAAAAATTCTACAAGCTCTACCTTTCCCTCTTTTGTCTTAGAACTAAAATATTAAAAAAAATTTATTAATAATAAAATAAATATAATTTTTTATTATTTAAAGAACTATTTTATATAGTTTCCTAAATAATGTTTTATATTTATTTTATTAAAAACTTTGATATTTAAAAAATAATAAAATAAATATAACATTTTTATTATTAATGTTTTATATTTATTTTATTAATAAAAAATTATATATATTTTTTAATATTTTGGCCTTTTATCTCATTTCAACTCCAAGTCAAATCATGGTCTCCCCACCTATCATGTAAGTGTCAAGACCTAGTGCCAAGACTAGTTTTCAAGTTAATCTTATTATTTTCATTAAATGGTTTTTGGCTTCTTGCTCATCGCACCATATCTCCACTTACCATCAAACTCAACCAAGTCCAATTATTAAGGCAAAGATCGAACTTCAAGGGAGAGCGCAAGAGCCGACGGTTCAAACAGTGTGCACAACGCGTCAATAAGCAATGAAAGCATTAGTGTATATAAATACTGATACAACCATTATGCCGACAATGTAGGATATTACCACTGCATGCAAAACGAAGTACCGAGAACGTCAGTGCCCTGTCCAAATGCCGATGAAGAGATCGCTCAAGCCAAAGTTCAGTTTTCAAAGCACTCATAGTTGTCGATAGGCATTGCAAATTTCAAAATGTCAACATGATCAAGCTAAGTGCCATGCACCACTACATCAACTATTGTCCGAGTGAAAGATGAGATCAACGTCACAGTCACAGGATTAAGCTACGCAGAGTTGTTGTTCGGCTACTATTTTTTTCAAATGATTCTCATGCATAATGATCCAGATCTACCATCATTTGAACAACTTATGATTTCTCTCAATTTTTGCAAAGGCCATTGTTTCAACTCAAAGAGAATCACCCACGAAGACTGCCCAAGTGCCAGGGTTCATACCGAGATTCATTCAACATTACACTTGGCTGCAAGCAGTGGAAATTACTCTAGTGGTTGTCATTGACTTCCTTGGCCATCCTTTGAGCATGGTAATGTTGTATGACCAGAAATTTGTTTAAGTTTACAAACAGGCATTAAAAGTTTGAAGTTTCTTTTGAATACAAAATGAAAATTGCTAAAAGAAGACTAGTGGCCAAATATGCCAGAATTGTGGAGATAAAAGCATGTTCTTTCATTTACAAATGCTGTCAACTAATCCAAGTAAAGATGTACAGATTTTGGCTCTTGATTAAAGGTCTATGAAACAAGTAAAATAAGGCTTGGGTTCCACACATATGTGAAGGCTGCTTTGGAAAAAATGCCTTCTAAAAAGTCATTCTTTGAAAAGATAACGTGTGGGTTGTTCACAAGTTTGGAGGAACATGCGTGTGGAATACTGAAAAATTATGGAATGTGGTTGGAATTATCATGGAGGATTCAATGGAGAAGAAGGCGATTGTTGTATCTGCAATGTCAAAGGTGACAGACATGTATAATCTTGTGCTCAAGGCTCAGTACCGTGACACTTCTTATACAACTTCTCTATAATCTTGTGCTCAAGGCTCAGTCCCGTGACACTTCTTATACAGCTGCTCTGGATCAAGTGCACAAAAAGCACAAAGATACAGGCTCTCATCTAGTTGAAGGAGATGATCTTGATAAATTTCTCTCTTAGATTCAAACTGATGTGAATAACCTCAAAGCAATCCTTCATGTCATTTATATAGCTGGACATGCTAAAGAGTATTTTTCAGACTTTGTTGTTGGGCATGGAGAGTTGCGGTTTGCAAAAATATCAACTGCTTTTGTCATAAAGCGTGGACTTCCTTGTACGTAAATGAACACGAGAGAGGTTCTTCTTGTTAACCCAACTAGCTCCAACCAGGCAGACCCTGATTATCTAGCATCAGAGGAAAATCCCTAAGTGGTACTCAAGCATTGCCATATCATGAAGTTTGTGAAGAAATTTGTAGAAAATACATCACTGATAATAAGTTCACTTACAACTGTGATCACCACATATTCAATTGTTTTGCCAAAGATGGTTATTCATTTTAAATTGACATAGTTCTTTTTCATAGCCTCAACAAAGATTTTGGATAGCAATTAAAAAATTATATGCAGCCGCATTGTGTTGATCACCTGGAAATTATTGGTAAATTTGCAAAAGTGAAAGTTCGAGTTTCTAAAACTAAAAGCGTTGACAATGCCAAATAGCATGGAGCATTGTTACAACAGATTGTAAATGGAGTTCATTCAGTGTTAAATGGATCACGTAAATATGTCAAGCAACAACTTGAATTATTTCAAATCCATATTTGAAGGAAAGATTCCAGCATTCGAGCATTGAATAAAAGCAAATGGAAGCTTCAGTTTCATGCAATAGTGGCAAAGCATCCGGAGGCAGAGCATCCAACAAATTCAATTGAATTCTATTTTTAGAAAGCAGTTCATCATTCCCAGGCAGGGTACCTAATTATAAACTATTCTTCGGGTCAAAGATCGGATACCTGGAAGCTACATGATCTCAAGAGTTATGGTTAACTCTAGATTTCAATGCATCTATTAAGGCAGTATCTTGGTAAAAGGGGATATTATATTTATAAAAAAATAAAAAAGGAGTCTTGGTCAACCTTTTTTGCAACTAAATGCCTATAGATATAAGCACCACCGAGCTCATTTATACCAGCTATAAATTTGACAAGTCTAAGAGTGCCAACAATTTCATAGAGAGTTGAGAATTTTGCACAAACGAATGGAGCTATGAAATTATTTGTGTTGGGGTTATTTAATATCCACATTCAATGATTCATGTCGGGATAGGTGTTACCACTAAAAAAAACCCAACATCAGATGATAAAAAGTGCCTTTCATACGCTTATTTCGTACCCAACATTACCAGGTTTGGATAAGAGAGCAGTAAACAGCCTCCTAGTTACTGTTCGAGATCGAAATAAAGAGTCTGAGTTTCGGGGTCGGGATCGAGGTTCATATCTATACCCATAGCCATATCATAGAGAGATATCTCTAGACAAGATTAGCAATGTATAAAGATAAACACCATGATGTTAATCCATCCATCTTTTGCAAGGAGGTTGTGAAGAGTGTGCAAATGCCTGGCTTGTTTAGGGGAGATTCAAAACTTTTCACTGCAAGATATGTCATTGAGAAGCTTCAGATTATGAAGACCATTGAAGACGACCTTGGGTATGTGGATGATCTTGTTGAAGGTAGTCTTCTGAACCAACAAATTAATACATTTGGAGTTGTGACATTACTGCATTTGACAAAATCTAATGATGTAGGAAGCTAATTTTCAAAGAAACTGCACAATGACTATTCGAGGAGGTTATTTATGTATCATTTTTTAGATGACTAAAAAATCTTGTTGAGATATAATGTTTCCCGCTATCAAGGAGAGAGATTATTTTAATTACAGGGAAGGATCACTGCAATCAAAGGAGACTGCGATGGATGAATTTTATGGCATGTGTTGATCTTGGGATCTATGAGAAGGATAGTTTACTGCAATGCATGACATAATTGATGAATGGAAAATTCCAAGTGATACTTTTAACAGAAGACTTTATTCTCTTGACTGTAAGGATGGTTGTAGTATATGGGTGTATTACAATGTCAATGATTCATGGGATATATCGATGGACAATGAGCTTCACTTGGGTAATTCTCATGCACTTGAGACCGCAACATCGTTTCCTCCACAGGAGAATTTTGACAATGTAGAAAATTTTGCTAGGAATGTTTATGTCATGATCAGATTGAATGAAGTATTATAAGGTGATTCATGTACCATCTTTACTAGTCATAGATAGTCAATAAAGACCTCTTTTCTACGGTGAAAATATTAAGCAAGTGATGATTTGTAAGACCTTAATTCAACTCAAATTTGGCAGAATTTTTAAGGGTTTGAATTGATGTGTGTTGTATTTGAGTTAATTGGACATAGAATTATTCCCAAGAAACACAGTCCTCTAGTAGCTAAAGAGATCTATACATAAGTAATTTTTTTCATTTTTATTCTTAGGAATGGTTACTATGACTTGTTCTACAAGCATCAGGCATTCCTAAGAAATATGCACCGACAATAGGTATTGCAGTTTATCATTGTTGGAGAAATCGCTCCCTAGAGGGTCTTCAAACCAATGTTCAGTGGCTGAAAACATACAAAGCGAAGTTGGTTGTTTTCCCAAGGAGTGCCTACAAGACTAAGGTAGGTTTTTTGCTGGAATTTGATTTCGTAATTTAATTTTGAAACACTTTTATGATGGTTGTTTTGATATTTAGGATGGGCATAATAATCATCACATATCTATGTTCACATGTCTGATTTTAGTCCAGAGGAGTTGGCTACAACTATTCAGGTTCAAGGAACATATATACAAATTAGTTAAGAAAAACTATCATCGGAATTATTAAGGTTACAGATGAAATGAAAAGCTTCAAATCATATGGAAAATTGCATGTGCAAAGAATGAAAAAGTGATTGGTCAGAGTTTGGATGAAGAAGGATGCAGAGGCAAAAAAATATGACAAAAAGTAGATGTCTGTTGTCAAAACGGATTGTCAAAGACACATTTTTGAAGTGGTTCTTTTGAACCTCTTGTTTTTTTTTTTTTTTTTTTTTTAAAATTTTCAGATGAAAAGTGTAGTTGGTGACACACGACAAGAACCATAGCGACTTTTAAAAGGATGATAAACGCATTGCATTAAAATGAATGTTTTTATTGTATTGGTAGCTTTATACTTTGGCCCTTATTAATTTTTCCCTACTTTACAAAACAATTTCCTAATTGTTTTCAGCTTGCACAACTAAATTAAATGAAGGTAAAAGTGACCTGTTATTTGTTCTTTCCTTGGTTTTATAGGTTTTTCATATCTATTTGTCTTTTATTTGTATAAAAAATCTAACGCTATCTTCCCTGCCTATCTCTGAAATGTATTTTTAAAAAATGTATATGTTGTACACAAATATGCATTCCTTGCAGAATCAATTATTCAAGTAAACAAATGAAAATGCTAGAATACAACCATGAAGAAGACAAAATGCTAGAATACAACCATGACAGTGTAAATGTCCCAGGGAAATGAATACTCACAGGGAGCGGAGATACTAGTCATTACTTTTTTCTATTAGTCACGTAATCAAGAGAGGAATCGGACGTCCCTATAGATTGCTTTCAGAAGCAACATTTTTTCTTGTCAATTGGTTTTATTCTTTTTTATTGGAATTCAAGAAAAAATTACTCAAGATTTACCAAAGGAAATGGCACAAATAATTACAGACAAAGATTTTTGGTTGCAAAGTAAACTGAACCAAGTTTTTCTATTAGTAAAGAAATCATATTAATCTAAAACCCGTGTATGAATTAGTCCTAATATTATAGGATTCCCTGAAAAGGGAATAATAATATTTTAATGTTGCATTTCAGAATTTCAACTATTAGGGGCAAATGTTTCAAAATTGAAATGCACACATTTAATATTCTTACGAAAAATGAATAACTTACTTGAGAGTACCAAGGGAAATGACATGTTGACTATTACTCTCTGGAAACCGAGCTTCCATAATGATGGAGTGAGAGATTATGATAACCCCTTTTGCCTATCAAGAACCCTGTCCTTCCATGCCAAATCTCTACATCTTCTAACGATTCCGGGAACCCTATTTCCCTATTTCCTGTAGTTTGGAAATCTTTGAAAGGGAGGCCAATGCAAGATGAGGGGTCTGAGTAAGAAGAAAGCTTGGAGATTTTATCAATGGTAGGTTCTAGGTGCAAGAGATTTTTCTTGAGTTCCTCGCTGGAAACCATAACATGCATGATGATTCTAGTCACTGTGAACAACGTTCCTATTGCACTTGTTGCAGATCCAAGAAACAGGGTGCTTGTTGCAGATCTGAGCAATGTGCCTGTTGCAGATATGACAAATGCGCCTGTTGAAGATCTGAGAAACGCAGAAACAAGGTCCATAGTTATACTACAATGCAAAATTGGATGCCAAGCCCTAAATCTAAAAAAGCCCCAATTTTAACTTGTTTTCTTCTGTTAGCCAAATTTTGGTGGAAAAATTGAAACTCCTCCACTAAATAAAAAAAATCTATATCTAACTCGATTTTCTTCTCCCCATCAAATTTTGGTGGTAAAACTGAAACTCCACAAAATGCAAATAATTACCTTTTTCGTTATTTAGTATCTTCTATATTCTTTTAATTCTATGTATATATAATACTAAATAAACCATCAAATACTTTTAATATATATATATATATATATATATATATATATATATATATATATATATATTCAGATAAAAAAAGTAACTGGGAAATGTATTTATGCTTCTTTTAATATACTAAATATGCTCATAAGTGAAAGATTAGTGAGAAGGATAATATTTCTATAAATTTTGATATCTTAAGCCTCGAGTTAGAGGGGACTTTAAAATAATTATTAGTATTATTTGAAAGAAGAAAATATTGCTCTTGATAAATTTAATTGAGACAAAAATGCTCCCATTTATATGAATATAATGTACAAATACACTAGAAGACAAGGAAACAAAATCGTTGAATGATTGAGTAATATAGCATTTAACAAAAAATCAGTGCTTATGGTTATTGTGTTAGGAACCCATGTCAACCCTTCTATTTACTTTGTTAGTATATTGTTGTTGGACGCATATGCTTTGTAAGTCATCCCGTAGTATTTGTTGATCCATAGTTTGTATTATTGTTGTTGGATGCATATGCTTTGTAAGTCATCCCGTAGTAATTGTTGATCCATATTTTGTATTGGCCCATGGTTTGTATTGACACATGGTATTGACCCATGGTATTGGTGCCTAGACTTAGTATATAAGTTTGTGTTGAGACCAATGAAAGTACGGTGAAGTTATTTGTATTGAGCTTGCTCATGTAAAATTAGTCACAGCAGATCTAATGAACAAGTAAATCAATCACAACAGATGAACATAGAAAATATGGTGCAAAACATGCATCAGTGCTCAATATCCCAATGAGGGTGAATAATTACAATACAATACAGTGACCATGACTGAACAATTCGAATTGACTAAGGAGGTCATTCGAATTATTGAATGGTGTAGCTTGGCTCCAACTAGGAGTCCTCATCATCAATTAGTGGTGGTCATCAATGCACAAGAACCAGACATCCAGGTGTCAATCTGAGTCTAACTGAGTGTAACAAGTGTAACTGAAGTGTGTAGTCCTGATATAGGAAAGGAGGCTCAGTGGAGGGCGCATGGGAGGCTTAACTGAAGTCAGAACAAGTCATCTAGTCAATCTGGAGGTCCAACAGAGTGAAACAGTCAGCTGGGAGTGAAACTAGCCTCAAATCAAGGAGAATCGGAGCTAACTGAGTGTAAACTGAGTGGGTAGGTGAAGAAGTGCGCCCTTCTCTGGAAGTAGGTGAGAAGTGGGCGCCTTCATGACTAGGAGGTCTAAAACTCTGATGGAAGGAGCTCCTGGGTGCTAGAATGAAGTGGATAAGGTGCTGGAGGCATCAACCTGGTGATTGGGATGCATGCAAACCCTAGAATTTGCATGCAAACCCTAATTGCATGCAAGGTCCTGAAAATGATGATGTGGATATCCGAACACCCCCCCTCAAGCTAGACTATGATGTGCAAAAAATAATGTAGGGCCCTGGTTACTAAGACCAAAGGTCACCCCAATACAATAATCCAAAAAAAAATGCTGAAAATAAGCTAAGTGAGGAAAGAGGGAAAACCCAGTGGGAAGAAAGCCCCCCCTCAAGCTAAAACATAATAATGGATCAATTTGTCTCCACCATGATGGAACTCACCCCCAACAGTGAACAGAGGTAAGAGAACTTGTTCTCATTGAAGCTCTTGCTGAAGATGTCTGCAATTTGCTCATCAGTGGGGCAATATTGCAGAATGATGGTGTAATCATGCACCAACTCTCGAATGTAGTGCATATGAATCTCAATGTGTTTGGTCCTCTGTTGCTGAACTGGATCTGTGGAGATCTTGATAGCACTTTGATTGTCACAAAAGAGGACATTTGAAGTAGTGCCACCAAAACCAAACTCGGAAAGAATACCCTGCAACCAAACTGCCTGAATGCAGGCATTAACTGCCCCTCGATACTCTGCCTCTGCTGAAGAAAGTGCAATGGCTTCCTGTTTTTTGCTGGACCAGCAAATAGGGCCATGACCAATCATGAAAACATATCCGGAAGTGGACTTCCGATCAATGCTATCACCTGCCCAATCTGAATCAGTAAAACCAATGAAATCAAGCTCAGAATATGTAGCATAGTGGATGCCAAAATGTCTCATACCTTGCACATATTGCAAGATCCGCTTGGATGCCTGCCAATGAATCTCATGGGGATGCTGCATATACCTTGATACAACATTCACAGCATAAGATATATCAGGCCTAGAGTGTGTCAAGTATAGTAGTGAACCAATCAACCGTCGATACATAGTGCAATCTGCAAGCAGTGTAGAATTTCCCTCCTCAAGACTGATTCCTGAGAGGAATGGGAACGAGGTTGCCTTACATTCAGCCATATTAAACTTCAATAATAGGTCGGAAGCATACTTTTGCTGAGATATATTGATACCATCAAAATTTTGAGCTATCTCCAAGCCCAAAAAGTGACTCAGCAAGCCCAAATCGCTCATGTCAAAAGCTAGATTTAAGGCAGTTTTTAGCTTGTTTATTGAAGTAAGAGTGCTACTAGTAATGAGAAGATCATCAACATAAAGTACAATAACCAACAAATTATATTTAACTTGTTGTAGGTGCACATTCAGATCAGATTTGCATCTTTTGAAATTCTGAGAAAGAAGGAAGGAGTCCATCTTTGCATACCAAGCTCTTGGGGCCTGTTTTAAACCATACAAAGATTTCTTCAATCTGCAAACTAATGATGGATCTGATGTATAACTTTCTGGCTGCTTCATATATACCTCTTCAGCAAGATCTCCATGTAGAAAAACACTCTTCACATCCATGTGGTGCACTTCCCAGTGCTTGGATGCGGAAATTGCCAAAACTAGGCAGATGGAATCCATCTTTGCAATCGGTGCAAAGGTCTCAGTGTAGTCCACTCCTTGGACTTGGGAGAAACCTTTTTCCACCAACCTAGCTTTGTATTTGTTGATAGAGCCATCAGAAACAACTTTCGTGCAGTAGACCCATTTACATTGGACTAATTTTCTTCCAAGTGGAAGAGAAACTAGCTCCCGTGTATTGTTCTTTTGAAGAGAACTGTACTCTTCATCCATGGCACTTTGCCATCTCGGATCTCGGTGGGCATGATAGTATGTTGTGGGATATGAACCAGTCATCAAATAAAAAATCTCAGGAAGTAATGGATCAGAAATAGAAAGAGCCATACCTGCTCTTTGAAAGTCTGCTCTTGTTCGTCTTAGATCAGCAGGATTTCCAATGTTCGAACCAGCAAATTGAAGAGTGTTTTGGGCCCACTTTGGTAACTGAGGAGGATCATAATGGTCGGATTCCGAGCCTGATATGTCAAGATCATCATGTGCTGTTACAATATCAGAAATATCAGAACCAATACTTTCATTATCGCTGCTCGAATCTTCTTCTAGTGAAGGCGGTGAAACAACAGTTTCTTCCTCGACTAGTTGCAATTCTTGAAGCGGATCTTCAAATTGCACACTGTGCTCTATGAATATCTTTTTGGATCTGATGTCCATGATTTTATATGCCTTTGATTCTTCTCCATATCCTATCAGTATGCACTCAATACTTTGTGGATCCAAAGCTCATCTCTTCTTGGAAGGAATTCTAGCCCATGCAGTAGAGCCAAAAACTCTCAAATTTGACACATCCGATTTGTGACCAAAGAATGCTTCGAAAGGAGTCATACCTTTCACGGATGACCAAAGAATGCTTCGAAAGGAGTCATACCTTTCACGGATGAATGTGGAACTTGGTTCTGAATGTATGTAGCAACATTAATTGCTTCAGTCCAAATATTTGCAGCCAAACTTTTTGACTCAATCATGCAAGTAGCCATCTCTTTTAGTGACCGATTTTTCCTTTCCGCTACACCGTTCTGTTGGGGTGTGTAGGGAACTGTATGTTGGATCTGAATTCCACTTTCGGCGCAAAGTTGCAGCAACTCGGCCTTGATATATTCTCCACCATTATCAGATCTAAGAGCTTTGATCTTGCTCTCAGTGGTGGTCTCAACAGAAGCCTTAAAATCCTTGAATTTTCCAAGCACTTTTGACTTGTTTTTGAGAAAAAATACCCATGTAAAGCGGGAAAGATCATCAATAAATATCAAAACATACCTTGAACCATTTAATGACATATTGGGCAGCGGACCACTGATATCAGAATGTATCAGCCCCAAAACTGTAGAAGCTCTGCTAGCTTTGTCGTGGTCGAACCTGTGCTCAGGGTGCTTCCCAATAATGCAACCGGTGCATATTCCCTTCGAGGAACGGAGTTGTGGAAGACCATCTACCATGGATTTGTTTGATAACAGCAGAAAATACTTATAATTAAGATGTCCAAATATTTCATGCCAAATCCTACTAACCTCATTACCATGTGTGCGAAGAGTAGTGGGCTTTGCAAGCGGAATAAAGTGTGAAAACTCATAGCATTTTGCAGTGTGGTTCGCCTTTCCGACTGTAATAAGTCTTCCACTTTTGATATCATAAATTTCAATTGTATTAGGGCTGAATGTAACTGGCTTCAGTTCACCAGTGTGTGTCATTTGATACACAGAAAGAAGATTTGAAACCAAGGAAGGCACATAGAGAACATTTTGAAAGCTTCCATGATCTACATGGATTGTACCTTTTCCCTTTGAAGAAAGATTTAAGTCATCTCCCAAATGGATGGGGATGGAGCTGTTTGGATCGAATGAAGAAAAATAATCAATATTTGCAGCCATATGATTCGAGGCACCCGGATCTATCAAAAGATTAGTGGGCTTCGAAACAATTGCCATGAGTGCTTGTCCTCTTTCATGATCATCATTCCTATCCTTCTTCCTTGCACCGTCAGGAAGAGTTATGTTATTCTTTTCCAAAAGGAGGGACATTTGATCTATAGTCTTCTTCATGCATGAACTTTTGGGATGAAAGCCACGGTTGCAATAAGTACATTTAGATTTTTCCTCACCCTCTTTACCCTTTTGCTTGAACTTCGAACTGGATGGTGCATCCGTCTGCTTGCCTTTCTCTCTTTGCTTGTGAGGTTCGAATTTGGGATTCTCTTTCTTTTGCTTTCCTTTACCATTCGAATTCTTGGGTGCTTGAACAAATAGGACTGAATCTTTGGAGTTTATGGACCCCATTTGAATCAACTCATCATGCTATTTTGTGACGAACTCAATGAAGGCATTCAAGGTAGGCATCTTCCAATTCGGGGTAGTTAGCCGACCGGAATTGAAAGTAGAGACAAATACCGAATAGTCTTTACCAAGCTTGGTGAGAATAGAGAGGATCAATTGCTTATCCTCTTTGATAACTCCACTGTTCTTCAACTGCAATGTCATGTGCTTGAATTTTGTGAAAAACTCATTGATGGTCTCGAAATTCTAAGTACTAAGAGCAATTAATTCATTCTCTAATTGAAAAGCCCTAAGCTCATCCTGCTTGCCAAAAAGTGTTTCAAGTTGCTCCCATATTGCTTTTGGAGTCTTCAATCCACTGAGATGGAAGTGAAGATCTTTGGAAATAGAGAGGCAAAGAAGACCATAAGCTTCATCAAGCTTGTTGTAGTGTTTTTTTCTTTCTAACAATGTGCTTGGCTCCAATTCGAGGCCAACTGTGACTCTACAGAATCATTTTGAACGTAATATGATCTCCATATCATCTTTCCAATCAAAATAGTTTAAGGGAGTGAGGATAGGCTTTGAGGAAGAGTATTCCATTTCTAGGAGCGAGTGCACTTTGATGTAGAAAGACTTGCAAAGGCAAGGTAGCAAATGCAATTGAAGGAGACAATAACCTGTAAATCACAATCAATACAAGAATAGTGAGGTCGAACAATCCACCCTTTTTGGAGTGCATCACACCTGGGATTGGAGATCAAGCAATGTTTAATGGGTCCAATGTATCAAATCCAGGATTTATGTGGAAAACTCAAGCTTCTAAAGTGGTATTGGAAGTATTTTTATGCTTTGCATGCACAGGAGCGAATGCTCTTGAGATATTTCATGCCAAAACTTTTGTAATGTTGAGTAAATTCACTCAAATTTCCTTGTAGAGCACCTGTAGAAAAGAGATCTTGTCCCTGCAATGGCTCTGATACCATGTAAAATTAGTCACAGCAGATCTAATGAACAAGTAAATCAATCACAACAGATGAACATAAAAAATATGGTGTAAAATTGTGCAAAACATGCATCAGTGCTCAATATCCCAATGAGGGTGAATAATTACAATACAATACAGTGACCATGACTGAGCAATTCGAATTGACTAAGGAGGTCATTCGAATTACTGAATGGTGTAGCTTGGCTCCAACTAGGAGTCCTCATCACCAATTAGTGGTGGTCATCAATGCACAAGAACTGGTCATTCAGGTGTCAATCTGAGTCTAATTGAGTGTAACAAGTGTAACTGAAGTGTGTAGCACTGATATAGGGAAGGAGGCTCAGTGGAGGGCGCATGGGAGGCTTAACTGAAGTAAGAACAAGTCATCTAGTCAATCTGGAGGTCCAACGGAGTGAAATAGTCAGTCGGGAGTGAAACTAGCCTCAAATCAAGGAGAATCGGAGCTAACTGAGTGGGTAGGTGAAGAAGTGCGCCCTTCTCTGGAAGTAGTTGAGAAGTGGGCGCCTTCATGACTAGGAGGGCTAAAACTCTGATGGAAGGAGCTCCTGGGTGCTAGAATGAAGTGGATAAGGTGCTGGAGGCATCAACCTTGTGACTGGGATGCATGCAAACCCTAGAATTTGCATGCAAACCCTAATTGCATGCAAGGTCCTGAAAATGATGATGTGGATATCCGAACAGCTCAAAGGAGGTTTCCCCCTCGAAGTGGCCTACGATCAATATAAAAGTGATTCTGAGTTCTGTTATTTCTGCTATCTGGTGTATATTCATTAATTAATTGTTGCAGGTTCTTCACATCTGATATCAGAGCACTTTCCTAGGCTCGCTGGGTGAAATTTCTACCAATTTTTTTTTTTTGCATCTGTTGCAGCTTTCGATCTGGGAATAATCCCTATCCGCTTAATTGTGGGAAGTACTTGGGCATAACCCCTAAAACTAATTGTGAGGAGTACCACAGGAACCCCAAAGTAGCTGGCCCATTGAGAGGACCTGCCAGCGAAAAGGGAAATGACCCCTACTTGATTGACTAATTCCCACCCGTGAGGTAAACCAAGAGTTGTCGTTTGTGGCAAAACGGTTATCAGTTTTACCTGAGCCGTGGAGTGAGGGGTACTGCCCCAATACGCAAGCCGTCAAACATCATTGGTGGCCGAGTGAAACCCCTAAACTGTTAGGAAGCCGCGCATACCTGGGGTCCATATCTATTTTTAGTTGAACTGTTGCCGATCATTGCTGTGCCATTTCAGATCCATTCTAAAAGTCGTTCCAGATCCAGCTGTTTCAGATCTATTTCAGATCCAGCCGTTTTCGATCCAGTCGGCACCGTTTCAGATCCCTCTGTTTCCGATCACTTTCGCGCAGTTGTAGATCTATCTTTTTTAGATCCCTTCCGCGTCGTTGCAGATCCATTCCTGAAAAATAATAATAATAATAATAATAATAAATAAATAAAATTCTATTTTTTGGCCATATCTCCCTTGTTTTCACTCTGTTTCCCTTGAAACTTCACGGACACCCCGGTAATTCCATTATGCATGTTTCATTCCTAAGGACCCTATCCCAAATTCTACTTCCCAAAGCCCGAAATCCCACATTTGTCTATTTTTAGGGTTTGCCATAACGTCTTCGGATTTCACCCAATCGCCTTCAAATTTTACCATAGAGTTCCTTTCCTAATTCCGCTTCTTTGTCCCTCTCTGCCAAATTTTCTCATTCTTTCACCCTGCTTTTGAAATCCTCATTTTTTGCTTCCTTGTCCATCAGAAAGTGTCCAAAACCTAGTCAAACCCCAATTACCCCTGCGAGTTTTTCCCAAATCCAAATTTCCCTTTACTAAATAAGCTTTTGTTTGTGTTTTTCTATCCATTCCCGAGAAAAAAATAAAAATAAAAATTTCTCAACCTCCACCTTCAGCATTCAGCCATGAACAATAACCGACAGCACGAATCTTCAGCATCCAATGGGTTCTCTTCTTCCAGCGATTTCCGTGGTCCGAAGCTTGAATTTCCTTGCTTTAATGGTACCGATCCAACTGGATGGATCTATCGTGCAGAACAATATTTCAGTCTGCATAATACTTTTGATGTCCAAAAAGTTCCACTTGCATCCTTTCATTTGGAACAAGAAGCCCTTCAATGGTACCGTTGGTACATCAAGGCTCATGATGAGCCAAAATGGCCAGATTTTTGCCAACTCCTTTGGCAACGATTGGGTCCTAGTGCTTTTGATGACTTCACCGGAGCACTCACTAAACTTCATCAAAGTGGCACTGTGAGAGAGTATGGGATAGAATTTGAGAAACTAGCCAATCACACAAAAGGATTGTCTGATGAATTCTACAGGAGTTGTTTTATCAGTGGTCTTAAGGATGAAATCCGGTCAGAGGTTAAAATTTTATGTCCCAACACAATGATGGAAGTCCTAGGGTTGGCTAAGTTGGCAGAAGACAAGATTGTAGCCCAACAACGCTCCAAACCCACTTTTGTTCCCGTTCGCAATATGGGTTCTCAATGACCTCCCATCCCGCCAGCTCCTCGACCAACTCCTATCGAGCATTTGTTTGAAACAGAGATGCAGACATGCAAAGAAAAATGGCTTTGTTATAATTGTGATAAGAAATTCACTCGGGGACATATATGTGTTCAACAAAAGCTCTATCTCTTGGATATGGATTCTCCGCCTGCCTCTACACTTGGTCAAGAAAATCCAGATACAATGGATGATCAGGTCGACATTCAGGAGCCGCCTATTGACCCCCCATCTCAGGATGAACAACCATAGATATCTCTCCATGCTTTATCCGGCATCACCACCCTCCAAACAATGCGGGTCAGGGGTTACTTCAAGAAACTTCCTCTTACAATACTCATTGATTTTGGTAGCACTCATAACTTCATTGACCCTGGATCGCCAAACATGCTGATTGTTTTGTCCATCCTTGCTCCAACTTTGAAGTCATGGTTGCCAATGGGGGAACCTTACCTTGCAAGGGGAAGTGTCACAATGTGCGTATCTCTCTGGAATATTATAACCTGCCCTCTGACATGTTTTCCTTGTCCCTAGGAAGATGTGATGTGGTTTTGGGCATTCAATGGTTATGCACACTTGGCCTCATCTTATGGGATTTTACTGAACTTTGGATGCAGTTTTCAGTTAATGGGAAACAACACAAATTTAAGGGCTTACAACAAGGGTCTCTCTGCATCATCAGTTCACATCACCTGGAAAAGATCCTTAAGAAGAATTCACATGGTGTCATCGCTCAACTCCATTCCATTCAGATGCACCCATCAACGGTCTCCCCTACTTCCTTAGATAGATATGCAGGTGTCCTTGTTGAACCAGTAGGCTTGTCGCCTACAAGAGACCTTTCTGGTACGGATTTAGTCGCATCTACATCTCAGCAGGAAATGATGGTTATTTTGCATGCAATACAGAAGTGGCAACGATACCTATTAGGGAATTATTTCTCCATCAAGACTGGTCTCCAGAGTCTGGAAAATTTCCTGGAACAATGGGTCTCCTCCCCAGCACACCTGAAATGGGTTATCCAACTCATGGGTTATGCCTATGTGATCACTTACAAGAAGGGTAAGGACAATATGGTGGCAGATGCTCCTTCGTGCCCATTTGATGACCCAGTTTCTCTTACAGTTATTTCTCATCTTGTTCCAAATTGGTTGCAATCTGTTCAACAGGGATATCTCTTCTATGAACTCCATGCTTCTTCATCATTAGGGCCCTCTAGGTTCCTCAAAATGTATGACCGGGAACAATGTAACTTCTTTTGGCAGGGACTGAAAATGACAATTCAACAGATGGTGGCTGATTGTGATACTTTCCAGGTCAACAAGGGTGAAACGACACTCCTTTCCGGACTGCTTGAACCCTTTCCCATCCCTACACAGATGTGGACAGCTGTTTCTATGGATTTCCTAGAAGCGCTCCAGTGGTACAATACCACATCTAAAAGAACACCATATGAATTAGTTTATGGACAGGCATCGCCAGTTCTTCTTCCATACACACTTAGCAGCTCTCCAATTCAGGCAATTGACTCAGTTCTTCGAAACCGCGATCATATTCTTCTCATTCTACAGGGCAATCTTCACATGGCAAGAATTTGACTGAAACAACAAGCCGATCATCACCGTTCTGAGCGCACCTTTCACACAGCTGATATGGTCCTTCTTCGTCTACAGCCTTCCAAGCAATCCTCCCTGAAACTCAAAATGCATCAGTGGGCCGGAATGCAACCCGAGGATGCTACAGGGGAACCACTCTTTCAAATTCTGCATCAATTTCCACATCTAAAGCTTTGAGGACAAAGATTTTTCGAAGGGAGAGGGGATGTTAGGAACCCATGTCAACCCTTCTATTTACTTTGTTAGTATATTGTTGTTGGATGCATATGCTTTGTAAGTCGTCCCTTAGTATTTGTTGATCCATAGTTTGTATTATTGTTGTTGGACGCATATGCTTTGTAAGTCATCCCGTAGTAATTGTTGATCCATATTTTGTATTGGCCCATGGTTTGTATTGACACATGGTATTGACCCATGGTATTGGCGCCTAGACTTAGTATATAAGTTTGTGTTGAGACCAATGAAGGTACGGTGAAGTTATTTGTATTGAGCTTGCTCAAAGGAGGTTGCCCCCTCGAAGTGGCCTGCGATCAATATAAAAGTGATTCCGTGTTCTGTTATTTCTGCTATCTAGTGTATTTTCATTAATTAATTGTTGCAGGTTCTTCACATATTGATGTTATACAAGACATTGGAGAAGTTAGGGGTGAGAGGTATCCTTGGGAACACTATTAACTCTTGTGTTTAGTCTTCCTAGGGTTTTATACCCTCCACTTCTCGACCTTCTTCTCCCCACCCTTTAGGGTTTTCTACCCTCCACTTCTCCACCTTCTCCTTCCCACCCTATGCTCCTTAAGTCATGTCAAATAGAATGAATGATTCCATATTTATAAGTTGAGAATGGATTTGGAAGCTTGAGTTCGAATGGAACATATGAGCTCTAAGGTACTGTGGATAGTTTCGTCATTTGGCTAAAGTATTTGGGGTTTTTTTCTGGTATATGGAGGATGAAGCAATGGATTGCATTAACGATCCATATGATAGAAATCAAGTTTGGAAATCCCTACTAGTCATATCCCCCTCTAATAGTGATGTCACAAAATCTTGGAGATCTCCTCCGTGGGGACAATACCTCTATATTTAGAAACCCTAAATAGAATAGATGATGTAGCCAAGGGTTTATCTCTAACTAGGTTAGGTCATGTTGGTGTGTTGTTGGATGGTTTGTATCACCAATCATACCCTATCCCCGTGAGTTGGTCAGCTATAGAAGAGGATCTATAGATCTAGTACTTAACGGTAATTAGACAAGATAATCCTCATCATATGTCACATGCAAATGATACTTTGGAGGTGACAAAAGGTATAGCCTTTGGACTTTCAAGTCATTTGGAAAAACTTCCCTATCATTCCCAAGATTTGACATTAGCATCTAGTGATGGCTCTCAAAATCCCTTCCCACAAGGAATCAATCTTTTCCCCTGTGTGATATGCTCAAATCTATGAGTTTCTTATGGTTGTTTAATCGCTATAAAACTTAACATGGACTATCTTTTTTGGCTCAATCCCTATCCCAAAGATTTTAAATTTTTACCTAGACATGAAGCTCCCCCCAACCAAACTGTTGAAGGAAACCCTGTGGGTAGTAACCAAAAGAATAAAAATGTGGTGAAAAATGAGTTCAACCCTCTAAAATTGGGTCTTGGTGATGATGTGAAGATGGATGCTATTCAGGATGTGGGGAACAAAAATTTGTTTGGGTGTCTCACCAAAGGACGTGTTGGTATCCAAACTCTAAAGGACTAGGATGCAACAGAATTGCAATTGTCCCTCGGTTATACTCCAAAATGTATGGTCCTAGCTATTAGTTGGATAGCAACTCAAATTTAGGTGAAAAATATGTTGATACTATTGTCAAAAAAGCATGGAAGATTAGATAGAGCCCTATATTACTATGGAAAGCATACCTATAATTTGATGTTAGATAGACAAAAGTGAGTCAAACTCTAGTTTGGACCTACCTACATTGCCTCTCATTTTTTGGTCTGAGAAATATTTCTTGAGGATAGGAAACTCCTAAGGAACTTTCTTTGAAGCTAACTTGTCCTTCAAATCCATAGGTGTGTACACCATCAAAAGAATGCTCATCGGGATAGACCTAAAATACAACCTAGTTGATTTGATAAAAATATAAGGTGGCGGACCGATACACACACATCCTTTAGACCATGAACATGTATCAGGCTCTATGATGTGTTATTCTACATCATTGTTAGAAATGGATAAAAAATTCCACTCCCTTTGTAGTTCCTCACTCGAACTTTTTGTCTTCCCTAGTCAATTGTCCATCTAAAGTGTTCCTGATCGATAAGAACCATCCTTGTTCCTCCACTAACCATCCTATTGGGAATTTGGAAGCTCACTCAGTAGGTTCCAACCCTGAAAATCCATCTACAAATTTCCCCATGAGTGTGGAGCTACCCAATCAAATCACAAAAGGATTTTCCTCGTCTCAGGATCAAGGTATATTTGAGGGAGGAACTCTCTCCCCTTCATTTTATCATCCTATTAATTCCATTAAATTTTGTTCATTAGATTCTCCTAGGATGGAAACTCCTCCTTTTACCATCAATGGGGGGTCATGTAGATGATGGTTATGGCAATGACGACGACGATGATGATGATAGTGATGATGACAATGACAATGATGATGACAATGAGAATGAAATGAATGATGATGATGAGGATCAAGGTATGCTTATTTGTTGTATAAGCATTGAAAAATAAATGGGAAACATTTCAGTAACCTCGATATGGAACTTTACCTGGCGCCAAAGCTACCTTTTCCCTTGCAACTGGATAATTTTCATGGTCAATGGGATCTGCTGCAAATTTTGGTTTCTTAATGTGTGCTCTATCAAGGGTGATAATCCATGTCATAAGGATGTCGATACAACGCCAAATAATCCCAAAGGGAGATAAACCTAACACATTAAGGAGGAGATACAATGCCAAATAATCCCAAAGGGGGATAAACCTAACACATTAAGAGAAGCTTCTTCTTGGGAATATGACATATTATACTTGAGGAAGATCTTTTGCTTAGAACTTTTTATTCAATAACTAGGAGGCTACATATTTATGGACAGGGGTTTGTTTGCATCCAAGCACTTTCCAATACGGAGTTGTACTAACTTATAAGTGTGGTGAGATATTTAATGATGGCGTGAACCAATCTTGAGGTTTTCTTTGGGATTCCTCAAGGTTGTGCCTTGTTTTTGGATTTAGTTGAGCGCTAGTGATAGAGTTGTATTTGACACCAATAGAGATAAAGAAATAAATTGCATTTTATCAAATTCAAATTGAGAAATATAGGGTTGTGCCCATGCTAGTCAAACTTACTCCAAGTGTAAAAAAATGTTGTTTTAGGCCAAGAATCTGAATGCTTTCAAATTTGGTGGAAGTTTGAATGCTTTTGATGATGTACAAACACATATTTTTCAATAGAATAGGTTGGATGTAATTTTTTTGGTGAATTTGGAAAAAAATATATTTTTTGTAGTGAAGTCTTAACAATTTTAACAATGCGTAAATGCATATTTTAATAAATAAGACCATGTACAAGATCTAAATGAATTTGACAAGATATATATTTTTCAATTAAATTTGTTATTATCATTTGATGATGAGTGGAGTGTCTTCTAGAAATGTTGGGATTCTTCTAAACTCCAACACAATTTATTTATAGAAAATATCATTGCAAAGATATATATCAATTAGTTGTGAAGTCTCGATGACCTTGAAGACAAACAAAGGCATATCTCAAACAGATAAGTTCCAATGGGCACATCTCAAAGGAATTTGGTGTTATGAATGCCCCTCAATGATGAAGCCCTATTGACCTTGATGACACATGGATGTGTATCTCAACGGACAAGCCCAAGTGCAAGTCATGGTTGAATTTGCCTAAATAGGCACACTTAGATCATAAAGTCCCAAAAACCTTAATTATGTAGAAAAGTGTATCTCAAGTTACAAGGCCATAATCAAGTCTCATTTCAATATGGAATAATAGAGATCTCTCTATTGTGAAGCACAACAACCTTAACAATGCATGATTGTGTGTCTCAATGGCCATGCCCCAAGCAAATTCACAAAATTGATGCCCCTCTCTTATGAATCTACATTTCAACAAATGAGGCCAAGTGCAAATCCTTGGTGAATTCAACAAAATGGATACCCCTAGGTCATGAATATTTGCTTGGATTAGCAATGCATGAATGCATATCTCAATGGACAAGTCCTAGGAAACTTTCTTGCGCTAAATACCCTTCAGTTATGAATTCCCGACAACCTTGACAATGCAAAACTATGTATTTCAATATACATTTCCAAGTGCAAGCCTAGGTCAAAAGTGCCTAGTCTAAAACAGACCAGCATTTAACTAAAGATAAAATTAGCACCTAATCTGAAATGGAAAAGGTATGTGATGTTCTAAATTTGTATTGTCAACTAAAATAGGAATTTTCCTACACGAAAATAACAACAGAACTTGGAAATAAGAAGGAAGAAACAAGGGAGAACCTAGGAAACAATCTTGGAGTTGGTTTGGAAACAGTAGGTAGAGGTTGTAGGTCCCAATAATTATCCATAGAAGGATTATATACTTGAAAACGCGGGTATGTTTCACACGTCGAAATCCCAATCAGCCATAGTCTACCAATTCCCCCATACCAAGCTAACAATTGGCTCAATTTCATAACAGCTTGTTGCACAAAAGATGATACTGACAACCCTATCAGTGCTCCTCCTGCCTTGAGTTTCTCTACAAGCCACTTTAAATTACCCACGTTAAGAAGTATACCCTTATTCAAATTCCCTTCCACCATTTGGTCCAATTACCTGAACTTCATAGCAATGTGGTCTTTATCTTTGTTTTTGGAACAAAAAGTGGAGATATCTGTTTCAATAGGAAGGATCTGCAAACCCTGAAGCTGCACTGGAGTTTCACCTTTTTCTATTCTCTGCACAAGTTCTTTTGTTACAGCTTCTGGCTCTTTTTCCCCTACGAGATTCAAATTCTTCTTCTTAACCTTTAGAAGGATTTCTATGAGTCAACGTTGCTCATAATCCAGTGACCAAAGAGTTTATCACCAAATAAAGAGCAAAATTTTCTCACGAGGTCATGGTTCTAGTCCTGACACCCTTGTTCAAATTTTTGTGGTTGAATATAAAGAAGCTTGTTATAAATTTTGACTGTAGTCAACATGCCCTCATAGGTCATTTTGAGAGTGAATTTCCAAAGAGTCTAGTTGGTAGACAAAGACTTGTACTACAATAGATACCTCCTTCAATACAGATTTCGTTAAAGAGATGCATGCGGTAAAAATAACAATACATATTTCGTTCTAGATAACAATATTATGAAAAGTAATTAAAAAATCGATGTTCCTCTATAAAATAAAAACTTAAAACTTAAACCCGGATCTATCAATCAAGAGAGAGAAAATTTCTTGAGTTTAAATTGCAAATAGAGTACTAAAATGGAGAGACAGCGTGATGAAAGAAATGATAGAGACATAAATGATGGATATATCGCCCACAAAGCTCCAACCTTGCACATAAGTACACATATCACCTATGAACCTAACTCATGTGCTAAAAAACTCCTAATGGCACGTATATCTCAATTTTAGGGAAAACATACCTTTGAATGTTTTATGAAAGGAGTTTGTATTGTTATTTCATTTTATTCCTTCAAACATTGTATAACACATTTCACATCCTTACAAAATCCTTTTGTTATTTCTAGTTTGTATTGAGACTTATAATCTAAGGATTCTTTGTGTGGGACTCATGTGATGGTTAGGTGCCCTATGCTTGGCCCATGATCCATAAAGGAAAATATTAAGGTGTAATACTTTGTATTTTGACCCCGGATCATGGATTGGAATGTCCTAATAACCTAGATAATTTCCTTTTCTAATAGTCTATATTTTGATCTAACACCATGGATTAGGCTCCAAGAACCATCCTTAATGTTGTAAATATCAAAATGGCTATCATGCCCCACTTGTAATCTAAGGATTCTTTACTCGGGAATCATGTGATGTTTAGGGGCCCCATGGATGGCCCATGAATATTTGTTTGGTGCAAATAACCTAGATAATTTCCTTTTCTAATAACCTATATTTTGATCTAACACCATGGATTAGGCTCCAAGAACCATCCTTAATGTTGTAAATATCAAAATGGCTATCATGCCCCACTTGTAATCTAAGGATTATTTACTCGAGAATCATGTGATGTTTAGGGGCCCTATGGATGGCCCATGATCCATAAAGAAAATTGTTATGGTGTATGACTCTATATTTTGACCCTGGATCATGGCTTGGACTGTGGGAACCAACTTAATTGGTTCAAAAAACCTCAACAACGATGATGATGATGATGAAAGTGATGATGACAATGATGATGATGGTAAGGACGATGGTACCAATGATGAGGATGACGATGATGATAAGGAATGGTGAGGAACTGGATGAGAATGATGAGGATTGAGCGTCCATGTCTTGGACACTTAAAAGAGGCCCTATGTAGGGCCTATATAGTGTTTTAGGGTGTTGTAATGGCCCATGAGCCCCTTAGGAAATTCATATGGCCTTAGACCCTATGTTTCCTTAAACTCCATGGTCCAATATCACCACACATACCTATAAAGAGAATATTTGTCCTACAAGTGATGCATGGTTACCATTACAAATTTTTAAGCATCAAGGATGGTTCTCGATGTATTGGGCATGGTTCAAGGGGGGACTGATTTCTTAGGGCCTAGAAGAGGCTTTTAATGCTCATGGACCATGCACACTGCATGTTTTAAGTGAGCTGGAAGAGGATTGGGCCAATTATGTTTATTTTCCCAATCATAGTACACTAAACTTTCAAAGGAGGAGGACTACCTTAATGGTCAAGGAACAAAGGTCACTACATGGTTTTGTACATTGGGGATGGTTTTTAGGGTCATGAACATTGTTCAAGGAGGAAAAAAATGTATTAGGGCCTAAAAGAGGCTTTTATCCTTCACAGAACATGAACACAATAAAAAACCACCACACATTGAATATAGAGTGAATAATTGTCCTACATGGATCATACGATTGTTGTTGAAATATTTCAAATGCCATGGATGGTTCTTAGGGCCTTTTGCATGGTTTAGGAATAAAAACTGAGGTTGCAGGCCCTAAAATATTCATCTTTATGTGTGATGGATATTTCCACCCTGTGGAAAGATGGGAACTCCCTTGGATCACTTTCCCAAGACCTAAGACAAATAGGGGCGGTATACCAATATGTTTCCATCACCAGATCTAATCAATCACATACAACACGTGAGAAAATAAGGAAGAAAGATTAACTCACCTTATCTTATAATCGCTCGGAACTTTGATGATGGCCATTGTTGATCAGGTTGAATTGGCTCTAGCTCCACTTGATGATCAACCTACACACGTATAGACAAAGAAAAACCTTCCTCAAACCTTTCTATAAACATGTATAAAATATGCATGTAATTGACATAAAATACTATATTTATACTAGATCTAAGCTAGATCTATCAAGTGACTATTCATTATTGCAGTGATACTTGATGTGTGGTCAATCACACTAGCATTGTTTCATGTAATACTTTATTGGTTTAACCTCGAATAAAAATTTGGAATCTAGGTGCTACTTATGTCAACATGCATGGTGCTTTCCCTGGCACAACATTGGAGTTTTCCTGGTGCAATTCCTTTCAAAATTATTGGCTCAATTCCTGGTGCTATACTTGGATCTATACCTGGGTCTATGTCAGATGATTTTCCTGGCGTAATCCCTGGCTCTAGACCTGGTTCTATGCCTGGCGCTATTCTGGAAGCTATGCCTGGCACTATTCTAGAAGTTATGTTGGACGTTATTCTGGAAGCTATTATGGACGCTATTCTGGATGTTATTCTGGAAGCTATGATGGACGTTATTCTGGACGTTAATTGGGATGCTAATTAGCATCTAAAATAGCGTCTACTTTTAAAAAAAGACGCAAAAAATGCCATTAAAAGTGCCATCCTGTGGAAAAGCGCCAATTTTGTCCAAAAAATGATGAAAAATACACTAAAAGTGTTAGTGGATGCAAAAAAGGGAGCTAAAAGAGACGCTAAACACAGGTTTTGTTGTAGTGTTGCTCCAAATTGGTTGCAATCTGTTCAATAGGGCTATGTCTTCTCTGAACTGCATGCGTCTCCATTGGTCAGGCACTCTGGGTTCCTCCAAACATATGAGCAGGCACAACATACCTTCTTTTGGCAGGGAATGAAAAGGACAATTCAACAGATGGTGGTTGCATATGATACCTTTTAGTTCCTTCCGGGATTGCTCGAACCCGTACCCATCCTTCCACGGATTTGGACAAATATGTCTCTGGAATTCATTGAAGGGATCCCTAAATCTGGAGGATAGGATGACATTACCCATAAATGTTTGGAAACTTATCTTTGTTGCTTCACCTCCAAACAACAACCTCCGTGGGCGAAGTGGCTCCCTCTCGTTGAATGGTGGTACCCTACTGCATCTAAAATTATTCCATATGAAGCAATCTATGGTCAGACACAACCATTTCTTCTTCCATACACCCTCAACAGTGCACAAATTCAGGCAATTGGCACGGTTCTTCGAAACCGCGATCAGATTCTTCACAGGACACTCTTCACATGGCCAGAATTCGAATGAAACAACAAGCCGATCAACACCGTTCTGAATGCACTTTTCAAGCAATTGATATGGTTTTTCTTCGTCCACAGCCTTCCAAGCAATCCTCCATGACACTCAAAGGGCGTCCGCTTATCTCTCGCTCTATCATAGAGGTATTCATTCAGTGGCACGACATGCAACCAGAGGCTACTACATGGGCACAACTCCTTCAGATTCAGCATCAATTTCCACATCTAAAGCTTTGAGGACAAAGCTTTTTCTAAGGGAGAGGGGATGTTAGGAACCCATGTCTTTACTTTGTTAGTATATTGTTGTTGGGTGCATATGCTTTGTAAGACGTCATGTAGTATTTGTTGATCCATAGTTTGGGTTATTATTGTTGGACGCATATGCTTTGTAAGTTGCCCGTAGTATTTGTTGACCCATAGTTTGTATTGGCCCATGGTTTTGATTCATAGTATTAGCGCCTAGACTTAGTATATAAGTGTGTGTTGAGGCCAATGAAGACATCGTGAAGTTATTTGTATTGAGCTTCCTCAAAGGAGGTTGCCCCCTCAAAGTGGCCTGTGATCAATAAAGTGATTCTGAGTTCTGTTATTACTGTTATCTCGCATCTTTTCATTAATTAATTGTTGCAGGTTCTTCATAGGAATCCAATGAAATCTGAAGCCGTTAAAGATATTATGAAAATTGAATCTCTAGAGATCCTGATGCTCCAAGAGACAAAAATCGAAGGGGAATCCCTTCTTGAGCTAAGTCGAATGAAATAGAAGCAAAATGAAGGAAAGGACGTAAGTGCAAGGGGCACCTCTGGAGGCCTTGCCACGGTTTGGTTGGAGGAAATGTTTCAGCTGGAAAGCTCCTTTGAGACACAACACTGGATTTATACCGAGCTTCGCAACAAAGCAAGTAAATTCACTATCGCCTTGTTCAATCTTTACGTACCTGTTCATTTTCTAGAAAAGAAATAGTGCTGGAAAACCTTACTAGATTTTGTAGAAATTTATTCTCCCAAGAATATCATAGTGGCTGGAGACCTTAATATTGTTCTCAATCCAAAGGAAAAAAGAGGAGGCATCAACAGTAAAGATCAAATGCTCCCCCTTGTTGAGGATTTGATTCAGCAGCGGGATCTCCTTGATTTTAAACCCAAGAAGGGTATATATACGTGGACTAATAACAGAACAGGGGCTGCACATATTTCAGCTCGGCTCGACAGGTTCCTAGTGCAGAGTACCTTTTTGATGGATAAGAAAATTGTGTCCTCTAAAATCCTTCCAAAACTCACCTCAGACCACAAACCCATTCTCTTGCAGCTGGATGAGGAAGAAAACTTGGGACCTATACCTTTCCGTTTCAGCCCTCAGTGGATTGAGCGGGAAGGCTTCAAGGAAGTTGTAGCTAAGGCTTGGTCCACATTGGTCATTGGATCACCCAATTACGTTTGGGAGCAAAAATTAAAAGCAACCAAAACAGCCTTGAAAGAGTGGATCAAAACACCTTCCAAAACCCCCACTGCTCAGAGAAAAGAGGTTGTCCAACAGTTAGCAGAATTACAGTTAGATTTAGAGAGAAAAGACATAACCACCCAAGAATTGGAGAAGGAACAAGATGCCCAACTTGCCTCTTTCCGTTCTTTCATACAAGAAGAAGAACTATGGAGGCTTAAGTCCCGAAGCCTGTGGCTAAAAGCTGGGGACCATAATACAGCCTTCTTCCACCGACAATTCAGAGCTCGTCTCTCCAAAAATCACATCTCAGAAATCAATTCACCAAACGGGACTGTTTTCAAAGGTTTTTCCCAAGTTAAAGAAGCTACAGAAACTCACTTCCAAAATTTATACACGGAGGATGGGACGGGAAATGAGGATCTCGCCAATGACTTCCTCTCCCATATACCTTCTTTTGTTATTGAGGAGAACAATGGAAATCTTATGAAGCCCTTTTCAGAAGAGGAAAACAACAATGTAGTATGGGCCATGGAGCCTGACAAAGCTCCAGGCCCTGATGGCTTTTCAATTCATTTCTACAGAGCTTATTGGACAATTATCAAGACTGACTTACTGAGAATGATAAAAGCTTTTCAGCAAAAGGCCAAAGTGGGAGGTAGCACTAACTCCACTTTTCTCGCCTTAATCCCCAAAGAAGTGAACACGACCACTTTTGGCAGATTGAGACCTATATCGTTATGTAATGCTTCCTATAAAATCTTCTCCAAATTACTTGCAAACATAATAAAACCCCTACTAAGTAAGCTTATCTCCCCCATCCAAGGTGGTTTTGTTAAAGGAAGACATATACTAGACAATGTGATACTTGTACAGGAAGCTATGCACTCAAGCTATCAGAGAAAGGAGCAAGGGATTTTGATAAAGCTGGACATGGCCAACGCCTTTGATCGGGTAAAATTGTCCTTTCTTTACAAAGTTCTTCTCTCTTTTGGTTTTAGTCCTGATTTTGTAAATTTGATCAAAGCCTGCACTGATAAACCTTGGATAGCTCCGCTTGTAAATGGCCGACCTACCACTTATTTTCAAGCAACAAGGGGGATAAGGTAAGGCTGTCCGTTGTCTCCCTTTCTGTATATAATGATGGCAGACACCTTGAGCGGGAAATTGATAGCTGAAAGGAATGTTGAGACAATTCTTGGTATCTGGCTGACGAGAGGAATAGAACCAATCAACCATGCATTGTTGATGACTCTCTTCTACTGGGAGGATCTTCCTTAAGAATAGAAAAGGCGTTCAATGAGATCCTCCAAAGCTTCTGCAGCATCTCAGGAGCGCTTGTAAACAAAAGAAAAAGTGCAGTGTATAGCTGGAATACAGATGATCAAACCATCCTCCGAATTTCTCGATCCTTGGGATTTTCTGGTTATGCATCCTGGGACAAAATTAATTACTTGGGTTTACCTTTAACCTAGGGAGTTACTCGATCCTCGTTCTGGATTGATGTCATCAATAAGATTAAAACCAAGATAGCAGTGTGGGGAGGGTAGTGGCTCAACAATGCTGGCAAGCTAACTCTTATCAAGTCAGTTCTATCCTCCCTTCCTATCTACCAGGCCTCCTTTCTCCTTGCTCCAAAGGCCATCATGGAGTAGGTCTCGAAGTTGTTCAGAGATTTCCTATGGCGCGGAGGCAAAGGGAATCAGAGAAAATTCCATTTAGTTAGTTGGGATTTAGTGAAAAGGCCAATGTTGGAAGGAGGACTACAAGTCAAAGACCCTGGTCTAGCCAATATCGCTTTAGGTGGTAAACTCCTATGGCAACTTTACTCTAACTGCAACCATCCTATCAGTCAACTCCTCCAGAAAAAATACCTCAAAGGGGCTTCATTGAGAAACTTCCAAATTGACAATGTCCCCGAAGGCACTCTGCTATGGAATCTCTGCAGAAAAGGGCTAGAATTCTTTCAAAAACAGCTATATCGCGTTCCTGGGAATGGGAAAAAGACTGATATGGAAAGATAGGATTATGGGCAATCCGCCCCTTGAATACACAAAGGAATTAACAATGTTTTGTGGGTGGATTTCTCAACTTGGCCTGCACAACCTTGTCGATATCTCTTCCTGGGACAGTAACGGGAACTGGACGAATTGAGTCTTCCCCAAGCGTCCAGATCATTTGCTTCACCAAAAGCATCTTCTCCTCGATGCTCTGAAGGGATCGACACATGTAAATTTACTTGATGTTGATCTCTGGTGATGGGGGAAGACTGGCATCTACTCGGCGCAAGGATTTGTAGCCCTGCAATCTCTTCTACCACCTGTACTCAATTCTTCAATCTGGAAGCATGTTTGGGATGCTAATGGAATACCAAAGGTAAATTTTTTTACGTGGGTCCTTCTGCATAGAAGAGTGGTGACTGGAGAAAACCTCGTTAAAAGAGGCATCTTAGGCCCGCATAGATGCACAATGTGCTGTTTGGATTCTGAAAATTCAAATCACTTGTTTGTGGACTACGCATTTGCTCAATCGGTCTGGGCTTTAGTGCTTCATGGGCTCAATGCACCCGTCCCCTTCCAGATCATTGTAGTCGCCCTCTTCTCTTCATGGAAAACAAGGTATCCCAAGGCGCTAAAAGGTCAGTCATTGTGGAATCGAATCTGGCTCTCCATCCCCAAACTCGTTTGCTGGAAGCTCTGGCTTGCAAGAAATGATTTGATTTTTAACAATACAGAGCCTTCTCCCATGATGGTTGTTGCCAAAGCTAAGGCACTCTTAAGGGAAGCATTGAGAAATTACTCCACCAAGCTAGACAACGCTCTCATCACAGAAGAAAGAAACTGGTTGGGAACACTTCTGACTCGGGACAGAACGAAGATCTTAGTTCGCCCATCTTTCAACCCTGTTTGGCGCATACGAACACCGGATGCAGAATTCCAAGATTGGTGGAGAAAGCAAGGAAAGGTCACGGTCTTCTTTGACGACGCCTCCAAAGGAAATCCGAGGATAGCAGGAGCAGGTGGAGTGGTCTACTTCCAGGATGGATCTCATAAAGACAGCTATAGCTGGGGACTAGGACATAACATAAATAATTAGGCCGAAATCCTTGGGCTTTTAAAAGGCTGCCAGATCGCTCAGGAACACGGAAACAAAGCTTTCCAAGTATTTGGTGATTCAGAAATTTTGATAAAAATCTTAAATTCCGAAGATCAATTCAACAATCCGGCTCTCAACAAGACTCTCCAGATGCTGCGGGGTTTACTGCACTACTTCATTTCCATTGCTTTTTTTCACATTCTTCGTAGCTCGAATAAGGAAGCAGATCCAAACGCAAACAAGGGTTGCAGCCTGACACAAGGATTATTAGGAAAGAACGCAAAAGCACCCTCGATGATGCCCATTCCGTAGTTGTTTTGTCTCAGATCTCTAAAAGAGCAAGAGAATTAAGTTGCAGCAGGGAAAAGTGAGCCCAAGACTCCATGTAACTTTGGTTGTTTAGGCGCCGGCCCAACCAGATCTCTTTAAAAAAATTGATGGTCGATTAGACTAATCTAAACTGTAGAACCAATAATATACTACTTGAGCCTCTAATGTTGCAGTTCCTACAAGTCCAAAAGTGTTATGAAACTCTTTCTTTTTCTCATATCTCTAAAGAGTTCAATATTACCACTGACCAACTTCGAAATGAAGCTTTGTTGTTACAAGAAGGAACCTCAATCAACAAGAGCTAATAGAAGGGAACCAAGTTATTGCCATTATTAATATGTTGTTCTAGTGCAATTTTTCTCTTTCTTTTAGATATTTGATGTAATGATAGCATATGAGCTATATGAAACCATAAATTTTTGTAAAGGCTGCCATCAAAGAGCCTAGGATGTGAAGGAAGTCATAGGTTAGAAAAGTAGACAATCTAAAGGAAGTTTTTTTTTAACCATTATTTTTTAACAAAGATGTATATTCCCATTTCACCTTGAAATATAAAGTATAATGCATTTTTCTTAGAAAAAAAGGATTTATAATTTTGATGAATCAAACATCTTTGAAAAATGCATAAAGAGAATTTGCATTGAAAAGAAATTGAGCCTTGAAATCCTATGATAACTATTGCAAAGAAATAATCAACTTGAATCTAGTATCACCCAATGGAATTTGCATTGAAAATAAGTTGAGCCTTGAAATCCTTTGTAACTATTGCAAAGAAAGAATCAACTGAAATCTAGTATCACCCACTGCAAATTTACAATTAGGAGTAACATTACTAGATTCACATATCACCCATACCGCAAATGAATAAATAACTTGAATGTGGCATCACACAAACTAAGATGAACAATTGCAAGTAACCTACAAATTTCCAAAACTCATAACTACATCACACATTGTACATTATGGGACTACTAGACTATCAAGTACAAATTTTCCACAAGGAAAGTAGAATGCATAAGATTCACAAGAGTGCAATGGAATAACGAAACCTAGTTTTGGAATGTCTAAGATTTCATAACTTACAATGCAAATACATGATGAAAAATACAATCTTATCGAACATAAAAAATGAGATTACTAATTAAGACAACTTACAACCTAAATACATGATGAGAAATATAAATGCCACCTACATCAACAATGTGCAAGTTTTAATAATTTAGAATCCAAATACATAATGAAAAATACCAATCGAGCTCATGGGGTTAACTCAACCTATTGTTGCCAATGTTGTTGGTCATTTAACTAGTTCTATGGGAGCAAAGTGTGCTTGGTTCGAATCCCTATGGGCAAGGCATGCTAGTATATGAAGACAAGGTTACCAAGGATACTATCCACAAATGTAGGAAACATCTCTTAGGTTTCCCTCTAGGTTTTCCAAATAGATAACAACAAATTTGAATGAAAAATACCAATTGAACACAAATGGTTAACTCAACGTTGTTGGGCATTTAACTAATTCGATACCAAGATGTGCCTGGCTTGAATCAATAGAGTTAGGTGCACTAGTCTATGTGGATGGGTTTACTAGAAATGCTATTCACAAACTTAGGAAAGCATCCCTTGAGTTTCCCATGAGGTTTTTCTTAGATAAAAAACAAAAAAATACTAATTTCGTCGAAAATAGAATAAAAATACCAATTCTCCCTAACAATTTGACAGAAAAACAAAAATTAGTTTTAACTAAAAAAATTACTCATGCTGAATCTCACAAAAGGCTTGATAATTTTTTTGGTTAAAATAGATGATACCTAATTGAAGTGGAAATTGGAATAAGTTGCCTTTAGGTGTAGGCCCTATTTTACTTATGGATAAAAAAAATTATAATTACCTTGAACTTGCAATAGGAGACCAAGAAATCCTTATAAAAGGCTATTATAATTATTCAATTTATTGATACATGTTTCCAATCTTTATTAAATCCTTAATCATTTATAATTTATTTTAATATATTGCATTTTACCAACTATTCCCATAGTATATTCACATCTGCATCAACAGCTGCTCGTATGCCTCTTGATGTAAGCTTTTGTCTAGTACATCCAATATGCCTGATATGCCTCTTGATGTAAGCTTTTGTCTACTACATCCAAAATGCTTTTTATACATGACTATGTTAATAAATTCTACCATCCTCGAGCAAAACCTTTTTTTTGGGTCAAGGACATGCAGCATGGCTTGCGACCTTGCTTTACCAAGACTTGATCCATGCTTTGCTTAACTTCAAGTCCAGATGCAGAAAAGCCCAATGTCTTTTAAGCATCAAATCACGCACATCCTAAACTGCCACAGATACTTATCTAATTTTCCTGTGATTTTTCCTCAAAACTTGTAAATTATACACCTTAATACCTCATCTGCCGACTGAAAATAAACAGTAAGTCGAGGCTTTATCCCTAGTTGGGAATAAGGTGTTATATATACACCCCCTCGTAAGAGGTATATCAGGAAACACACGGAGGCTCAGCCATACACAAATAATTGATCAACACAGAGACTCTATGTATGCATTACTTGAGACTAACAATGCTAGTGCCTTCGACTTGAATTTAAGAATGTAACAGAGCTTAATGCAACTTTAAAAAATCAATGTTTCAGTAAAGACAATTTTCCGCTCATATACATATGGGTAGCAGTGGAAATCTCAAATTTTTCAAGTACTAGTGTCAATATGGAGTTTCTGTAAAAGCAGCATAGTGCTTAGGTTATTTTTATTGCATAGTGTAACAACCAATGGTACTTACTAGGTCTAGTTCAATAACAAGATATCAAGAGATGGAACCTTTCTCTTGTATTCATCCAAGACAATGCCATCTAGCTCCAGTAATGGACAATGCCTCTAGATGTGATCCGACAATCAATACATGTAATTTCGTATGTTTCTAGCTGTCTTCCAGAATCCACACATTTGATTGTGTGTGATTATACCTTCTCTGGCACCATGTTGAGAACTGTACACAATGATGCAGCCCGTCAAGTAAGACTCTGATTGAGGAAAAATAGATTATCCTAGCTATAATTACAGGTTTGCTCTACTCAGCAAGATGATGTTATACCAACCCGCAACTATGGTGAACTCTGCAACAAAAGAACACTCCTTTACTTTCAGTTGAATACATATGCGCATATGACATCTGAGAGTAAGGCTCATGAAGGCACCCATCTTTATATTCTCAGAGATGTCTTAGCTCTGACTTTTCTGAAAATAATCTAAAGAACGCTCTTTAAGGGATGAAAAAACCATGAATCCTCCGAAGCATTAATATAACTGAGCAGATGGATTTCTGGAGATCATCTAAAACTGAAATAGTCCCTCTTGTAGGAACAAGAGACTCCAGTGATAAATAATAAAATAATGAAAAGAACTAAAAGGAATTGTGTTCAAGATCAAGGGGCTGTTGCAAACATTCCTCCGGATTTGCATAGAAATAGTCCTCTTCCTTTGGTCTATCAGGAATAGCTATTCTTTTTGTTGGTTCTCCCATCCGGTCTGCATGTACTTCATTAACAGCACGGGCAAATTCATCCCAATTTAAGGTCCCATTGTTATATTGGTCAAAAAGTCCAACCAGACGTTTCCTGTCCAACAAGATTGTTTTCCGAAATCCTAAGAATCTGCAGAGCACAAGGCATCAATGAACCATAAAATAAGTAAAAAATTAAATCTATGATGAATAAAAATATGCCATGCTTCAGACATTTGTCTAGAAATTAACAAAGTTAAATTTGAATAGTGGTTAAATAGTTTGTGGACGTAAGTTGCAATTAAATTACAAGGGACATAAAAGTTAGGGATCTGTAAAATCTACCTTCGGTGCCCTTCAACAACTTTTGCCATATTTCCATCATATGTTGGAACAAACACATCACTCTCTCGAGAGACGATGTAATCCAGGGCAGCCATTTGGGATGAGTGATTTTGGAAAGGCCTCAAATCCTCAGGATTAAGAAGCATTTCTTTTCTAACCTGTTAAACCTTTCACATTAAAAGATGGCCTAGAAAATGAAAGACGAATACCTTCCAACAACAGTATCAAAAGACAAGGCAGCCTTTAATCACTTCACATACCATTTTGGGATAAGCTGCGGATAGGGTGGACATCCTCCTTTCTCCACCATATATTTCACCAGCTGCAATATAAATCTGCATATTTTTATCAAAATGAAGTGCCTGCAAAACCAGTGCAGTCTCTTCTGGTGTTAATGGACATAAGCCATCCAGTCGTTTCAGTTCAGAATTGATGACTTTTTCCTTCCACCATGGATACGCATACCTGACAGGGAATTGCAGATCACTACTGTTAAGAAAAACCTTAGAAATGACTTCACGAGGAAAAGAAAGACTTTCATTATTTTGAACAATAACTCACCTCATTCTGGTGAGTTCCTCAGCCTCTCCATCACTACAACCATGAGTACAGCCAGAGAAAGCCAGCATATCCATTTCATACCGAAGATGTAAGACCAAAAATGGCCCATTTTCGCTCAATATTTTTAAGAGCCTTCGGCCTAACTCTTCAATTTGTGCAGTAAACCGAAGAGCATGGTAATTTGCACGGCAACGTAGCTTTTGGATCTCTAATGGCAAACCATTATTAGCTAGCCGTGCATCTGTCTTGTTCAAATGCAGAACTTTGTATTTCTGTATCAGTGGAAGAATCTGCAGGATGAAGAGTAATATATTTAGCAGGTTGTAGGGGAGAACAAAAAATTGTTAAAAATTAGTAAAAGACAGATTGCTAAATGTAGACTAATAAATCACCAAACTACATCTACTCTACCTGATGAAGGTAGTACGATATGTTTGACCAGCTCACAGGAGGCATGGAAGGTACCATTCTCTGCTGTACTCTGTTCTTTAGTCTTGGGGGAAGTTCTTTGAGTATTCGAACTTCATCTCTCAAAGATGTAATAAAGTGATCAACATCAAATATGTCTTTGAATTCACTGCCAAAACAGAAATTCACATTTTTTATTAAGAATGGACAAACACTTCCGGAGCATAAAATCTCCCCACCACTAGCTATTCACATAGAAAAAAGATACCAACACTGAAAAAACCAACCAATTCTTTGAATCTATTATATGATTATCACATATCAACTTACCTTGGGTCTGCCCAGAATGATGTTTTGTCCAGTTCTGGTACAACCAATGTCACATTAAGATACCTTGCAATAGCAACCATGTCGCATATCTGTAATTAAACAAAGGGAAACAATAATCAGGCTATACACAGATTGCCATATTCATACAAAATAGACACTCTAAACTTACTACAAATTTCTAAGCCACGACATATCTTACAGACGAGAAATCCTGTCTGGAACATAACGTTTTGAGTACAGCAGCACACATACCGCTGCTCGCATCTGATTTAGGCCTCCATTGCAAGACACCAGAAGATAACCATTGTTTTTATACACTCCTGTAGTAGGCAGGAATCAGCCCAAAGAATTTCAGTTTAGAAGCATTTTCTAAAAGAATGATCCTAAAATGTATTAATTTTAAGCAGTTTAGAAGCACTTAAAATGAGATGCTAAGTATATGGCACTCCCAACTAACAGAAAGCTTCATAAAATGGCATTAACGGATAGAAATTGCAGCTGTACTGAGAATAATGAAGATGTTGGACATGTTTTTTGAAGGTGTCCATTTGCTAAGGACTGAACTTGTATCCAGGAACATTTTATAGGAATGATTATATCACAACTCTATTCGGGGGCTGTCCTTCTCAGGGATCCTTGGTGCTGCCACAAAATCTGTTTGAGGTGTCTAGCAGTAATCAGGATGGTCACTCTTGACTTCTTATGGTGAAATGTTTTTACCAGGACATTTGAAGATTTGCCCAAGGGTAATCATAATTGATAAATTCTTGATTGTGCACTCTATAGCTATTCAATGTTCAGCTTATCTGATTGCCTTAAGAAATGATTGTGAAAAGCTAGATATGGGAGTTAAATCCCATGCATTTGCCTTGTCTGAATGGGTAGGTAGGGGGGAGGCTATGTTAATGTAGATGGCTTCGCATGTACTCTTTGACCAGATGATCATTGCATTCCTCTCAGTAATACAAGTATCGACTTTTTCAAGATTAAAAAGGGTTTCTAAAGTATCTCTGATTCAGACCATGCCAAATTCAGAAGTAAAATACAGTCAAACAAACAGTTTTTTTACAATGTTAAAGCAATATCGAGTAGAACATTGATACCATGAGCTACTGACACAAGACCATAAGGATGGAAAAGAACACAAATTGCACAAACTCAACAATTTGAGCAAAAACAAAAAAATTGATAATGTACAAAGTCAACTGTACTTGTGCCAAGATAAGCAAGGTACACTTTGTACCCAAGTGGGGGTGGCAATGATCCATCAACTCTTCATGCACATGTGTAGCAGTGCACTAAATCTGGACTGTCCATTGAGTGCATTAAATGGGGATGCTAGTGCAGACTACTTTAATATTCACCTTGAGTTTGCAAGCTAGGATGCGTATCTCAAGTTTACATAAATGACAAGTATCAAGAGTTGGAACTACAAAACCTCCAGCTTAACTTCAAGGTGCATATCAAACCCAGGTATAAATGGATCTCTACTAGTTTAGACTACTGGGAGATAGAGCAAAGTGGATGAGAATCAATTGGGCATCAGAAAATTGATCAGATTTTGAATATGAGGCACAAATACGTGAATTGACAATTTTGAGACCAATGTAAACATGAAAGTGATTCAAATGGTAATAGCATGAACTCCACAGTTCCAAATGTTAATAGCATGAATGGTTTAGCAGGAAAAAAAACAGTAAGTTAGATATATAGTAGTTAAATCTCATGCAATTGCATTGTTACATGAGGAGGTAGGGGAATGACTATTTTGATGTATCGATGGCTTAGAAATGAGGATGTACTTTATGAAGTGCTAGCAGTTACAAACCTTTCAACAATACAAGTTTCGATGGAAAAAAGGGTTACTAAAGTATCTCTTGCATATCGGACCCAAGTTTATATTGATCTGTGCTAGTTTAGGCAATGGAGGATACATCAAAGCATATAGGAACCAATTGGCATTGGGCATTGCAAGCATGAGCTCGTTGTAGACCCAATCTAGACACGAATGCAAATTGAATACTTCATGAATGCATTCGCTATGTAGATTCCAATTCTAATTGCTTGAATGGCTTAATGCAAAAGGAACAGTACGCTAGATGTATAGCAGTTAAATGATTATGTGGGGAGGGGGGCTATTTCAATGTATGTAGTCTTTGAAAGAGATAACAGTTGTAGCCCCTTTCAATAACATATGTTTCGGAAAAAAATGGGTTGCAAAAACATCTCTGATTGAGATCTCGCCAATCAAAGTAAAATGTCATCAAACAAACAACCCAGTAGTCAGAGGGATTTACAATCTGCAGAGAAAAATGAAGTAGAATGTTGATCCCATTAGCTGACATGATAAAAGGATGGAGCTGAATGCAAATGGCATGCAGTCAACAATTTGAGTTTAAAGAAATTTATAATATTACCAGTATAATTTATAAATCAATTTCCAGTGGTGGCCAAAAATGGCCAATGGAACTAGAAAAGGTGCATGATCGAGTATGCAATGGGAGGGCCTAGTGCATCTCCAACGAAGGAAGATGAGAATTAGAGAAAGACAAAAGAAGACAAAGACCAGAAAAAATAATGAGAAATGACTTTAGATCTAGAGGCAATGTTGATGAAGCGTGAGAATTAGAGAGATAAAAGAAGACGAAGACCGGAAAAGATAATGAGAAAGGACTTGAGATCTGGAAGCAATGTCGATCAGCCACTCTCCTAGCATTTGAGGATGTTGATCTCTACATTACCTGACTGATCTCCTAAATGCGGTCTGATACCAAGATCTTTTACGGCGTTAGACCGTCCAAAGTCTGAAAGTAACGTAGTTACGATGAGAGGGAAGTATGAACCATGAGAAATAGGGTTTCCAGTTTAAAAACTGAGCATTCATGAATTACTAAAATTTAGATGATGAGGCCCAAATATGGAACTCCGGATCGCTGCAAGCAGAAATTCTTTGGAGACCGAAGTGAAGATGAACGTGAGCTCAATATCTATTGAAAGTGGACCGCAATGCTAATAGCCTGAATCTTAAGAATGGCTTAACAGAAAAGGATTTCAAGGGGTTCGGAATGGCTTAACAGAAAACGATTTCAAGGGGCTATGGGCAGGAAATGCAGATGTTTAGTAATAAGCCAATGCTGCAACATTCACACCGGGTCTATCAAAACTTACTCTTTGGTGGCAGAACGATCTTCTGGAGGGCGGCCGATTTCTGGGTAAAGAATGTTTGAGAGGATTCATCGGGATGAGTAAAGCAAGAGGGCAGGCCTTTAAGCACGCGATGCCCCCATAATTCTCCCAGCGCAGTGAGCTGAATCGCGCATGTCCAGATCAAGAACGTTGACGTGACACGAATAATCCAAACCTGGGTGCGAGAACGAGGATGGGCTACCGCTGAATGTCTGAATTTCTCGGCCTTCATCTGACCCCCAGCCACCAGGCATTTCAATCCCATCTGCCCTCGCAAACCCTTGGAGTTCCCCTTCTCAGTCGCGGGCTCTCCTTTGCACATTTCCACCACCCGTACTTTCCTCTCTTTTCCTATTTAGCATACTCTTGTGGGATTCGAACAGGGTTCCACGAAAAGCCGAAGCCGAGCAGTTGGTTTTAATCACCCCAGGCCTCGGCCGCGTGACGTCACGTTTTCGAAACTCCGCCGTCATACAAGAAAATTCACGACCTCTGCCATTGCGAGTTTCAAAGATCCCTCCCGTCTATTCACAGCACCATCGCTACAAATTCACGATTCAAGCATTGCAAAATGTCGGTTGGGCAGCGAAGAGATGCCTCCATAGTTAATGCGTAAATGAATGCAGAGGTTCGAGGTTCGAATCCTTTACGGCTCCTGACCCGCTTCAACGCCCACCCCCTCGAGGCCTCAAATTTATTTCTCTCCGGGGTCCCCTTTCCTCCCTTCTTACCTGTCAACAATCACCACCGAACGAACACAGCGGGATTCACAAAATCGACCTGGCTAACCCCGATTTTACCGACTCAGACGCTGGATTTTCATGTCCCGGGAACTGAAACTCCTAAACCCCTTTCATGCCGGAGCCAATGGACGACCGTTGTCCTGCCAAGTGTCCCAATCAGTGGCGTTGGCATTTTAATGCAGCAGCAACAACAAAACAATGAAACGATGAAAATACATTCCCCTCTGCGATTCGAACGCTCGACCTCAACACATGCGCCGCAGATTTAGTCGCTCGCAAAAATCTAAGCGCGTGGATCCCGTGAGGTAAGTCTCACTTTGCTTTTCTCTTTTCACCATCGGTTAAAAAACTGAAGTACGCGGACTGTACGGAATGTTGGCGCGATTAAAAAAGAAGGTGAAAGAGAAAACTTCACTGACAGTCACATTCCTGTTAGAATAAGGAAAACCAGCATTCAATGCCAACTGTAAACAGCGTAATTGATTGGTGGATCGCATCCCCCGCCAAACTGGACGGGCCTAGATTTTAAGCCGCGGGTCCCACGGTCAAATTGGCCCAGCTGGCATTAATGATCCCTCCAAATCGGCATCTTTGTCGACGTGTCCCTTTATAGCTTCAGATAACTCAGCGTCTTCTCCGAGCCACACGTGTACCATTACCGTTGGCATAGTGATGACATCATCGTTGCCTTGCTGGACATCGTTAGTAATTTCCGTTAATCGAAATTTACTGCCGTGAATTTCATCATTAATTTAACGGCCCGTCGTGTTCACCGACACGGTTTTGAAGGAAGCTCCGTTCTAATCCACCGCTCACCGTCGATTGTGGTGGATCGAACCTGTACTTATATGACACGTGTATGGACAAACGGCGACGAACGGTTTCGAATTTCGACAGTAAACGTCAAAATCAGAACTAAACTTTGACACGGGAAATATGCAGTTTTGGTTGGTCCAAGACGTCGCTTTCGACCGACAATCCGTCCGTCCATTTGCATCCTATAATAGTCTGATGCCAACTATGTTTTCTTTACCTAAATTCTGTAACAAAAACACATCGAGCTAGGTACTAGTAAAATATTTGGGAAATAAACCGTGGTATTATAATTTGAAGAATGTTTAACATTTTATTATTATTTTGATTTTTTTGGGGTTGTTGTCAAAGTAGTAAGTGTGGGTTTCAGCCCTAAGGGTTAGCTCAATTGGTAAGAAGTGTGAACACTTTCTCAGTACAGGGAGGTCACGAGTTCAAGCCTTGAGTCCTAAGGGGTTAGGCTAGTCCTTATTGAGTAAGTGTGGGTTTCAATTCTAATATTAGAAATCATGAAGTTTTTTTTTCAAGTGATTGTTCACCATTTGTTAGAGGGTTAACACCTGTTATTCCGGAGAATCAAGGTTTGATGCCAGCATTACACTCATTACATAGTCAAAGTCGGCTCCCAAGGAGCAAGTGTCACAAAGCTAGATTTGAACCCGAATGGGGAGGACAACAACATTCCTCCCAACCTCTCTATTAACACTTCAAATCACCTCTTCAAATCAATGAAAAGGGAATCACAAATTGAAGTTCAATAATTATGCTCTATATCCCTCAAAGAAATAATATGCACAATATACTTTAGGTAAACCTATAAAATACACCAATTCAAAAATATCTCAATCAAAAATGTTTTTATAAAATATGGTACATGTAAAATGTAATAATTAATGTTGTGTACAACTTTTAGATCATTACTATTCACTCACTTATGGTTATTTTGGTCATTTTACAAATCATTTTAGTTTAAAGGATTTGGAAGAAGGGAATGAATAATAAATTAAAAAAAAAAATTGATATATTTTTTAAAGGAATTGGAAGAAGGGAATGAACAATAAATTAAAAAAATTGTTTTCAATACATTAAAAATGTTGTTTGGATTAAATGTATCTTTCAAAATAAAATAAAACTTCATTGTTAATTTTTTTTACTATACAAGAAAAAAATCGTATTGCTTTATAAACTTTATTTCCAAAATATGATTATTGTTTTTATTTTTCAAGGAAAAACTTGTGAGATCCCCTCTCTTTTTTAAGATACCTAGATGGAGGGCAACTCAAGCACCAATTACAATAGTGGCTTTACCCCAATTTGAACATGTGACCTATGAGCTCCTTGTTAACAACACGCCTTGGGTGGATGGTTCAACCAATTGAGCTAACACTTGAGGCTTTTTTTGAATTAACTCATCACATCCTCAAGTACTTAAGCAAGAGTGAGATTGTTAGTACATTGCCAACCCCAATAAGCCCATAACTATTAACATGTAAACATGACACAAGAGGGATTTGAACCTGAATAATAAGAATAAGATGTCCTCTCAACCACCGAAGATAAACCCAATTGATAATGGTTTAGAAACATCTCACCCACCCTCAAGCACTTAAACGAAACTAAAATTATTTGCTAATAAATCAATACACAAAAAACACACATATCACATCCATAATTTGACTCTAAACAAAAAATATAACGACTTCTCTATTTAACTACCCAAAATAAACTAAATTAACATAATATAATTATTAGTACAAATCTTCCTTACTTACACTATCTAACCAATCTCTTTCCAATCCAAAAGTAATCACCTCCAACTTCAACTTCAAGTGCAGGGACAAAAATGAATGGCTAAATTCCTATGGTTCACCTCTATATGCTCAAAGAAAAGGTAGGTCAAATAGAATACTCCACCTCTATTTCCATAATCTTATCAAAATAAAATTGATTATGATGGGTAAGCATTTTCAATCATTGAGATTCACCTACTTACAATTTTGTCTTTCTCCAAATCATTTCTTCAATAAATAATTACAAGGAAGAAATAACCACTTCTCATTGAAAGCTCGACTCACTTATGTTTCCCAAAAATGTGGAGCAAGCTTTGTGCTTATAACAATTCTCAATAAAATAGATCGTTAGTGTATGGCCCTTTTTGTGGTGCTAAAAATGTATTGATGTTAACAGGTTTTCCTTAATAGTATTCCAAGTATGTTTAATACTTTTGTTTCCTTTAGTATAATTTTTTTATTGGTTTGTCTTACTAGGTAAAGAAACCTATATGCAAATGGGACTTACTACAATGGACTCATTTCAACGATGTTGTTTATTTAATAATTAATCATTGATAAAATAGGTCATCAATTCATGAAGGTCATGTTCATTATACTTAAATAGCAATAACAATCATGATAACGAAAAAAAAATGATTTATTAATGTCTTATTGTGTAATAGGAATAAGAAGGAAAATCTAACTTATAATATAATATAACAAGAATAAAAAAGATAATATAAAATGTGTAAATATGAATAAGAAGGGGAATCTAATTTATAATATAATAACAAGAATAAGAAAGATAATATAAAATGTGTAAATATTTCTTCATAAAATTAAAGATTTTAAAATTAATAATAAATAATTATGGTAATGGAATTTTTTAATAAGAAAAGAAAAAAATTAATTTTCAATTGTTTTATCAATAGTAAAAATAGAAAGAGAATTCAGAGGTGGCAAGTGTGAGGATCATTCTCAATCTCAAAGAAAATCTAGAATTGAATTATCCCCAAGGTCTTGGCATAGCTATCAACAATCATGTTGAGATTTATGCCCTCTTTCGAGGGCTCATAATTATTTACCTTAAATGTATAAGGTTTCTCGTTGTATTAGGGGATTTGGTTATTCTTATCAAGCTTATGACCAAACATCATCTATTAGTTGAAGGCTATATAGCACATCATATAGCAAGATTAAAGGCATAAGCATCTTGGTTCCAAGACATATCGTTTTATCACATCTTGCGAGAGTTTCATTATCAAGCAAACTCTCAGGCTACCAAATGAAGGAATTACACAAAATTAAGGGGAGGTTTCATATCGCCCAATCCCTTAAGTTAGAACCCTCGAACTTATGGTCTTAATCAAATTAAATGATAAGAGCATCCAATCTATCACGTTGCGACGTATTCAAAGCAATTAAAGGTCATCATATAAATCGTAATTAAGGTTGAGTGCACTCATTGTAAGGCACTACATATGCCATCCATTCCTCTATGTTGCCACTTTGAACTCAAAATTTTTAATCCTAGTCTTGTAGGTGAGATTGTGGAATATGGTGTTCTCTATCGGTCTTTATCGTCATTATGAGCTTCCCTTGACGCCATTAAATTTTAAGGTATGGTATGTCTCAACACTGTGGTTTAATGATTATCATGTTGGTAGCTTGAATGAAGAAGGCTCAAGTATTCTATGGCTTTGTTGGGAAAACATTCTTTCCATTATGTGGTTTTATGCAATCTCTCCTCTAGTAGTATGTCAATTTCTTATGATTTTTGGCGGATTGGAGAACCTTTGGTATGGGGATTCAATGCTTTATTGGTTCAATTCTTCTATTTTGTGCTTCCTTTGTTGGTCTTGAGTGTTGGTAGAGGACTACATGATCTATGTGCATTTGTTCTTTTGGTTTAGGGGTGCTTTTTTTGCTTTAGGTGGTGGGAGTTGATCCCTTCAGTTTAGTCATGGTCTCTCGTTAACAACATTCAAGTGGGTCAACGCTTGCTCGACTCTCTTGAAGCCTTGGAGGTCAACCTTCATGGATTTCCTTGGGTGCCATGGGAAATGTTAATGGGGCATTCATGAAATTCAAAGGATTCTTCGAAGGCATGAATAATACATAACAATACTTCAATTTTTTTAGTGACAACCATAATGCATAGCAATGAACATCCATGTTGCTCTAAGAATGCAGCGGTAATGGCAACACTCATGCAACAAAAGACACAATTGCAAGCTTTGGAAGCAAAATGTTTGTAGCCTAGACATATGGTAGGAAATCTCATTAAAAGTTCTTGGATCAATTGCCTCGAATCTCCAAAATCATTAAGTTGGACACCTTAAGAACTCAAAAACGAAAAAATTGTCCCAATTACTTGAAAACATGAATCTTGAAAACCAAGGATCACAGTTTCATAATAGGCAAATGTAAAACATAATAAAGCTCAAAGCATACACACCTTTCATTAAAACACAATTTTATACTTGCAACATCGAAAAGATTGGTTTAACTCTAATAAAATGTTTGTATTAATTTACTTTCCAATTTGACTACATCTTATTTAATACAAACTTATACCCATTCAATAAGAAAGAGAATATAAAACATGTAAACACAATTATAAAGTTAAATGCATAATAATAAACACTTCTATAAAATATTTTTCCCTTTCAACTTTAGTATTAATGTGTATATATCCTCATGAGAATATTTTGTCGGTTTTACAACCGACAATGCTTACTATTCAAATTACACTATAGAAACGACAAAGTAAAATGACTCACTATTATCAAACCATAAGCTTTAAAATAAGTTCACAAGGTTTTTTATGACCCCAACAAATGAGATCGTTTACACGACATCCCTATTGCCCTTTAAAAAACATTTCAATATGCCCACTTTTATTTAGTGTCCCCACTTATATTCTCACCCGGGATCCACAAGATTTGAAAGTGACAATTTATGGATTTTATCGTAAATTCTTTAGACATAATTTTATGAGCACCGCCATCCCATTACACAACAAAGTGCACGAATGCCCACATTCTACCTGAGACCACAAAAAAAGAGTCACGAGAACAAAGGGTGGTTGGCTATAGTGGTATTTTATTGGAGTACCAGGTAGCTTCTAGTTCTTTTCTATGTTTGATGTGATCAAAATTGACTTATCTATTTGAGATGATCAAAATTGGCTTATGTATTTTATTTTAATGTAAATGTTAAGAGTAAGTTAAGCATTTCTTTGACGATTTTTTTTGAGAATTCAACAATGTGATTTTTTTTTTGAAATTGATATTTTTATTGTTTAAATTGCAAAAATAAATTCAACATTCTCGATTATTATTAGGACATCCAACAACCTGAAACTGTAATTTCATCAATTTCTATTGGATTTTAGTTAAAAAATTGTCCAAAAACAGGTGTAAATCGTCAATTATTTAACATACACCTAAATTTATGGTTAAAATTGAGAATAAATGAATAAAGTATTAATGTTAATAAAATTTATATTGAAAAATACAATATCAGATAAAAATTATAATTTTAAACTAAGTGTTTAATTTAATTAGTTATTGTTAATGTTGTTGGGTGTTTTTTTTTTAACAGAAATGAGAAGTGAAATTTATATTATATAAAGGAAAGATTACAAACGCCCCTAGGGAAGCAATGCATCAACAAAATCTTAATAAGGTCCAAAACTAGAGATTCAGAACAAAACATAGCTACAAACTCCTCCATCAGTTCATCGATTTTACATCCTTTACCAAAACTGGTTATGCTGCTTCTAACGTAGTAGACTTTAACAAATTGTTTTCCTATCAAAATGCAAAAAAAATCTATAACTTAAGCATAGAAAGAGAAAAGACTTCTTTCTTGTGCATTAACTTCATCCAGTTATGGCTATGGGGATGGCCTCAGCTTGCTCTCCTCCTGGTTCACAGTTGAAAGGGTATACACCATTAACATATGCATGTATTCCATCAATAATTTCCTTTAACCGAACGAATCTGCTCTCATCTTGTTTGACATTGTTCAGGCTTTGCTCCTGCAACAAGCGACACAATTCCACCACACATTTGAGCAACCCATCCAATTTGGTAGTCAGGTCCCTTTCCATATCCGTAACACACCTCTTTATCTCTTTGACTTCCTTGATTTGAACTTTGTACCCGGTCTCTACGTCCTCTAGTCACGTTTCGAAGCGCATTAAATCCATACTAGTATGTATGGACTCTTCTAGACTAGCTTTGGAAACCTCAAAAATACACCTCGTCATTTTCTTGAGGTCTGTTAAATCCCCTTTAATACTACTAATCTCATTCATGGCATACTGTAATACTGGATCCTCCTCCGGGTGGTGCAACCTCACATCCTTTCTCAAATCGGAACCTCTTTTCGCCATATCAGAATTCTTCTGAGTAGGCAGAATCACTCGTATAGCAGAATTTCCAGAGCAATGCAAATAGAAGAAAGAAGCTTGAAGCTCCCTTATAGCATCCGGCACTGAAATTGAAGGGGGGTCGGCCATTAAAAACCTGAGAACTTCGTACCCTTTGCCAACTTGCTCAGCACAAGCAAGGAGAGGGGGAGTAAATGAAAGGGGATTATGACAAGACTCTCCCATGCCAGCTATAACTTCGCTTCTTCCATCTTTCATCCCACTTCTATAATGCCGACTATCAACGTTGAACCTATCGAGCGACATTAATTTGGGCATTGGAAATCACAACACCATTTAACGGTGGAAGGGGAGTCATTAAGGGGAAAATCCCCTTCCTTTAATCTTGATCCTAAGTTGGCCAACCGATTCACCACCCATTTAAGCATCTTCTAACATGGTAAAAATGGATCTTAGAGGTTCTAGGAAACAAGTTGGAGATTCTATATTGGAAGCCATTCTTGATTTTCTTATCCTTTTGCCAAATATTCATGGCATGAATAACAATTCGGGAGTCGCCAAAGTCGACCATGAAGTCTTCAATCTAAAGGTCATACATACACTCCATCCCTTGCGTTAGTGCAACCTATTCAACATAATTATTGGTGCACTTATCCAGACCCCACGCAAATGTTCTAATGAATTTTCCACCAAGATCATAAATGACCCCTCCCACATCTTCCGCCCCTAAATGTTGTTGGATCTTTAGCTAATTATATGTTAGAAGATATTTAACCTAGATTTTTCTAAGTAAGTCAGATTAATTTACAATGATAAATTGTGCAATTTGAATTTCCCTAAATGAAACATATTAAAGAAAAAATTGAAATCATCTCTAAAAGAAAAAGTAAGCAAAGGACAGGCTCGACAACAGTGTGGCAGATTATGTAATATCTAATACCTCTTTATATAACCGTATGTTAAATCTAGACATTCTGCTCGACCATGAACCTGACTCATTTCATAGACCTCTAGTTGTAACCTTCAATTTTGTCATGCATAGAGGGACCACATAAGACAATCCTCATAGTCACAAGCATTTGATTTTAGATAGAAAGAAGGACGATAGAAAGAAGGACGATCTTTTCATAAATGATTTAAAAAATAACTTGTTCCCTCTTTCTAGTACAAACAATATAGAAGTTCTTTACCATAATTTCACCATGGCCCTCTCTTCCTCCATTAGCAAGTTCTCCATCGAAATTTTGGGTAAAAAGAATAATAGGAAAACCAACCCTTGGTATGATAATGACTGCAAGTGTGCTAGAAGAGCCATCAAGGAAGCGACTGAAGAGTCTCTAAAATTTGACAAGATAAATAACTACAAAGCCCTAATTAAAAGAAAAAGAGGCATTATATATGTATAAAAAGTAGGAGCACCTTTTACACCTCTCGAAGGTGGCTCCTAAGAAGTTATGGAGACAAATCCTAACTAGTAAAACTAAAGAGAATAATAAGATAGCTTTGAAATATCGGGATTCCTATCTTCAAAAGCTCTACGAATCCTCGAATGTTATTAACAACACTCAAAACCTTCTTGCATTAACATAAGTTTTCTCATTAGAATACATTGACTTTAGTATCAAGCACCTAGTAAATGGAAAATCTAAAGACATTGAAGGTTATCAAGCTGAAATCCTGAAAATTGGAGGAACTGTTCTCATTCCTTACATCCACAAGCTCTTCAATTTGGCTGTCACGCAAGGTTTCCCTATTCCTTGGACTCAGAGCCTCATCATCCCTATCTTTAAGAGAGGCAATACAAATAACCCCTATAATTTTCGAACCATTATGATTAGACCTCTCTTAGCCAAGCTTTATGGTATCATTCTAGAAAAGAAAATCAGTGTTTGGCTTGAAAGTGAAGGTAAGCTAGCCAAAGGCCATGCAGGGTTTAGAAGACATCACTCTACCACAAATCAACTCATTACTCTTAGGATAATTGCGGAAGAGTGTCGCAATATTAAATCCAATCTCTTTTGCTGCTTCATGGACTTTAGGAAAGCTTTTAATACTGTGCCCAGAAGTAACTTGTGGAATAGATTAGAAGAGCTAAAGGTTCCTTTAGAGTTGAGAGCTGCCGCGATAATGTTGTACGAGAAATTCATTACCAAATTTAAGAGTTATGAGGGGTGGTCGAAAGATATTAATTGTAATATTGGAGTAAAACAAGGATGCCCCCTCTCCCCTACCCTTTTTGGCATTTACATCAATAAACTAGAAAGTTGTTTAGAAGAGGCAGGTTGCGTAGGAACGACCTTAGCTGGAATAGTTGTAATCCTCCTTCTCTATGCCGATGATATTGTTCTTTTGGCAAGGAGTCCCTCTGACCTTGATACTCAATTAAGGATTCTCAAGGATTTTTGCTCTCACGTGGGTATGTATGTTAACACTAACAAAACCAAAGTTATGATTATCAAGTCTAAGAAAGACACCTATGCTAATTTTGTTTATGACAATAACAACTTGGAGGAAGTTCCCTCTTACAAGTATCTCGGAATTGATATCCATCACAAGCTCAACTGGAACTATAGCATTGAGAAAAGGATTAACGAAGGGTGGAAAGACTATTTTGGCCTAGAAAACAATTGCAAATCAACAAATCTGGTGATGTGGGATAAAAAGAAGTTCCTTTTTGAAACTCTTGTCACTCCCGCTATCTTGTATGGTTTTGAAGTTTGGGGGTGTAGCATCTCTCGAGAGTCTTGGAGAAAGACCGAGCAAATTCAAAAACATTTTATCACATATAATCTCAAAATTAAGTGCAACACACCCTATCCCTTTCTCCTTATGGAAGTGGGTCTCTCCCCCATTGAAAGCATAGCTATGTATAGATACTTGATGTACAAGAACAAGATAAATGACATGGCAGACCAGAGACTCCCTAAAATTGATTTAAATTCTAGTCAAGGCGATCTTCAGCTCAAGAGAGGTTGGTACAAAGACGCCATGGCTTGGTTAAGTCATTGGGGGATTGATGAAAACACCGCTTTGCAAGATATCAACAACCTAAAAAAACTATCACATATAAGTTCAAAGCAAGAATGTGGGACGAGAAAGAGTTAGAAGGTAAAAGAAAGTTAAGATATTACAAGGAAGTCATTAATCCTAATATGGAAGACCAAACGTACCTCTCTATCTTAACAAGTTCAAAGAAGAAGATTAATATAGCCAAGATAAGAACGAACTCCCATGAGCTTCATAACGAAACAGGACGATGGACAATTCCTAAAATACCATGGGAGGAAAGGATCTGCCAGCTCTGTGAGTCCATGAGCGTTGAGGGCGAATCTCACTTTCTTTTAGAGTGCCTTTCGTACACCCACATTCAATCACGATTTCCTAATCTTTGCTACAACTCTAATCTCCATGATCTTCTAACTTGTCAAAATTATGGGAACCTAGGAACGCTTATTTCTCGGCTTTTCCTTCATAGGAATAAAATTTTGCAAAATCCCAAGTAATACATTTATATTCTCTAAAGGTCCTATAGAGCAAAGGGTCTCAATGGACGTTAATCATCATCATCATCCTAATTTTTTTTGAGAAATTGGAGCAATCTTAAAAAACACACATGCAATGACAACCCCTTATTTCAAGGCACACAAAAATCTAACATGCTATGTCATATGGGGATTGTGTTTATGCATAAATTAGATAATATTTCAAGGGGATAATATGGTTGTTGGGATGATATCTCATAAAATAAGGTTCTCGTATAGAGAAGGGTGGAAAGCTCCCAAGATAAGGATAGTCAAGGTCCTTAAAGCTCTAGCCATTGATTTCACCAAAGATTGGGGTTTTTCTTTATGATGCTTGCCAAGGAGTCTCAGGCATGTGTGGAGCGAGGGAAACTCTCTTTTTTAATACACATAATTTTTTCTTCATATAATATAGTGTTGGGTAGGGCACAAATAACAGAGCTAAATCTGTTATGCTTTAGATTATGATGAAATTTGCAGCAAACCTAGTTTTAAGGGATTTACACATTATGGACGACTCAAAACGGTTTAAAGACTAGTGCAATGGAACATATCATATTTTCAATCCAACACTTGATTTTATAATGAACAAAGTCATGGTGAAGTCATGGTGCACATATATTCACTTGATTTTATAATGAACAAAGTCATGGTGCACATATATTAAGGAAATTTAATCAAAAAGCATATTCACTTTCAAAAGATGTCCTTAATTTCTAAAAAAGTACATTGATTTATCAAAAATTCAAAGATGTCCAAACCTCTTTAAAAATATCTTTATCAAGAATTCAAGGATTTCCAAGCCTCTTTATAAATATCTTTATCCATTACGTACTCTCACAGCTAAATAAGAAAGAGTGCTTTTAAGAATCAATGATACCTTTATAAAGTAAGTTTAAAAATAGTTAGGAAACTTTTTACCTAGAAAATATGCTTATTAAAAAATTGTGTTATATAATTACACTTTAAAAAAAACATATTCTATATATATATTCTTATTTAAGCTAGCCTTTGGCCATTGGTGTGAGATTCCAATTCCCCAAATAGTGTTTGTTTATTGGGTCTGAAATCTGGTTTTTTGTTTCAGTGATTATCATATTTTGGTATTTTGTATATGTGGTGGTATATTTAGCTACTATGCTTTGATGATCGCTTTGTCAGTATTAAGTAGCTCCTGATACTTCTTGCAGCTCAATACTTCCATGAAGAACAGTAAATGATTTATCCTTTTGAATCATGTATTTTCATTGTACTATTTGATTCATAATAAATATCAATAGTAGTTTTTTTTCGTTGGAAAAAATATATTCTTAAATATTTCACAAATTAACACTATCTTCACAAACATGTATTGACTACTTTACTCCCCTTCCCCTCCTAACTTCAAAATATGTCTCCAAAATCACTTTGATGTCTCTACAAGCATAATAAATCAATATAAAAGTCTTTGACAACTAATCTAATTATAATTATTTAATAAAATAACATAAAATTCATTGACTTTAATCAATAACTTTTCCAACATGATTACATAATCATCTTCCTCATTTTATATTCTCGTTATCTTCATAGTTTTTTTACCTATATACATGTTTTCTTAACTAAAAGATTAAACTAACAGCTTTAACGTTATGATCCTAAATTATATATATAATTTATTTATAATAATACATTAAAATGATGTATAATTACCTTCATATAATTTATAATAATACATTAAAATGATATATAATTACCTTCATATCGCATCCCAAAATATCTCAATCCCAAAACATCAATCCATGGAAATTCCATTGTTAATATTAAAAAGATGTATAAATTTAATTTTAAAATAAATATATTTATTTTTCTTACATGTTATCTATATAACATATGATTACTCCTTTAATATCTTCATCTCTCAAGTGGGTATTGATTTTTTTTAAAAGTTTGATTATGATATATAATCTTGACTATGGTTGGTCCGTGATAAAGTTTATGTTTGGTCCGTGATAAAGTTTATGTTATATCTTTGTTGATTTGTTTATTATGTTGGGATGATGTTGACGGGATGTTTAATTAATTAGATTATATAATAGGTATATTTTTGGATGAAATATATCTAGATAAATTGATTATGATAGATGGAGTGAATTATTGACTATTACATAGTTTAATTCAGTTTAATTTAGAGGATATTACACTAGCATTTGCTTCGGGAGGGGCAAAATGAACGCCGAGGGGCTAGTCGCTAGGGCCTAAGCGTTATAGTCCGAAAGAAATTTTTGGGGAGATTAAATTCCGGCGAAGTTCCAACGGCGGAGATGGCTCAAGAAAAGATCGATGGTTGTCGTGGATTCCCGCATCGCCAAAAAGCTCGTGTGAAAACCATGGTGAGCGGTTGCGGATACAATACCACTGGAATACGTGGCGCAATGCTATTGTCCTGCATGGACGCGATAGTGGTATCACAAACCATTGAAGCGCCATGCGGAACCGCCAAAGAGTAAAATGTGGAAGCGTGGGCCATGGCACATGGCGGATGCATGGGAAATGCACGTGGAGATGGCCGTGGCACGGGAGATGCGCCATAATGGATGATGATTGGATGGACGACATGCATTAAGAAAAGATCAAGGGATGAGACCCATCCGCATCAGGGGAAATGCACACTCGATAACAGAAAGGGTGGCTGCGGTAAACAAACCACCTTCACAGGTGGCACGCGATGGTTGATCCGCATGCAGTCGAAACCATGAAGGAAAACCACTATGTAGGATCGCGGATACCACCATGGAGAATAAAGGGCGCAAGATCTGATGGCTCAAATCATTAATACGTGCGATCAACGGCTGGAAAGAAAATACGTCCGGAAAGCTGCAAGAAAGATAAGAAAAAGTGCTTACATAAAACAAAAGGGTTTTCTAAAACGGCATTTTGTCTCTGTGTCGCTGTTCTCAGGAGTTTTGAAGACCAGTGGAGATTTCCAGTTACGTCAAAAGGATAAAGGATGTGTCTGCACAGGTAGGGTCTGGTGACCTGTCTCGCATATTTTAAAGGAAAAGATTAAATTCCGGTGAAGTTCTGAACGAAACTCTGTCAATTTGAAATTCTAATTTGTTTTACATATTATATTCTATATGAGGAGAAAAAACGACCTACACAAAAGAGGAAAACTCCTCATTCTTGCTATCAATACGTTTTTTTTTGTGGGTGAAAGCTATGGGAAGGGCGTAGGACCATCCTCATTCTTGCTTCAATGCTCGTTTTAATCCATCCTGAGCGATTATCATCATGGTTATGCTCTGCGTTTTTTTCATGGGCTTTTTCTTTTTGTTTATAAAGTTCTTATTATTCCTGTACAGGGCCGGAGGCACCATGAGGCCACCCGCTCTCTAGACAGAGCCGTCATTGCTCGTGAAGGGCCTCAAGGCGTAGACGAAAGAAACGCTCGTACTTCGGAGCTCAGAGGTCAGTCGGTATTTTGATATACCCATGGATAAAAGCAAAAGGAAAAGCTACACGTGGCAGTATTCCATCGTGGATTCCCGCATCGCCAAAAAGCTCGTGTGAAAACCATGGTGAGCGGTTGCAGATACAATACCACTGGAATACGTGGCGCAATGCTATTGTCACACATGGATGCGATAGTGGTATCACAAACCACTAAAGCGCCATGCAGAACCACGAAAGAGTAAAATGGGGAAGCGTGGGCCATGGCACGTGGCGGATGCACGGGAGATGCATGTGGAGATGGTCGTGGCACGGGAGATGCGCCATACATTGATGATGATCGGACGGACGGCATGCATTAAGAAAAGATCAAGGGATGAGACCCATCCGCATCAGGGCAAATGCACACTCGATAATGGAAAGGGTGGTTGCGGTAAACAAACCACCTTCACACGTGTCACGTGATGGTTGATCCTGATACCACTATCGCGTCCATGCAGAACCGCCAAAGAGTAAAATGTGGAAGCGTGGGCCATGGCACGTGGCGGATGCATGGGAGATGCACGTGGAGATGGCCGTGGCACTGGAGATGCGCCATACATTGATGATGATCGGATGGACGACATGCATTAAGAAAAGATCAAGGGATGAGACCCATCCGCATCAGGGGAAATACACACTCGATAACGGAAAGGGTGGTTGTGGTAAACAAACCACCTTCACAGGTGTCACGCGATGGTTGATCCGCATGCAATCGAAACCAGGAAGGAAAACCACTATGTAGGATCGCGGATACTGCCGTGGAGAATAAAGGGCGCAAGATCTGATGGCTCAAATCATTAATATGTGCGATCAATGGCTAGAAAGAAAATACGCCCGGAAAGATGCAAGAAAGATAAGAAAAAGTGCTTATATAAAACAAAAGGGTTTTCAAAAATGACATTTTTTCTATGTGTCGCTGTTCTCGGGAGTTTTGAAGACCAGTGGAGATTTCCAGTTACGTCAGAAGGGATAAAGGACGTGTCTGCACAGGTAGGGTCTGGTGACCTGTCTCGCATATTTTAAAGGAAAAGATTAAATTCCGGCGAAGTTCCAATGGCGGAGATGGCTCAAGAAAAGATCGATGGTTGTCGTGGATTCCCGCATCGCCAAAAAGCTCGTGTGAAAACCATGGTGAGCGGTTGCGGATACAATACCACTGAAATATGTGGCACAATGCTATTGTCCCGCATCGACGCGATAGTGGTATCACAAACCACTGAAGCGCTATGCGGAACCGCCAAAGAGTAAAATGTGGAAGCATGGGCCATGGCACGTGGCGGATGTAGAAAATACACGGGAGATGCACCATACATTGATGATGATCGGACGGACTACATGCATTAAGAAAAGATCAAGGGATGAAATGCATCCGCATGAGGGGAAATGTACACTCGATAAGGGAAAGGGTGGTTGCGGTAAACAAACCACCTTGACAGGTGTCACGCGATGGTTGATCCGCATGCAGTCGAAACCAGGAAGGAAAACCACTATGTAGGATCGCGGATACCATCGTGGAGAATAAAGGGTGCAAGATCTGATGGCTCAAATCATTAATACGTGCGATCAACGACTGGAAAGAAAATACGTCCGGAAAGCTGCAAGAAAGATAAGAAAAAGAGCTTATATAAAACAAAAGGGTTTTCAAAAATGGCATTTTGTCTATGTGTTGCTATTCTCGGGAGTTTTGAAGACCAGTAGAGATTGCCAGTTACGTCAGAAGGATAAAGGACGTGTCTGCACAGGTAGGGTCTGGCGACCTGTCTCGCATATTTTAAAGCAATTTGTTTAAAAAAAAAAAACAATTTAAATGGAGACTGTGCATGACATAGACGTTTTTAAAGCCAAAGAATCCCTAGAAGATAGAGATGGGTACGTTTACGATACCCTAATTAGGTTACCGGTCGCTAAAATCAAGCTTAAATTGTCTAGGTCGTTAGAAGAAGGTATAGACGTACACAGAGTCCACCAGTCATCCTTGCTAACCTTCTACCCTGACCAAATCCTGTCTTTTCCAGAATTAGTGTCGTGGTGTGTTGATAATTATTCCAGAGAAGAAAGGACTGTCTTAGACGGTCGAAAAAGCAGAGCCGTCTGTAAAATAGAGCCCGTTGTCATAATTGAAGCCCTAGAAATAAATTTTTCCCAAACCCTCGAATCTGAAAGTTTTTCGAAAACCTTTGATATTGAGTTTTATCACCAAGCCCTTCAAGATAGTAGAGAAAAGTTCCTGTCCACATGTCTTAAACCAGAAGCAAGGACTTCAGATATCGCTTACCCTATAGAGGCCACTCTATTTGATGAAAATACCCAGTTGGTTTTAACCTTGTTAGCTTCGCTCCTAGGTTTCGACACAGACATGTACGTAACTGAGTTTCAATTAAGCCTTTTGTATAGAATGAGTATAGTTCCGCCGGGGATTGACGAAAGTCAAATTCCTCGACTTAACTTTGAAGAATTGTTGGCTGAAAAGATCCATTACCAGATGGTTAATTTCCCTGCTCCCAGACACTTCAAATTTCAGTCATTCTTGATGAGAATGATCACGATGGCCAATCACAAAGACCTACAATTCCCTGAGATAGTTTCGACAAATTTATTGGAGAATAATATGTTTAATTACATAAATTATATGCTCTCAGAAATTTACAAAATGATTTATGGAGAAAGGTTACCTAGAGTACTACCGGAGATGCAGACATGGATGCAATTAAGTACTGAATATGCTATAGGGGATTGGTTCCTGTCAAAAGACAGTACAGTGATAAGGTTATATGGCTTTAAACATAAACCCTACATTTTACCGGCGTTTCTTACCTTAAGGGTTTTCGCCTTGGAGTTTCTCAGGCAGAAACTAATTGTTGAAGATAATAATTTCTTGTTTTTCAAACAAGCAACAGATATTAAGTATCCGTTTACACTTGGCCCATTCACAGTGAAGAACAAAAATGCTGCTATCTATATAGAAAAATTATTGAAATATATGGAATTTGAGACAAACGTGGCCATCGAATATGATCCGTTAAACATAATTTCAAAAAGGAGAATGGGTCATCGCATCAAAGCGCTGGATCATCAGGTGATTGAGGGAATGTCTGATAGAGCAAATTGGTTGGACTATAAGGAGACCCAAGAAATTGTTCCTGATTCTCAAGAAAAAGAAATGATATTGACAGGTATGATGGTAGAGGCAAAAAGCATGGTGAACACTGCAATGGTGGGGTCTAAAAGGTCTGCACAAGACATAGCTAACGTTGAGAATGAAGAAGCAGAAAAAGGGAAAAAGTTAAAAATGGATGAGCAACAAGATCTAATGGCATTTTCAGAAAAGGAAGAAAAAATTGAAATCAAAATACCAGAGGTCACAATAAATGAATATAGTATTCAGGAAGCCCGGTGGAAAAAGATGTAAATAAACCATGTAATATAATGGATGTTTTTAATGAGCATAGTCAAAATAAGCAAGAATCTTCCCGGCAAACCAGTAAATTATTTCCAAAGGTTAGGATTATATCCAGCACAGAAGTCAGTTTATTTACTAGCAGAAATGTTAAAGACAACTCTCTTAAATTTTCAGTTGTTACCAGAGACAAGATCTCAGAAATGAAAGTTGACTTGAAAAAAATCAATGCTCCAGACATAATCTTATTGCATAGACAAACCGGAGAAGTTATATACTCAGATTATTTGGAAGGGATCATAAAAGTTAACAATTTGAAGATTTTAGTAGACAAATTAAATAACCAGTTGAGACAAGAAAAGATAGAAAATAAGTCTCAAAAAAGATTGCAATCAGATTTGGCAAACAAAGACGGAGATGGGGCGACAAATTTACTCAAAGAAAAGGACAGCACAATTCGAACGTTAAAGCAGAGGCTGAAAATCCCAGACGCTCAGCTTATCCAGGGAGCCGAACTGACTGTACTAGAGAAGGAAAAAGAAGAGTTGTCAGATGAAGTGAAAGATATTACTGCAAAAATGTTGAAGCTCGCTGAAGAAAAAGTTCATTGGGAAAAAGAGAAGATTTGTTTGGAAGAGCAATTGGAAGAGGTAAAGAAAAAGTTAACAGAATTAGGTCAGCAACAGGCATATGCAGGTACAGGTGAAGAGAAAGCTGGAGCAGACAGTCTCTTACAAGCCATGTCCCAGATAAGTCTGAAGGATGTTGAGATTAAAGAATTGAAAAATGGAACACAGAGGCTAAAAGAAGACAATGAAACAAAGGATAAGGAAATTGAAACCTTGCAAGCAAAGAATCAAGAATTGTCTGATAACAATAGAAGATTGTTAGCCCATGTAACAGGACAAGCTGCAATGTAGGGTTGTAAGCATATGGTGTGGGATCAGATTATAAAAGAAGTTGAAAAATTGAGACCCTATCTTGATTATATGAAGGTTAAAGAAAAAGTGGCCAAAGATGCTTTTGAAAGCTGTAGAGCAGCCATAGAGAATCTGAACAAAAAGCCAAAGGAAATAGCACAAATAGCAATAACTTTCCTAAATAGTTTGACTGAAGCGGATTTGACAACAATGGATATAAGGAATAGAATTTCAGTCATTACATGGGCTAGAAGATTTTTAGGGAAGTATTCACATATTGAAGTTAAAGCTGGATATGTACGAGAGGAAGTAACCAGGTTTAAGAAACAATTTGAAAAATTGATAATCAAAGGATTCCCTACTTTTTGGGATGCAAATCATGAATTGATTTCTGCAAATGAATATAAGAGGTTATTGTTTGGTATAAGAATGAATCATGAAAAGTTTCAGCATTTGGATCATATGCTTACTGGAAAGATTCTAATGGAGAAAATTGCGGAGGACTTTGAAATTTTAAATATGTTGATCTCAATCTGTGAGAATCTTCCTCTTGTTTCTTATGCAGGTCACATTGAAATGCGAGTTTGAATAAAGGAAATGACCAGTTATGATATGCCCACTGTTGACCAATGGAACTATGTGGATAAATATGGAAGACAGAGATATTCTGCTCATATATGAAGATGCATTCAGAAACTCTTGTCAAGTGGCAAAAATGATGTTTTTATTTTAAAAGAAAATTTTGTAATATTGTTTAAAGACTGTTATCTTTGGAGTTAAGACATTTTCAGTTATTAGTTAAAAGAAGCGGTTATGTCAAACTTCTTTCGAATTTTGTATAAAAGACAATGAGAATCATTTTTGAAGGGGTTGGAAACTCCTTGAGAGACAATAAGTTTTGAAGTGAAATTTTGAATAAAAAAGCCGTACGGTGGAAAATACCTATTTTGTTGAAGACCAGAGATTCATGTGTTGATCATTTTTACAGTCTGTCTTTTCGCTTATCTCTTCATGTGCATGTCTATTTTCTTTGTTATATCTTCCATTATGTTCTTCTTCTATGCTTAAATGAACGTTTGAAATAGATTGGGATTCATACTGGTTATGGCTTGATCTATCGCATTTAAGTATCCATTTATTTCTCTAAAGTTGACAATGGATTCATCCTAGTTTGATGCCTGTTGTTGATGGACTGTTATTATTTCTTTCTATGCTACCTGCAAAATCTTATTGATTGTGATATGGTTGCTATCTTGCCTCTGTGAAAATCTATTTGGTATTAAATCACTTGTTGGTACATTAAGTATCTGAAAATTGACTCTATGCCCAATGTTTCTTGTTTCCTTTTCAACCAAGTAAATCATTTTTGAGAAATTTGAGCATGTTCTATATATTTTTAGCCTTTATATATATCTTGTGATAGAGCCCTCTCTGGTGGAAAAAATGGCTAAGTTTTCTACCTAAAGATTGGTTTGAAATAGGTTACCTTAGGTGTTATTCTTTTACAACCGGGGATAAAATCTAAGTGCTAACTATGATTATAATCTAGTTGGGTATTCTCATAAACCTCTAAATTCATGGTTATAACCTTATTAACCTGGGTATTCACAACGAATGAATATAATTTTCGTGGATATGCAGGGTTTGCATTTGGTTGAGTCAAAGACCTAGATAGCAATAGGCTAATCTACATAACGATTCTCTCAGGTGTTCTGCATCTCTGCTAAAAGTATTTGGAGCTTTGATCCTTATATGAAACCCCACTTTCACAGCATTACCCTGAAAAACAAATAATTTGGGTTTAAAGAAAGAGGATTCAAACTTGGGGGTCATGGTAGCAGTGTTTGAGATTAAATGCAAGAAGTTGGGGTTGTGGCAAGTTTGGGGTTTTAAACAATTAAGTTAAACAAAAGCCAATTTGGTGAATGTTGCAACTTTGCGGATTTCATTGTACACTCACCAAACTAAATTTTTCCGCGTAGGATATCGAGTTGTAGCATGAAATTTTTCATTGTAGGAGGACTTACATTTTTTCTATGTTATTGAGGCTCATATGGCGACGATCCTGGGGGTATAAATTGCAGATTTGTGCAGGAATTTACAAGTGATATTTGCGTAGATGTGATTTTAAGATATGGTTATAGTGAATTTTGACTAATTTCTATTGTTCCAATGGAGTTAAATATTATAATTTATTAAAATTTGAGTGAAAGTCAATAAATTTGTGTTGTGGGAGTATGGTTTATTTGGCTGAATTTCTAATTTGAAAATACAATAAGCTATATAACATATAAATTACAGTATTTTGTTTTCCATGTTATTTGCGAAACCCATGAACAATCCATACAGTGAACATATAGTCTTTGCAGATTAACATACTTGGACAAATGCATTGTGTTTGACTAAAGGTAAAAAATACTGTATAAGTTGACACCCAAATTAATGATAATGTTTTATGTCTTCGCAAGATTGTAGATTATGGTTGTTGGACCATAACCATTGACTGCAAATAAGATTTCAATGTTATTTTTTGATTTGGTGCTTTTACGTTTCGACAGGTTGGATATGTACATGTGATTTGAAAGAAGCAAAGGTAGCGTAGTAGAGTTTGACCTTGACATATAAGTTTTGTTGCTCTGTACTTTTTACATGATGTTTGGAGACATAAAGCCTATGACAGGAGCATCTCCGCAGTTTTCATGGACTGAGTTATATAGAGCTAGTAGAGACACAAATTTCCCAGATGCGAGTATTGAGGAATTATTGGTTTATAAGAATATCAGGAAGTCACACCTCCATAGAGCAGAAACACGGCCTGAGCTATTTCCATGCTCAGAAGTGATAGGTTGGATTATACAGACGACTGATGCAACGTCTAGAATGATTTCAGACACTACTGGTGAAGGTCTTGGATCCTTCCAGGCAGGTCACTTAGATGCAACATACAACCTTCCTCATGATGATGTTATGTTGACTACTCAATGGGTAAAAGATGCAAATTTTAATTATTTGGAATTTGCTAGGAAGATGACAATCCCTGGAAAACAGTTAAGGACAAAAAAGAGCGGGGAGTATGACACTGAACACCTAAGAACCACGTTTCGCTTAATAGCTTTGATGTTGAGCCGTATTTATGGATTGCCAGATGGGAATATTTACAAACTCAATTGGGCACCTGTGATGTGCCATGTTGCGACACATGGTACAGTATTCAATTGGTCTGCAATCATCTCAGACAGTTTATCTACAAACATTGTTGCAACTCAACGAGGAGTAGCCGAGGATAATGTTAATTTTCATATGTATGGGTATTTGTTGGATTGTATCTTAATTAGATATCCTTTTCCAAGTTTAGGATGTGTTTGGAATACAAATGGCCCCCCTGTGCATGTAGCATATCAAATGCTTTGGGGCGATAGGTATAAAAGTCACTATAAGAGAATATGTGAATCATTCATCATACCACCGTATCGCTTGATGTTTAAGGAAGAACCATGTTGCATGTCTGAGAATGCTATCAAAGTCATTGAACAGTATGGAGATTATTACTTATGCATGGAAGGATTGTATATTCGGATGTTTGGTGGAAGCAAAGCTCCTTCTATGATGCCCCAATACGCTACTGATTTTGTGGTACACAAAGAAGCTGTTAGGCAAGTTTATGTAAATGGAGTTGGCCATTTTCTAGCTGAAAAGAAGAAGTTGATTTACCCACCAATGCCATTTGTAATAGGAGCATATAAAGTTGAAAAAGCAAAGGAAGCTGAAGCGTTTGTTGAAGATTTGGAAGGCTTTCATTTTGGGGCGAAGAGTTTTAGAAGGCATGATCCGGATGGAAAGATGCAAGCACATTGTGGATTTTGCAGGATTGGCTATGAGTATGGCCACTTATTTTGGAAGGATGAGGAGTTTTATTGAAGCACAAAGAACATGATTGATCTAAACAACCGACATCGTCTTAAAAAAGGAACGAATTCTAGTCCTAACGTTGACAAGGATAAGCAGGTTGAGGTAGATACACATCATGAAAAAGTATTAGATAGGTCAGTAGCAGAGGTTGAGAAGAAGAAGAAGGAAGCTGAAGTTCAGAAAGTGCAGCAGGAGGAGAATGAGAAGGTGGTAAAAGAAGCATTAGATAGACTACTTAGAGAAGAAACTGAAGAAGAGGGAAAATCCAAGCAACAAGAAGAGGCAAACGGTGATGATGTACAAAATATGGAAGTAGGTTCCCTAGAATCAGTGGAACAGGATAGGATAAGAGAAGCAGAGATAAAATCTAAGCAAGAAGAAGAGGCAAAAACTGCTGATGTACAAAATATGGAAGTAGGGCTATTAGGATCAGCGAAAGAAGGAAGGATAAGAGAAGAAGAGGTAAAAGCTAATCAAGAAGAAGAGTCAAAGAGTCCTCATGTACAAAATATGGAAGTAGGGACCTTAGGATCAACGGAACAGGACAGGATAAGAGAAGAAGAGTTGAAATGTAACCAACGAGAAGAGCCAAAAATTGCTGATGTACAAAATGTGGAAGTTGGGCCCTTAGAAAGTATAAGTGGAGGGTATTGTCCACTACCAGGGCTTCAGCTCGTCCCTTATAGTCCTTCTAAAGAGAATGAGGTGGCAAATCTTGATTCAATTTTTTTTGATCCTGATAGAAAAGTGATCATTAGGAAATCAGAGAAAAGAATGAAGTGTGCCAATTATGAAGATGTTGTCACAGTAATAGAAACTCCAATCTTGGAGGGAATTAACAATGATCCAAAGTTTGCAGCTGCAGCAAATGTAGTGATGGCCCAGGCAAGTGCGCATAATGTGGATGAGTTGGTGGGCCATCTCGAAATTGCAAAGGAAACACTGTCCAAGGTACGAGAAAATCTACATAGAGAAGAGAATCGAGGGAAAGAGCTGAAAAGGAAATATAGTGACTTGTTATCTGAAAAGGAGAAAATGGTTGAAGATCTATGGAGGTTGGATGATGAAAAAGATAAATTGGCGGTTCAGGCGATGATTTTGGAAGGAGAAAATAATGATTTTGAAGCTGCGACCACTCAGTTAAAATCAAAACAATTAGCTACTGACCAGCAAGTCCAAGAGTTGAAGTTGAAGGTTGAAGAGTTAGAGAAAGAAAATAGAGGCTTGACAAAACGGCTTGAAACATGAAACAACAGAAAGGTAGAAATAACTGTGTTTTGTGATGAAGCTTGCAAAGTAATTGAGCAGATGTATCATTTCCAAGTGACTGTTATGGAGAAAGTCTACAACTTGAAGCAAATGATGGTACAAATGGATGAAATTGCTGTAGAGGCGCAAGCAGCTAGAGGAAGGCAGTTTGATGTGGCATAGAAGGTTAAACAGCATATGGTTTGGAGAGAGACAAAGTCTGAATACCCTGCAGAATTAGTGCCTAAAACAGTTTTGGATTTAAAGTCAGAAATGCAACTTTTAGAATTTTGCAGAAAGGCATCTCTAAAGCTGAATACTGACATTACAAGGACTACTGAGGCATTTATGGGTTTCTACAAGAGAATCCAGAAGGTCTATGAGAAGTGTCATCTTTGTTCGCTTCCACCTATAGATGAGTTGCCTGCAGAGGAGTTGCAAATGACAGAGATCAACACTGCGTTGCAAGGAGAATTAGAATACATTAGAAAGTTGGATACCCTCATTGAAGAAGATGTACACCATATGGTTGGCCAAGTATCCATACATGCATATTTGTTAGAATAAAGTTGTGTAGCAGCAGAAGAAGGAAGGGAATATGTTGAGACTCAATTGTCATATCATGAAGTTGCTTTGCAAGTTTTGGAACCAAGCAGAGTTACTACTATTGCTGAACAAGCTAATGCTCGGGACAAGTTTTTTCTGTAGTTAGTTGAGGTGCAAATAATTGCAATTTTGTAATTACTTTTATGGCCTGGTTGTTTTTTTTGTGTTCAGGAAAATCAGGGAGATGCAATTTATTTTGCAAATATTTAGAAACTGTTGGAAACTATATTTTAGGTACCTGATAGGTAGTAGAAGAGTTATTTTTTGTGACTTGTGAATCCAGCTTTCAAGGATTTGTTGACACTATTTTAATACAAGAGAGAGGAAAAAAATAGTGAAAGATCTATCTTCGAATTGGGTTTAGATGTAAAGGAGCATTACAAATAGATGTATAAAATGTTCAGTATGTAGTAAGAAGATGATTTATCAAACAGTATGACGTGTAAAAGATGTAAAGGGGTTTAGAATCAGAGACTATATATATACATGTGTTGAATACTATTTGAAGCAAACAACTTTGTGTTCATTGTTATTTTTTCTTGTTGTGGTTGACATCTATTTACTTTTGCAACAATTTCTTAAGTATTGATTTTTGAAGAAATAATAACAGTGGACAATCATTTATTTCAGCGCTGCACATTTTTTTTTTAATTTCTGTGTCAAAACTGGTCAATAGTTTGGCCTCCATTTCAACTCCTATCTTCTGTAATAGACTTGAAGAAGTATAATATATTCAATGATAGTAGGAGTAGGAATACAAGATATGAACAAAGCAGATAAGTCATTTTGGAAAAGTGGAAGGGAGTAAAGTGATAGCTATACAAAGTAGGCATGTAAAGGAGGTGGAATGTAACTCTATGGAGAATGTGGCTGCAAAGACTTTGAAGAAAGCAAGGTCTCTTCTTGTATTCTACGTTGCACATAGGGGCTATCTTTAATTCGAGAATACCTACAAAAGGAAAAAGGTGGAGCTATGCGAAGGCCTGATAAATATTTAACTCTTGATATTGCAGTGAATGTAAGGCCTTGTCGGTCAATGTTGCCAATATCAATTGTTGCATTTTGCAGAGTCATCCCTTGTGCTTTATGAATTGTTAAAGACCATGCCATTCGAAGTGGTACTTGCCTTCGTGTACCCCTTGTGATAGGAGGGATGGGCACATAAGTTGGATTGCAAGAATCCCATGGGGGTCCTTTGTAGTGGAGGAAGTCAATTACAACATAAGATGGCAATTTCGGTGGTTGATCGTTGGAGTTGTAGACAATTGCAATAACTTTCCCAAGCGACCCGTTTACAAGACCTGCAGAGACACACAAGTTGGTTGTCAACATGAATTGTTGACCAATTGCTAGTAGAACCTTGAATGGAAGTTGTTCATCATCTACTGAGGATTGGAGATGTTGTTTCTTTTGCTCTACAAAGCAATGTGCAACTAGCATGTTAAGGTGTTTCAACATCTGTTTGTTGTTCATTTCAACAGAGCTATTAGTTGCGTACAAATGAGTGCAGTTGTCAAATGTATGGTTCTCTTCATGTGAAAGGTTTGAGGTTGTTCTAGACATCAGGAGGGTCCAATATTCAAGAGTCAGTGTTGTATTTCGGAGATTAAGCAGTAGTTGGCGGAAGGAAACTTGAGAAGCGTTGTTCCCTTGTTGTCGAAATATAGTTGAAAGTGTAACGAAGGTGTCAAATGTGTGCCATGGACTATTCCCTCGAGATGCGCCAACATACATGGGGATGTCCTTTACAGGGGGCAGTTGTCCAAAATCACCAAGGAATATGATGGAACAACCACCAAAGGGAGTTGTTGAATGGGAAGGGAAGGCTTGATGTAAGCGATCATCTATTCAAGAAAGCATTTTTGGGCCAACGAAGCTCATTTCATCAATGATGATGTACCGAATATGCCGGAATTGTTCTTGGAAGGAGGAAAGGGATTGTCCTTCAAGAGGGTGCATCTCAACAATGGGTATGCGAAGAGCTGAATGGATTGTTAGGGTTTGTATGTTAAATGCAGCAATACCAGTTGGAGCTAGTAGGAGCAAGGGGGAAGGTGTATCACTAGAGACAGGATGGAGTGCAGTTCTAATGCAAGATATTAAGAAAGACTTGCCTGTCCCCGCAGTGCCTTGAATGACCATTTTGAGTGGGGGAGGGTTTGTAGAAGTTGTTGAGTGTTTTAGGATAAGGTCAAAGGCCATTCGTTGTGTGGGAGACAAGGAGGCAGCAGGACCTGAAGATGAATAGGTGTCGTGGTGTATGTGGGAGGATAAACACGTGAGGTCAGTGAATGATATGGCTGTTGCATGCATGTGGGAAGGAATATGGTTTTCGGTCCAATTGTGTTCTTTAGCAAAATCACGATGGCCAAGCATGTCAAGGTTGTCAACATAGAGGTTGTTTCCAGGGCGGAGTTGGGAAAGCAATTCCCATTCATCCATAACAGGTGGTAAGGGCAAGTGGTTAGAAGCAGAATTAGAGTCATCAGACGGAGGTGTGTTGGGGGTTTCTGGTAAACGATCAACATGCCATGCAATGTATGTGTCTTTAATGCGAAGCCAATTAGAAGTTATGTCTAATTCTGTTGCTCCAATGTCATTGTGCAACGTGCGAAAAGGTTTGTATAGCAGGATCTCACTCCAACAGAAGGAAACAAAGGCATCTTCAGAAATGTGTGGAATGCTAGTGAAGCGAGGAAAGACACGAACGATTTTGGGAGGGTGGTTTGGTTTCCATTGGGAGTGATTTCTACGAGATGAGAATGACCAAGAGCGTGCAGCTTCAAGAAGAGTAAGATGTTCGAGTGTAGGGGGTCGTTGCATGTAGGAAAAAATGAAGGTTGGTGTTGGTGGGGTATCAAGACAGTCATTGGAAATACGTCGGAAAACACTTTGGCTAACATTTAAGGAAAGAAAGGAACGACTACAAAGACAAAGAGGGAGCTTTTGGAGCATGTGGAATGTCTCTTGTGCACCAATGTCTCGATCGACAACAGTTTCTGATAGGAAGCGTCTTATTGGTTGCAGGATTGGTGCATCATGTGGAGTTGCATGTGCAATGCGATAAAGAAGTGCCCGGTAGGATTCTGATTTTGGCTCTGCCTTTGCTGCATATTTTGAAATATATTTGAGTACAGCATGTCTAGAGAGAATAGGTTGGCAATCAACGTTAGCTTGCCAAATGGAGAGCATGGTAGGGTTGTGAATATTAAGGAGGGAATCATTCCTGGCAGGGTTGTATGTTTTTCGTCCATTTGCATCAATGAATAAGGAAGAGGTAGGTTGTAGTTTAAATGGAAAGCCGTAACGACATTGAAGAGTCGACCCTTTTTTGCAGAGGCATGAAGACTCAGAACATTTTGTATGCCTTTGGACACAATTAACAAGTTCTTCATAGTCATGTAAGTGATCACTTGCAAGTATAGAATGTGATCCAATGGTGCATGGATCATTTATAGTTGAGGATTGGAACAATGGGGTTTGAGAATGGTTGATGCAAGGATTCCATGCTGTAACAAACTTGTCAAAATATTGTTTTGCATCTGCAACCCTAGCATGATTTGCCCAGTCTAATGTGTCCATATCGGGTGCATTGTCCATCCACAAGAAGCCATGTATATGTGCTGATCCTCTATGTTGCCATTCATATCTGCATGGAAAATATTAAGATTAGAAATTAAGAGTTGAGGTATTGAATACACTGAAATTTGATGGGAATATGGTTTGTTACAAACCTGCACCAATAGTCTTTTGTTGCAAGCCCTTTTTGAAGAACTTCTTCTAGGAATATTTTGAATCTTTTCTCCATGTATTGAGATGCAACGTGTGGATTTGATATAAGGTTGCAAATTCTCCATTGGTACTGTTGATGTGAAGCTGCTGGAGCGTGTCCAGGCATGAAAGAATGCAAGTCTGGCCATTTGGTGTCAGCTGCACTGAGCGTAAAGAAGAATGTTGGTGTTCCTTGCTGTGTGATCATGTCAGTTAGTTCAACTCTGCTTTTGTTCCAGTAGGATCGGGTCCCACGAAGGTTGGAGCCAATCCGCATGACTTGCTCAGCTATCTTAGCATTTGGTAATTCTTGTAATTGTTGTAGAAGCTCTGAAACCATTGGAGGAAGTGTATCTTCAATACTACGCTTTAAAAACACAGAAGCAGTAGAATGGCTGCGGTGGTGCATCATGAGATTATATATGTAATAACGAAATCGAGGATGTTGGCCAAATCGATTGTCATGGTATCGAAGTAGGTGCAGTGCATAATTGTCAATACCAACCTCTTCAATGTGTGGTTGTTTAAGCATTGCGACTCCAGTGGGAAACAGGGTTGGGAAGGCCATTGAGAGGAGGCCTATTGTGTTGTATTCATTGATAGGGGAAGTATCTATTGGTGGCCAGTCAATGCAAGGCGGAGTGGGTGCATTGCTTGTTGCTAAGAAGCGTTTGATTTCATCAACCTCAGTTCTACTATTTGTCTGGGTAGATATAAAGGAAGAGGATTGTTCTTCATGGGGTTCAAAGAAGTTGGGTGACTGGATATTAGCATTTGAGGTATGCTCAACAAGTAGGGTTTCCTCAGGTTTGATATGGCAAAGAAGGGAGGAAATGTTAGTTGGTTCAATAGGAAAAGAAGACAATGCAATTGAGTTAACTTGAGCATCCTTGTAGTAGGGATCATTTGACAGCTTGAATTGGAGAGCAACAAGAACACGTGTTCGACTAACAAAGAACTCATAAGGCTTCTTGTTAGGATTGCATTTATGAACAATAAGGATGTCAATGTCTGAGAGTAAGCGGGGGAGTAAAGTGGCAATGCTTGTAATGTCTCGGGGGAAGCTAATAGTGTGGCCAGAATAAGTATATTGACCCCCACGAGCATGAGTGACTTGTAAAATTGGGTTAACACGAGAAATGAACATTTCTTCAACTTGAGTAAGGACAACGAGCACAGGTGGTTGCACCCCAAGATCCATGTTGTTTGCCAAGGAGTAGCGATGAAGTTTTTTTTCCCCAATGCATCGTGAACATGAAAATGCATTAGAAAAGTGCCTTGTCTTAATGCCAGGATAAGACTCCATGCATATAGAGCATACGTTCATGGGAGATAATTTGTCCAACCTTGTACGGAATTGTTGTTGTATACCTTGTAGGTGAATGTTTCCTTGATTGTTGGGTGTTGATGCAGACGATGTAAAGTGTCCGAGGGGAGATTGGACAATGTCAAATGGAGCAGGGATATTAACAAGTTGGCGAGCAGCTTTATATAGAAGGCGTTGGTGCTTGTTGTTTTGTTGTTTCTTCTCAGTATATAGAACTCTTCTACGTTCATTGATATGATCATTGTGCTCATTTGTTGACATGGCTACAAGAAACATGTTTTTTTGGTTAGGAACTTAATAATGCATTTGTTTGAGGAGAAACATACTATATATTAAGCCATTGAATAAGCAAACAAAGGTAGATTGTTAAATATAAATGGACCATGCATAATTTATGGTAAGTTGTTGCAAGAAACAAATGTGAATCGTTTTGAAAAGTGTTTATAAAGAAAAGAAGTATAAAGTTGATAAATGAATCTTCATGTAAGCATAAATTTGAAAGTGACAAGAGACGTTGCAATGAATATGCAATTTAACAAAATGTTACAGAAAAAGTAAAGCATATAATATTAAAGCATGCTCCATGATGCATAAAAGTATAATTTACATACCGGTGTTAATACAAAATCTTGCAGTGGATAAGTAGCAAGTATGAAGTACAAAAAGGTAGAATTGAAGAGTAGAAACTTGTTGGGAAAGTGTTATCAAAGGCAAAGTTCAAAGCCTGTGAGCTACTGGACGTGTAGTACGCAAAATAGGTTCATTTCCATCAAGGGAATCAGTAGGTGATGATGATAAGGAAGCTTCCTCTGACATGACGAGCAACACCTTCAAGCGAGATGTTGAATTAAAAGTCTCTGTTCGTACAGATAATGTTAAGAGATATTTTCGAGCACAGACACGTTGAACTATTTCCAAAATAGATGTTGAGTCATTTGAGAGAAGGCATAAATCTTTTGCAGAGATGCCCATTAGTTGCTGCGCAGAATCATCAAAAGCTATGACACCGTATAGTTGTCCAGTCGCATCCATTAGGTCAAGTTTGAGTATGTATCGATAAGCACACTCTGTAAATTCTCCATCACATTTTGCACAATGCCATACATGTCCTTTTTTCATGCATTGAATGCCATCGACAAACAAAGGACATGCAAGGAAATGAAAGTCATCGGTGTTAATATGGGTGATTGTAGCAATAATTGAATACCAGGTTGCTTTTTCAGAGGGTTGGAGAGCTTGAAGAGCAGAAATGGAAATGCGTTTGCAAGAGCTAGAAGAAGGCGAGGTGGATTTTCTGCTCAAAGATGGCGAGCTGAACGGAAACCATTGTCAGTTAACCATGTTTGGAGAAGTTGAGCTTCCTCAATATTTGGGTTTATAAGGAGGTTGGTGTTGGATATGGTTCCAATGGTTTTTCCATTGAACTCAGTAACACGCCCGCCTTTAATTGCAAGGATAGGGGAGTAGGCAAACCTCGAAGGCTTGCAAGGTGGGAACCCTCCATTGTGCAGTGATCACCCCAAAGTGTGATGTCTATGCTATACCCAGACATGTCCCTTAACCCAACTGTTCATCGAATGATTTCAGAGCCATCCCTTTTGCGTATAGTTGATGCAGGGGAAACAGAAATGACACTTTCCAATAACGTCAACCATGGAATTGAGGGGTGTAGTTTTGATGTCATGGATAGATTTAAAGTGGAAGCAATGAAAAGGGATTAATGGACATTCTTCCAAACATGGTTGACTGGTTGACGAGGGGTTAAGAAAAACCTCGAAGGGGCTTGTCAAATGGTTGTATGTTGGGTTGGCCAATTTAATTGTTCCATTTGAGATAGTGTAGACTATGCCAACATTTATTTTGTCATATAATAAGGTGGCTAGTTCATTGAAAGTAGAGATATGAAGCTCATCTTTGGTAGCACTAACAAGGTCAAAGCCAAAAAGTTGACCAGGCCCTTTTTGATTGGTGTAGGTAGTCATATTTGTTTTTGCAATAACTCGACCTTGAATGGTCCAAGTTTTGGTGGAAGGGTTGAGTGATATAAAAGCAAGAGGAGGTTCAATAGGGTTTCCAATTGCATTTTGCGAACAAGGTATGATACCTGATGGGTTTTCGGGATCAAGGGTGTTGATTCTTGTAACAGATGAACTGCTGGGGGAGGTAAAGTTGGGGGTTAAGTTGAAAGGTGATGGGTTTCCAACTATCGCTGTTTGCAATGTGACAATTTCGATTATGTCCAGTGCGATCGTCCTGGCAAGAAGAATTAAGGTAAGTAAGTAAAAGTAAAAAAAAATGGTACATTTGTTGGGAGTGCAATTGAAATCAAGTTACAATAAAATGCGATAAGCAAACCATACGTCGCATTATGCATAGTGTTGCATGTACACTTGATGATTTTGATGATTGAACTTGCTTGGAGTTGGTGGTTTTCCACAACGCTATTGTAGCTACTTGGAAGCAATGTATCGTGGCTATGAATTCCATCTGAGATAGTGATTCGATAGCGAGTAGTTGTTGAATTAAGAGAGCTTACTCGATCGAGAGCAACAACTTGTACAAGTGGGCATAGGTCAACAACACCATTCATTAGAAGTGAAACTGCATTTTCGGTCAATAGAGTGTCCATAATGTTGTATTGAAAATAGTTGCAATGCAAAATCAACCTGGAAAATGGATGAAATTAATATTAAGTGTAAATATAAAACATGTATGAGAACATGTAGAACATAGAAGAATAAACAAATGAAAGGTTTCAAATTGGTTTGCTTTTAGCAACGAACGTGCCTATTAAAGTAATAAGGAAACATGTGCAAACAACATCAGAGATTGTTTATTTGTTTTTGAAACTTACATTGTTAGATTCTAGGTAGCAAGTTAAGAGCAATGAACTTTGTGGAATGTGAACAATAATTTTTTGTTAATTCTGATTCAGGTTCGGAATATTCCCTATGGGGAGTACTCATTTAAAAATTGATATCACGGTTGGTTATAACAGTACCATAGTTTAAGTGAACTTGGAACAAGTATTTTGAAAAAAGAAACTGGCTAAACATATCTACCATGAAACAAAGGGTACTCTGGTAGAAAGATAAGAAGTAGTAAGAAGTAGTTCTATGCATGTCTATTTATTTCTAAAACTCTATGGGGTGATTTTCGGTCCTTTGAGCCCTATTTTTAAGATGATGATAGAAAAAGGGAAAATTGAATGCCCAAGGTCAGTGAACTTGAAGGAGAATGGAGCTAAACCTCTTTTGAGCAAACAATATTTTGTTTATAAGAAGAAAAAAAATGATCCAATAAGTAGTAATGATCAGTCAAAATGCAACTATTGTACCTATAATGGATGCTCATGTTGGGGGATACTCATAATTGTGTATGCAGGTAATGAAGGTTTGCTAATTTTTGGATTACTTCTCTTAAATGTGATTTTTTCTTCAATCTATATTGGTAAAACTCTATGGGGTGATTTTCAGTCCTTTGAGCCTTATTTTTAAGATGATGATAGAAAAAAGGAAAAATTGAATGCCCAAGTTCAGTGAACTTCAAGGAAAATGGAGCTAAACCCTTTTTGAGTAAACAATATTTTGTTTATAAGAAGAGAAGAAATGATCCAATAAGAAGTACTAGTGATTAGTCAAATTGGAACTATTGTACTTATAATGGATGCTCATGTTGGGGGATACTCATAATTGTGTATGCAGGTAATGAAGGTTTGCTAATTTTTGGATTACTTCTCTTAAATGTGAATTTTTCTTCAATCTATATTGGTAAACTTATCAAATGTTGAATAACAATTTGGTAAAAAACCTATGATGCATGCTCATGTTGGGGCAGACCGATAACTGTGTATCCAAGTAATGAAGGTTTGCTAAGTTTTTATTACTTTGCTTAAATCTTTAAGAACTAAATATATACCAGCAAAAGTCCAGAATAGACAAGGAATTTCAGCAGGGTGTGAGCAACAGCTATAGTTTATTTTAGAGCAGGAAAAACCTGAATTCTAACAAAATGATAGAATCATTTACTGAAAAAGAACTATATTGGAAGAATATATAGTGGTAAACTTAGAGAACTGAATATATACCAGTCACAGCAAAGGACCAATTTATTTAGTAAGTCTAAAATTTCGCAGTATTTTAGAAGAGAGGACATGGTTTTGAAGCAAAAATCAGTAAAGGATCAGAGGCAGTAGCATATATAGGTTATTCCAGAACAGGGATGAACACAATTGTGAGAAAATAAAAGAATTATTTTGTGAAATGGACAAGTTGTTTGGGAGAAAAAACATGTTGCACCAGAAAGCAGAACAGGAATAGACAGAGCAACTAATTTTAACAGGGAGTGAACAAGAAGTATAGGTTACTTCAGAGCAGGGAAAAACACAATTGTGAGTAAGGGTGAACAACAGGTATAGGTTATTTGAGAACAGGGATGAACAAGGAATTTGAAGAGGGAGTGAACAGGAAGTATAGGGTTACTTTAGAGCAGAGAAAAATTCAGTTGTTAGTAAAGAAAAGAGTTATTTCCTGGAGCGGACAATTTATCTAGGAGACAATATCTATTGCAACAGAAAACATTTGAAACTAGTAAATAAATGACATGCATGATTAAATTATGACTTTAAACGTTGAACATACAAGTAAAACAAGTAAATAAACCACAGTCCAGACACCAAACTAAAAATATGAGTTATTATAACAACAAATATAACTTCTTTAGGAGACAAAACATGTTGTAGCAAAAAGCAGAATATGAACATAGACAAAGAAAAACACAATTGTGAAAAGGGAAAAACACCTCAGAGCAGGGAAAATTACTTTAGAGGTGCAAGTTACTTCAAAGATAATTCTGACAACGCAAGGCTATTCCCAGTACGAGGTACTGCATCTGGGCTAAAACCAATTGCTTTACAAAGTTGTTGACGACCTGGTTAATCAAAAGGAAGAAATTGCATGGTCTTAGAAAACATACAATAAAGCATATATAGACAAAAATATACATCAGACAATAAAAGATACATTAAGAATAAGAGACAAAACCTGTTGCAGCAAAAAAGCAGAATAGGAACATAGACAAATTAAAACACAATTGATTTTCAGTAGAAAACAAGAAGCTTTATCTCCTGAAGAGCTTGGTTGAGATGAACAAAAAACTGAGACACAATAAAAATAGCAAACAAGAACACAATTCTGACAAAATTAAAGAAATAATTTCTGGAATGGATAACTTCTTTAGGAGACAAAACCTGTTGCAGCAAAAAGCAGAATAGGAACATAAACAAAGAAAAATACAATTGTGAAAAGGGAAAAACCCTCAGAGCAGGGAAAATTATTTTAAAGGTGCAAGTTACTTCAAAGAAAATTCCAACAACGCAAGGCTATTCCCAGTACGAGCTTTTGTGTCTGGGCTAAAACCAATTGCTTTACAAAGTTGTTGACAACCTGGTTAATCAAAATGAAGAAATTGTATGGTGTTAGAAAGCATACAATAAAGCATATATAGACAAAAATATACATTAGACAATAAAAGATACATTAAGAATAGGAGACAAAACCTGTTGCAGCAAAAAAGCAGAATAGGAACATAGACAAATTAAAACACAATTGTGAAAAGGGAAAAACATCTTAGACCAGAGAAAATTAGTTTAGAGGAGGGAAAAACACAATTGTGAGTAAAGTTTTTTTTTTTTTTGGAACGGGCATTTTATCTAGGAGAAAATATCTGTTGCAGCACAAATGTTAGTGAAGCATCGTTCCATCTTAAAGCAGTAAATAAATAAGATGTATGATTAAATTATAACTTTAAAGGTTTAACAAATAAGTAAAACGAGTAAATAAATCACAGTTGAGACATTAAACAAGAAATATGAGTTATTATAACAACAAATATAACTTTGGTTTCAGTAAAGAACCTTGATTTTCAATAGAAAACAAGAAACTTGATCTCTTGAAGAGGGTCGTTGAGCTGAAGAAAAAACTGAGACACAATAACAACAACAAACAAGAATACAATCACATAAGCTTTATCCATCCAAATTTATAAACGATTGCAACTAAAGGTGGTGCATTGGTGTCTGAGCACATTTAACCATTGTTGCATTGAAATCTGTTCTCATATCTGCAGAAGATAGAATGTGCAGAAGGTCTAATCCGTCAAATTCACAAATACGTTCATAGGCAGAAATGAGTACTATTGAATCAAGATTCATAAATTCGTAATTGAGTAGACCCAAAGAAATAAATTTTGCCATGGCAAACCCGATGGAAAGTTGTTCCATGTCCAATCCGTAATTGAATGCTCAACTGTAGAAAAAAAAATCTATATCTCATTATATTTGTTCATGCAGAGTTGCATCACTTTGTTTTAATCTGTAAATTGTTAAAATAAATGAATCCATAGTCGATATAAATGCCATCGGAGCAACATAGGAGATACTGATAGAATAAATTCAGAGATACATTGTATTTGAATACATGGATCATGATCTGATTGGTTTAGATGAGAGACCAGGAATGCGGTTTACTGTTACTCAGATTAAGGTATGAGATTTATGAAAATATGAATCACTGTCTCGCTGGTTGACGGTCGCCATGCAAGGCCTAAAAAAACTAAAACAGAATATGCGAACCGCTTGCAATGGTCGCTGGCGACTTGCGACATGACAAAGTTGAAAACAAAGGACCAATCGAGTAATCACGTTGGTCGACGGTCGCTGGCGAGATGCAAAAACAAAACGATTTGCGCCTGACTGTGTCGCGGGTCGGCAGTCGGCGGTCTCCGTGCAAGGAAAAAATAACTAAAAGAGAAATTGCGAACCGCTTGGTCGCTGGCGAGCTACGACACGATAAAGTTGAAAATAAAGGGCGAAATTGTTCATTCAACGAGACAGCATCGCGTTGCAGAAGGCAAGTCGCGGAGAAGCATTGCCATCCACGCGGCAAAATTCCATTCGCTCCATGAGCGAGGAATCTTGCTGATGTGGAAATAATGCTTCTCCTTGGTGAACGCCTACGGCATAAAAATTGATTATATAACTTTTCAATTTAAAAGAAAAGATGTTATATTTAATTCAAAATCAACTAAATTAATTCTTAAAATATATTTGTATATATTAAATATATTTATATATTTTGAATGAACTTAATAATTAAGAATATGTATTTTTCTTAATAATTTATAAATTGAAATCTAAAAATATAGAATAAGTAGTTTTTTTAATAATTTATATGTTAAAATCTAAAGATATAAAATATGTACACTTTAAGATTATTATTATTATATATAATAAATTTGGCTATGATATAATTGGTTGTTTATAAAACTTATTTTATATCATATATAAGCCATTTAATATTGTGATGATACTTTATTTTATATAAATGATTGAATGTCTATATATTATATAATTCTACTTTGTTATATTTCTAATTTTTATGATCTTCTAATTTGTCAAAACTATGGTGACCTAAGAATACTTCTTTATAAGTTTTCTGAGCATAGGAATAAAATTTTACAGCAATCGAATTAATTCATTTTCTTTTCTTAAGATCGGATAGACTTCAATGAACGTTAATCTTCTTCATCATTATCATATACCATATCATTGTTTCTTTAAGATATGATATATATATATATATATATATTTAAAAAAAGCGTGTATTGTATATATATATATATATAAATCCGTGGTTATGAACCAAATCGGCAGAGGACAGTTGATGACCAATTAGTAGTGACGAATTTCAGCATCAGTAAGTATAGAGCCTGTAGAGGCTGTTATTGCATGAGGTTACAATGATTGAGTGGTTTTCATTAGCTGAAAAATCACATGCTGAGAGAATTCCTGACATAAATGCTCTGAATGAGCTGATTACAATTGAATGAGTCAAAAAATATATGTTTGAGCTGGTGACAATTGCTGAACTGAAGGTGACAATCTGTAATACATAACTGAAAGTGAGGATCAACTCCTCAGATCGGGCATTAAAAAAAAATGCATTCAGCGATAAAGAATTCGATGAAAGGCATAATGTGATCCTTCTGGAGAATTCGGTGGAAGGATTCAGCGCTGTATGGTTCAGGAATTATCAGCAGAGATCGAAATCCAATTTGTACAGAGTAGTGAATCCAATAGAGAATTCAATATCAGTAAGATTGAATGAGTTTGTGACAGAGGGAGGACCAGGTGCCCTGTTTTAGGAATGATGAATCTTACTCATGGAATGTGATGATATTCAGTGTCGATGCTGGAGATATGGAGGATTCCTTGAGTGAGTTTGGTGGCTGCGTTTGCTTCAGTATCAGCTTCATTGTTTAAGTTTCGTAAGATATGAAATGCCTTGAAGTGATTGAATGTGCTTGAGATTTGCCTTATACGCTGGATGATGCGGTTAAGAGCTAAATTGTTGATGTTAGTGGTTGCATTGAGAGCTATGATGATGATCATGGAGTATCCGAGGACATGTAATTTGTCGATCTTCTAACCTTTGGCGATCTGGCATCCTTTCATCATTTCTAGGGCTTCTGCTGTGTTGTTTGAGCAGATTCCTAGGCCCCATTTGAATTTAATTCTCATTGCTCCTTCCCTTGATCACAGGACTCCCCCAACTCCTGCTATTCCTGGATTTCTCTTAGATACACTGTCGAAATGTAAGTTGTCGATGTCATGGTTATTTCTCCATTCTTGAAAATCAGTGTTTGATAATCTAATTTGCCATGCTGGGTGGTTTTGCAGACGAGGTTCATCACTTGGATGAGAGATGGAGGTTCCAATCCAATTCATTTCGTTATTGGTGAGGGAAGTTTCAGCCTTGTACTTGGAGATTTTGATGCATTCAATCAGAAGTCCTTTGACTGGGCCTACAGTTTGCAAGGGAGTATAATGCATGTCTTGGAAGATAGCATTGTTTCTTGCGGTCCATAATTTCCAGCAGGTGTATTTGGGAATGGAGATCCAAATATGGTAACGAAGATTCTTTATGGTGAGGGGGGTAGGGTAAATGGATTTCCAATCATTGAAGAGCTGGGTGATGGAGGTAAAGGGGGGCATGGTAATTTTGAGTTCAAGGAGCATAAGTTTCTAGACGAGCTTGGTGTAGTGACAGTCCAAAAAGAGATGGGTGAGAGTCTCAAGATTGCTGTGGCAAAGGGGGCACCAAAAAGGCTCGTGGAAGCCTCTCTAGTTGAGATTATCTCCGGTGAGGATTTTGCAGTGGATTAAAGTCCATGTGAAGAAGTTGATTTTAGGGAGTCCTAATGGGTCCCAAACAAGTTTCCATAAAGCTTTTATATCATCAACATGAGTCTGGAGAGATTTGTAGCCGAGGACTAATGTATATGAGCTTGTGGGACCCGAACCTAGTTCGTCTTTGGTCATGAGATGCATGGGGGCGCATCCTTTCAGGCTGTCAGTGAGTATGGTTTGAGCATATTCAAAATGGAGGGGGATGGTTGTGTTCTTCCAGTTTTGCCAATTGCCATGAACATCCCATGTACTGAAATCTTTTAATGTTGTGATTCCATGATGATTGAGCCATGCTGCAAGGTTCTGTAACTCATGAATGCTTTGAAGTGCTTCTTTTCCCATGATCTTGTCCATGAAGATATCTATATTTTTGCCGTTGCCAGGAACCCAGTAAAGGATTTTTGAGAAAAACTCCCAAGCTGCCTTGCCAAGTCTCCAAGTGTTAGAGCCTTTGGAAGTTGGATTTTGATCGAGACATCTTAGATTGGTCCCATTTAAGTATTTCTTTCTGAGAATATAACTAACTTGATGGTGTTTGTTGTGCAAGATTTTCCAAAGCAGCTTTCCACCCAGTGCTAAGTTTGCATGATGTGGATCGCGAATTTGAGTCCTCCCGAGGATTTTGACTGCTTAATGATCTCCCAATTCACTAGGTGGATTTTGTTTTCATTGTTTTCCCCACCAGACCATAAAAAGTCTCTTATTAATTTACTTATATGATCTACTACTACTTTTGGGGTGAGGAGGATTGAGAATTGATAGATAGGTAGAGCCGAGAGGACTGAGTTCACGAAGATCAGTTTTTCGGCCTTGCTGAGGTAATGCCCTCCCCATCTTCTGATTCTGCTTTTTATTTTGTTGATCGTGTCTTCCCAATTTCGAGAATTTGCGTTACCATTAGTGATTGGAAGACCCAGGTATATGAATTTTTCCTAGTGGTTGTGGACTTTGATGCCAATAATTCTGCTGATTTTGGATGAAACGTGATTGTTTAGATTCCAGCAGTAAACTGCACTTTTGTGCAAGTTGATTTTGCCTCCGGATGCATTGCAATATGAGTTCATGTTGTGCTTAAATTTTTAGGCTAAGATGGAAGAGGCTCCACCTAATAATAAAGAGTCATTGGAAAATAGGGTGTGGTTGAGGGGATGGGAATCAAAGGTCAAGTGGAGGCCAGGGAGGGATCCAGTAATCATTTCATGGTTCAACTTTCGACTGAGAGAATCTGCCAGGATGATGTATAGAAAGGAGGAGAGTGGGCAGCCTTGTCTAATGCCACGCGTGGCTTGGAAGAATTCCATGGGACGACCATTAATTAGGGGAGCGATCCAGGGTTTGCATATGCACGCTGAGATCCAGGTGATGAAGGTTTCTTCAAATCCAAAATGTGTCATGATTTTAAGGAGAAAATAATGGTTGACATGGTAAAATGCATTAGCCATATCAAGCTTGATTAACATACCTTTTTCATTTCGAGATTTGCTTGAATGGATTGCTTCTTACACGAGGATGACGTTGTCCGGTATTTTCATCCCTTTCAGGAAACCACCATGGTTGTCAGAAATAATTCTGTTGAGTAAAGGTTTCATTCGATTAGCGAGCAATTTGGAGATAATTTTATAGGAGGAGTTGCACAGTGATATCGGTCTGAATTTGCTGAAGGAATTAGGATTGGTTTCCTTAGGGATGAGGGACAAAAAGGTGTTGTTCGTGCATCCACCGATTTTTGCCTTGGAATGGAAGTTCCTTATCATTCTCATGAAGTCTTTTTTGATGTGATTCTAGCATGCTTTTTAAAAATGCATAGAAAAAACCGTCAGGGCCCGATGCATTGTCAGATTCAAAGGAGTGAATGGTGTTGTAAACCTCTTGCACGGTGAAGGGTTTGTGAATGATAAAGTTATCCTCTTGCGTGATGCTCTGAGGAATATGCTCCAGAAGTTTTAATTCGTCATGACCGTCATCATTTCCTTCTTTAGCGAATAATTTGGAGAAGTGGATGAGAGCAGCGTTCTTGATGTTCGTGCTTCCTGAGACTAGCAGTCTGTTCTTGGTTTTGATTTCAGCGATATGATTAGTGGACTATCTGATATTGAATTGTTTATGAAAATAATTGGTATTTTTGTCACCTCCTTTGAGGCAAATTCTCCTAGACTTCAACCTCCAGTACTCCTCTTCTGCTCGAAAGACATGATAAACATTGGCTTGCTGTGATGCTTCTTCATGTAAGGTGGATGCCTCGACAGGATGAGCTTCCATTGCAAATTGGATGTTTTCTAAATCACCCACGACATTCTTACTTGGATTGGAGAGATTAGGGTGAGTGGATTTCGCTCATTTCTTGAGAGCATGCTTGGTATTTTTTAATTTATGTTCCCATACGTAGCAGGGGGAACCAGAAATGGGGATTCTCCACGCATCATCCAGGGTATCCTAGAGGCTGGCTTGTTTGAGCCATTGGGGGCTGAACCTGAAAGGGATGGGGCCGAGGTCCTCATTGCCAATAAATTTAAGCTGGATGGGTTTATGATCAGAGGCAAGATTAGCAAGGATGCTGGAGGAGATGGTGTGGGTGTTAGACAATAAGCTGCTATGGATGAGGAATCTGTCCAATCTAGCCATGATATTTCCCTTGCCAAGGCGCTTATTCAACCAAGTGAATTTCCCTTTTTTGGGCTTGATGTCGATGAGATCCCAAGTGTGGATAATGGCTTCAATCTGTGGTTTGAAGTAGTCATTTCCAGAGAGACCACCTTTCTTTTCAGAATTGGAAAGGGTGATGTTCATATCACCGACGAGTATGATGTTCTAAGGAGCATAAGCCTCCAAAAAACCTTCAAGTAGACTCCAGCAATATTTTTTCTCAGAGTGTAGATTGGGAACACACAAGTTGAAGAGAGTGATGTGCTTGTTGCTCTGTGGGTGGGTGAGCTCAGTGCAGATCCAGTTTTGAGTAGCAAAGGATTTGTGGAGATGGAATACTTCGGAGGACCATAAAGTTGGTAATCCACCAGAAGCTCCTCTGGCACTGACTGCATAACCTACATCTTTCTTCCAATTTTATTTTCCAATACCTAAAACTGTGTTGTCATCGAGTTTGGTCTCTTGGAGTAATAGGAGATCGGGCATATAGATTCTTTGAAGATCTTTTACTGCTTCAATCTTGCATGGGTTTCCTAAACCTCTGCAATTCCAAGAGACCAGCTTGATCATTTGGGGATGTAGATGGAGGAGGGTGTTCCTCCTGCTGGATCCTCATATTTATTTCCTACTGTCCTGGTTCTAGTATTTCTGCTAAAATCCATATCGATCGTGGCTTGGGAACCTTGGATTTTCTCATGTTTAGCTTCTTCTTCCCTTAGGTCTTTGATAGATTTTCGTCCTGGATTTTTGGAGGATTTGTCGATGGGTTATTCCGAGGAGGATGGGGAGGGAGGGGGTCTAACTTTAGTGATTTGAGCATATGAGGGGGCTTGTTTGATCAGGTCTGATCTGGTGCGGCTGGGGATGTTCTGAGATGGGGGAGTCTTCGAAAGTTCATGGGGGAGAGGAGTTGCTTGTGAGTCTTGTTGTTCGCGTATTTCTCCTTCTTCTTCAGCCTCAGGGATATCATGGATCTCAGGTGTTTCTAGGACTTTGAATCTGTTCATTTTGTTGGGGGCCGTCGGATCGTGGTGTTGTTGATCTGCTTACTGTATGTTCAGGATTTTTGAGAGAGGTTTCGTACCCGATTTATTTTTTATTTTGGATTGTTGTCCATTGCTCTTTTTCCCCACCCGATTCAGGATCCGTTGGTTTCTTTTTGCATGATCCAGCGAAGTGGCCGTATTTGTGGCAGAACTTGCATTTAAAAGGAATTTGTTGTAATCGAGTTCTTGAATGTGGGACAAGTCTACTACTGTAATATTTATTGCTTCCGGGAGGCCGTGTTCCAAATCTACTTCGACGCAGATTCTCGAGTAAGAATATTGATCTTTTCGGTTAGCTTTGTCGATGTATTTAGAAAGTGCATTTTTTATCGCTTGGAGAGATTATGTATTCCAGCAGTGGAGTGGTAGGTGAGGGAGTCTCACCCATACAGGTACAGCGGATGGAATGTCGATGGAAGGGTCGAAGTTCGGGGTCCATTTGTTCATATAGAACCCTTGTGGTCCCATGAAGTAGGGTCCGTTCCTGAATATGAGTTCGCAGTCATGTTTGCATTCGAAAACGAAGGCAAAGTATCCTTTACCCAGGAAGGAAGATTTAACGTCTTCTGTGATCAGGGGTTTCCAGTTTTTCTGAAGCCACGATTCGATAGACTTCGGGGAAGGCCATAAGCATATAAACTGACTAATCAAAGCACGCTCCGACAGGGTCTTGTAGGGCAGTTCCACTGGCAATGCAATAGCCGGGATCTGGTCGAGTTTCTTCACGAATTTTTGTTGCGAGGAAGAGAGAGGTTTATTTCCATTAGAGGCTAAAAGTTTCAAGAATCTGACCAGGTTGGGGGGGATTTCTGCTCCCGAGGCCATTGGAGGCAAAGGGAGGAAGCCCAGGAAGAGGGGCAAAAGGGCAGACAGGGAGGGAAGAAGAGGAGGGGTGGAACCTTCAAGGCTGGGGGGAGAACAACTCAGTCATAAGGGAGAACGATCAGAAGGAGGGAGAGGAGCCAGGGGGCAATGGGCCAGTGACCAGGAGTGTCGATAACAACATGGAGAAGCAACCCGAGGGCAGGCAGCAGGGTGCAACAACAACAACTGCGAGAGGCATCCAAAAAGACGCAGCCAGTTAAACCTACACGCAGCCATTCAGAGCCAAGATATGATATATATAAAACATGTATCAATGATGTTTTTATTCTTCTTCATAAATTTTTTTATGTATTTTTGTTTTGTTTTAATTTATTAAAGAATAATATAAAATAGTAATTTAAATATAAATTTTTGGTTATTAAAATAATTATAAAATTGTTATTTTTAATTTAAAATTTTGTAAGTAGTATTTTGAATTAATAAAATTATATATATTAAATATTTACATTTTACAAATTAATAAAAATATTAAATAAAATTATAATAACAGGTAATTAAATTTTAGTAATGATAAAGAGAAAAGTTTAAATTTATAAAACATTTAAGTTTTCAATCAAATACCATTTAATATTTTTAAATAAAAAACATCTCTTAATATTTAAAAAAAATCTCATTGTCTCTTTTGAGCCAAATTTAAGTAGGTTACATATACTTCACTATGCATATGAGTTGACCAAATTTTATGGTTGTCACAATAGTGAAGTAGAGATTCCTTTTAACTTCAACATATTATGAAAAATATTTTAATTAAACATTAAATAAATAAAAAAACTTTAAAATCTTTTAAGTTAATATTATTAGTACAATCACTTAACTTGTGGTTTGTGATGTTGATAGGATACAATTTCAGTGTTATGAACTACTTTATGAACTACTTGTTATCCATCTAAACATATATATATACACACACATACTCCAAGGAATAGCTTGCAGGAAACTCTCCGAATAGTATCCCATATTTTATGGATGGTAGATGAGGTAAAATGTCGGCTCTCATTACAGAGCCTAACTTGGTGGGGACATCAAGTAAGGCCCTTTTACATTCTATGCACAACCACCCAGGGATTTGACCCTGAGACCTTCTGCTTGCAGTTTACAGCTCTCAACCACTCAAGCTAACCCACCAGGCTATATATATGATTGTTTATTTTGAATTTGAAATGATGCCCATAAAATAAATCATGGTAGTACACTTGTCTCGTCTTCTTACAATCTAGGAAGAGTACCCTTCATTGTCCACCCCAAATTGTAAAATATAAACGCTTATCATCATAATTAGTATCTGCAAGTAGTGACTCTTGTATTTGGCGTAGGGCGTTATTTTTCCCATACAAGGTTTTGGTTTTAGTATATGAAATATTATATTTTTGAAAAATGATGGATTTTTATATTAGAAAGTTGTTTAAGTATTGATTTTTGACTTTATGAGGATGTTGATTTGACTATTTTCCTTGAGGGTGTGGTGGTGTTTTGGAAAGTGGAAATTAAAAAAATAAATGAAAATGGGTGTGTTGAGTTTGCAAGGAATGGGATGTGGTGCATGTTGTTAATGTTAGTCTCTAAGATGCACCTTGGTGTAATTGCAAGTTCTGCATGGTGTAATTGATCTTCCATCTTAGATTTGGTAAGTTGTAAACATTTTTGGCACATTGTGGTGTTCCATTGTGTTTTGACTTGTTAGGTTGTGGCTTTTCTTCATTGCAATTATAGTTCTAGTGTTGCTTGCGAAGAGTGTATGCCATTCGAGCACTTTTATGGTGGTTGTGGTTGAAGTTGGTTTTTTTGGTGTGTTTTGCCTTGGATATGCCATGGTTATTGTGTGTTGCAATTGAGTTCTTGTTGTTGTTAAAGTAACTCTACCAAGTCATGGGTGAAGGGTTGGTGGTGTTGATATGTTGTATGGTGTAATTGCAACACAACTATTGTTGTTACCCATGATCTTCAGGTTTGGGGGTTTCTAATTGATTGTTGCTCCTTGTGTTACTTCTAGTTGGAGGCGGTGTTTTAGTTTGTGTGGTGGTTTCAATGCATTGTTTTGAGTGGCATGTTGTCTACTCTTTGTTCTTAATAGATGTAGTTGTTTTTGCTAGCAATAGTTGTTGACGCTAGGCTTGGGATCAATGTGTGGTTGTATGTGGTGTCTCAATGTGCATTCATTAATACACATAGGGTATACAAAGCTAAAATGGTTGTGATTGGGTCAGCTTTGAAGAATTCATGGCATGCCATTGTTGCAAGTGTTCCTTTGTTTGCTCATGGGTAAAGGGCTTGTGGTATTAATCCCACTGGAGTCAATGCTACATGGTGTAATTACACGGGGCATTTGTGGTTTCCACCCTTTCTCTTCAAACTTGAGGAATTGAAATTGATTGTCACTCATTGTCATCATTCCAGTTGAAGGTGGTGTTTCAGTGTGATTCAATTCCTATGGTGGTTTTGTCCTGTTGCATCGAGCGTTGATTATTTATCCTTTGGTTTTCTTGGTCAAGATAGTTGTTTCTACTTATGATAGTCATTGAAGCTAGGCTTGAGAAGGAGCTCTTGTTGATGGTGCTCATAGTAAAAGGTAAGCGACATGCATTTCCTTTTAGAAAGAATAACTTTGTTGTTTCATTATTTCATATAGTTTCCACCATAAACTATTTATTGATTACTAGTTTCTCGTTGTTGTAATTGGTGTGCCAATACATTAATGGGCATTGGTTTTATGTAATTTGATGTTGGTGGAATTTCTAGCATTGGGTTGGAAACACAACATTGTTGCCTTTGTGCATGTGGTGTAAATTCAATGGCAAGTTGTTGTGTTTTGGTTGCTTTCAATTTTAACACAAGCCTCTCAAGCTGCTTCATTAAAGAGGTATTTCTTAACTCTCTAGTTACAAGCACATTGTCAATTTAATGGCATGCTTTTAATGGTAGCTTGTAATCTTAGGGGTGTTTGTGATAGTTTTGTGGTTTTGTTCTATCTACATGCATTTTAAGAGCTTTGGTCGAGCAGAATACCAATTCTTATGGTGGCAATTTTCATTGCCAAAATTTGTTCTAGTTTGTTGGTGGGTGGGTATGTATTCCATGATTGCATCTCCTTGGAAGACAAGGGAGTTGTAGTTGCTAGATAATATAACCCGTTACTTTTTTTAAGTCATTTATGGACAAAGGATTGTTGTTAAATTCTTTTCCAAGGCTTTGATCTTTGTGGGTTCATTACTTCTATTAGGGAGTGCATTACATTGCCTTTTGGGATTCCTCGCTTGCAATCTGTTTGTCGAGTCTTGATTACAAATATGATTTTTGGTCAATCCATGCCTTGGGGATATGTAGTATTGTGCTTGTTTGTTTGTTGGTATTCAGTTTGCATAGATTAGAATCTAGGCTTGACCGCCAATCTTAGTTTTATAGATTAAATTTTGGTTGTTGTTTTTTATGGCCAATAAGGCTTCCATTGGCATAAATCTCCTTCATCATTTGTTTGGCTTACTTATTGGTGAAGATTTTGAATTTATGGGGAAAAACTGTATGGTTTCAAATTCTTTAGCCATTGTTTGTCAGTTTTTTAAATCCATGGATGGAGCTGTTAAGGAAATGGCTTACAATCATGGTGTATTGATATGGTTTTAATATTGATTGTGTAATATCCCCATTTTGACCCTTAGGATATACTGGATTTTAATGTAAATATCATATATATGTGATGTATGATTCCTATCGTGGAGCTCAAGGCCAAGGCCCCACTAATGAATGCTAAACCTTGAGGGCTGGTATTTTATGTTGTGATATCCATGTACTGGTAAGCCATGGGGAAATTGTAAAAATGATGTAAATAATTGTAATGTAAATAAAAATACCAAGGGGCTGGTTATGGATGAAACTAAATGAGGGGGCTATGTGTATCCACTAGGGAGAAGTGAGGGGGTTGTGGGATTTAACCCTATGCCTCCAAATTTCACCTTGAGAACCCACCTTTGACTGTCCTAGCTGTCATTTATTTCTGTTGTAAGGAAGTACTTCAGAAATCAGTCCATGAAAGTGATAGAGTATGGGAAGGCCTGAAATTCGTAAGGCAAGGTATGGATCGATTTTCTTGACCCATAAGTCACCCTACCTCATGGGAATTTGTTTTCCCCCATCCCCATTGGAGGGTTGAGGGTTGAAGCTTCATTTTTTATGGAGGACGCATGCCCAACAATGAAGAGAATTGGAAATCACGATTTTGAGTGAAGCGACGCTTGGGAGTGCCAAAATCGCCCAGAAAATTTGTGTGGGGAATGAAATCCAACGGGGGATCCATCGACCTGAACCCTGGGGTGAATTTGAGAGTGTGAGACGCCCAAAAAATCATAGGAAAACCCTAATTTGGAAGCCCAAAAATCCAATTGTGGGACAGAGCCTTTCGACTGCAACCCTGAGGAGAACCAAGCGTGGATGACAGAGCGGAAGAGAGAGTAGAGGTTGGAACCGCTTGATAAACCCAGTGAAGGTTGTTTGATTGAGTTTGAGATGTCTGTAGCTCTGTGGTTGAGCTCACTGGATTAGCTTCCTCCTCCCTTGTCTCTTGGCATGCTTGATAAACCCAACTGTGTGTTGGCTTAGCATGACTGTTGGTGTGAAACTGAGCCTGTGAGTAAACCTGGGTAGTTTCTCCTTAGTGGATACGTAGTCCTAGCTCGGGGGTGGTCTCTGAGTGATGAAAGAATACATGTTGGGAAGAGACCTATGGTTGGGTTGGAACATTACATTCCATATCCAGTTGCTTGGAGATTTCAATAAAAATATAAGTGTTCTCTGTGATTTATAACATGTTCATTCTGTGTTCTGAATGCTTAATTGCTCATGTTCATGGGAATGAAATGATTATCTTAAGTTAGTCAGCATAAGCCCGTGCATAGCATGAGAAGAGGACTAATTCCCTGTAGGTTGTTTCATCATTCTGCCTGGGATAAATGTGTTGATGCATTCCCTTACATCTGTGTGGATAATGTTTCATTCAGTTGTGTTTATTTGAGTATGCACATGCATCCATGTGTTTTTATTTATATGAATTTGTTCAATGATTAATAGGGATAAGTTTTGTTGAGGCCCAGGAGGTTCAAAATGTTTAGTCATGGATTTGGCGAAGAAATAGACACCCCCTGTTGTGTTCATGTTCCATGTGAGGGTCTGGATTGATGGGAGGAGACATGACAGAGTGGATCAGAGCTCTTTACAAAGAGGTAAAGAAGTCTTGGTGAATTTTGGACAACACCTTGGTTGGAAGAAGGACAAATTTAGAGTTATCATGTGTGGCAGGGGATCATACAGTTGCATTGGGCTCGCTGATAGATTTTCAACAATACCAAGTTTGCCAAAAATGGACTTAGGATGAGGAATATATCGACCTGAGAAGTTGGCAGTAACGGGAGCATATGGTCAACTTCCGACTTTCCAAACCCGCATTGCAGATTGCGGATTGTGGAAGTCGGAGGCGTGATTTCTTCGTAGTTATACACTACAGTTCCGACTTCCCGATTCCCGCAAGGTGGATTGCGGATTGTGGAAGTCAGAGGAGTAATTTTTCTGGAATTGCGAACTTGGGGTTCTGACTTTCCGACTCATGCATCGCGGATTGTGGATTGCGGAAGTCGGAGGTGTAATTTTCCCGGAGCTGTGAATTTGGAGTTCTGAATTTCGACTCCCGCATCGCAGAGTGCGGAATTGCGGAAGTCAAAGGCGTGATTTGGCGAAGAAGAGAATTTGGGGTTCCAAATTCCGACTCGCACATATCAGATTGCAGATTGCAGAAGTTGGAGGCGTGAATCTTTGAAGTTGTGAATTGGATGTTCCGAATTTCCGACTCCCGCATCGCGGATCGTGGAATTCAAAGGCGTAAATATTAAAAGTTGTGAATTGGGTGTTCTAAATTTTTGACTCCCGCATCATGGATTGTGGAAGTCGGAGGTGTAAATCTTCGAAGTTGTGAATTTGGTGTTTCGACTTTCTGACTCCTGCAATGTGGAAGTTAGAGGCGTATTTCTTCGACATTGTGTATTTGGTGTTCCGACTTTTCGACTCCCGCATTGCGGATTGCGGAATTCGGAGGTGTAATTCTTGAAGTGGTGCATTGGGGTGCCGACTTCCGACTCCTGACTTGCGGCTTGAGGACTACGGATCGAAGTTATTGCGGCTGTGCGAAAGTACAAATTTGCGGATAGTTTGAAAAAAAAATTAGTAGGTTGTATTCTAAGTAGCTCCCCCATCACCTCTAAAGGGCATCGAGGGGATCAGGTACGTTACAGGTGGTATCAGAGCCCAAGGTTGCAATATTGGGGTTGCTTGGGCCAAAGTAAGTGCTTACAGGATTTTTAGAGCTGCAGAACGAATAGAGATCGTAAGGTGGAGATTGAGACCGAGAGGGATCAACGGCTCGTACAACATTTCTCCCATGTAAGCGGAGGGAGGGTAACAAAACAAGCGGACGCGAAATTCCACTGGAAAAAGATTATTAACTTTGGAATCCGCCTTGAGTGAGTGAGACCCGAAAACGAACAGGAACTGTCTAATCAACACAGAAAGGCTGAATCAGATCCAACTAGACATCTAGCCCTTTACCTGGCATCAATATTAAACAAATTGCAGTGCTCATAAGTGCAGGGAAGTCCAAGGAAGGCCAAGTTGGAACTGACCATAATCTCTGAAAGCAATGTGAGCAGAAACAAATGTAAACATAGTGAATGGGAGCTATTGCAGTGATCAGGGAAAACCACATAGGGTTGACAAGATGGTTGCAGCTTAAAATTGGAGAATAATTCCCAAAGGGAAATGTTGATAAAGAGAGAAATTTCTAACCTTAAATTATTTCTGTTTATAGGATACGAATTGCATGCTTGGAAGGTAGCAAGTAAGAATGTTATACATGAGTATGTGTATTAAATTGTTGCTTGGTGAGAAAATCATAGCTAATGATTCCTTGTGTGCTTGCTAGAGAGGCCATGAAATTGTATCATCTATGATGTGGAAGGGGAATTCCGTGCTATGACGAGGGATTGCAAACGGAGAATTCCTTAACCCCTATCTTTCTCTTGTATTTATATTTTATGAGCTTTATATACAAAATTTTTGGCTAGGAATCTTGAAAATGCAAGAGATTAGATAGTTGAAATGCATATGCACTAGTGGGAAGATTATAACCAAAGACAACATAAACTTAGATGAAGATGTTGATGATGTTGTTGCATGTGACAAAAATCCTTGTGAAGAAAGGTTGGAGCAACAAACATATGATCATGAGGTTGGTGGAAGGACTGTGTAATCCTTGGTAAGAGGAAAAATTGATCAGGTAACATCATATATGTTGATGGAAGCCATGCAGGTAATGTTTTATTTATGCTAATTATATAAGTGTTGAGAGATGATGAGTAAGAATCCCTTCAAACATGTTTTAATCATCATAAAATGGTATACTTGTAATAGTGAATGTATTTATGTGAATAACATTCCACCGAGAACGCTAAGATACGGGGTAGTAAGGGAAAGGAGCCTTATACTATGCGACTATTTAAAATTTTGAATGCATTCATAAGGAAACAAGAACATGCCATGTATGAGACCATGAGAATGTTGGGTTGTGAAGCCTACTGTGCTCTACAAGTATCCCATGAGCTCCCTATTGCTGTTAATATGGGATGAAACCTCTTTGCCAACATGCAGGGAGTGAGTGAACTCCCCATGTTGTGTTCGGGTGAAGAAGGAAGGCACCTAGATAGTAACCAAGTGATTGGTGAGATGGTTGGGTATTGTGTTGACGCATTGGATAGGATGTCCAACTTACCATGATAATACACATGTGTAGGCACAAAAACATTTTAGAGCAATGTCGTAGTGCATTGGATGCATTGAGTAAATGTACATTGAAATATTTTATAAATATTGTGGTTATGCATAAATATGCGTGAGTACATATGTTAAGATGCATTGTGTGAATGCATGATTGTGGTGTATACTTCATTACAATTCGTTGATAGATGAAATGGTAGAATTATTGAAAATTGTAAGATCCTTTCATGAGATGCTATGGGAAAAGAATTGCATGAAGAAGGTAGTTGTGTTTGATGGGCTACCAAAATGCTCCGCTGAGAGGACATAGTTGTATGAAAGGATATGATTGCGAAATCATGATTATTTAAAGTTTTATTTGATGGCATAGATAATGTGATTGTATATTGCATTTTATTGTGATAATGATGCATATAAAATGATCGTATTTCATTGCATTTGAAATATTAACAGTTGATTGTGTTTGAATTATAGTATGTTCTAATTCTAAGATCACTTCAGTGGTTGTTGTAAATGTTGCAATGAAAATATTATATGCGTGGGTATTCAAAACTTGTTTGGATGATTGGAGAATTCAGATTGAAAGTAGAATTGTCTTGGACATAGCAATGTGTGAAATTCGCTAATAAAAGATTGGAATCTACCATGTGCAAAAGCCAAAAAAAAATAAAAATGAGAAGGGTCTCATGGTTGTGAAATTTAATTTATGTACAGAATAGATCGGTATCAGATTGTAAATTTCATATTTGATATTTTGCTAATAATTAGTAATGGTTGTTTGGCTTCTCTAGAATGGTTTCAAGAGGACGTGTTATGGTAGCACGTGTAAAACCATAATGGACAGAGTGATACCACTTACAAGAGCCAAACAATATGAGGATGGCCTCATGGTTAAACACATCTATTTTTTGTAGTGAACAAAATTGTAAATTCAAATTTAAATTTGATTATTGATGCTATTGATTGATTGGTTGTTTGTGAATTGTGTCAGAAGGACACATTGCAGGAAGACCATGTGTTATGGCCTGCAAGAGCTAAACATCATGAGAAGGAACTCATGTTTTGGAAATCTAGTTTTTGTACAAAACATATTTGAGAAACTCTAATTGAAATTATTATGATGACATCTCATGTGAACTACATGATTGTATGTAATGTAGGTGAGATGGTGGAAATATGCCATTGTGGCAGATGGCAGCTGTTAAAGCTGAAAATGAAAAGGAAATGCCAAGAGTGGCTTGGGTTCGAGAAACCCTGTAAAAATTCCTTACATGTGCTTGTCTCTCCGCAAGTGCTATTAAACCCAGTAAGAGCATGGGTACTCAGGAAGATTGCATGGGCATTGGTAGCCTTTCTACACTCACAATGAAGAACACTGGAGGGATGGGTATGCCCAAGGGAATGTGTAGCAGAGAAGGGGTACCATCCTTGTGTTGTGTGAGTGAGTATTGTGGGGCCATGCTAGCCTACAGTCAAGTGAGTCACCTATGGAGTTCCTAGAGGGAACCACTGGTTTGCATAGGAGAAGGAGCCATGTGATTGTATTATTTTGTCTTATTGCCTGATAAACCCAATAGAGACGTCGGCTTGTAAATGGCTATTGTATGCTTGATAAACCCAGTCAGAGAACTGGATTAGGATACTGGTTTTTGTATGCTTGATAAACCCAGTCGGAGAACTGGCTTAGCATATTGGTCAATGGAATGCCTGATAAACCCAATCGACGTACTGGATTGGCATTGCTTATTTGAATGTTTTGGAGCAGCCTACGTGCTGGACAAACATTCGTTATTGTATCCACGGGTGATCCAAGGCTTGTAAAGCAAAGAAGGAGCCTGTGGAATAAAGTGAAGATGTCCAATATAGCCTAGGTAATTTCTAGAATCAAGAACCTTTAAGGAATCCTAAGGATGCATTTGGACATGTGATTGTCCTAGAAATCTCAGTATGAGTAGCAATCGAAAATGGTGCTAGTGGACTTGTGTGGGTCCTAGAAGCCAAAGGTTCTATAGGAAAACCATGGGGAGGGGTTCCCTGGTTGAGAAGCCTTGGACAAACCTTAGACACCAAGTGTCATCGCCAAAAAAAGGAAAAGGTGAGTCAAGCATTCACATTTGAAGTGAAAGAGACCAAGGAGCATGGAACCACAGTTGTGGTGGGGCTATGGATTGGAACAAGATTAAGAGGGGGAAACTCTTACTCTTCTCTTTCCTTTTTGATTGATGCATTTTAGAGACATAAAATTATTCAATGCATATTATGGCTGAAAGTTGATTGTGTTTATTTTGCTTGAAAAAAAAAGTGATTGTTGAATTAGTTAATTCCATGTGAAAGGATGAACATGAATGAGTTCATTTGTATGTTGGACAAGCATGAAATGTGTGGAAGTCTCATGGATAAAGCATGAACTTTCCATGTCAATTGGGCAAGTAATTGACTGATCTTAATGCTTATGTTATGATTGGCCTAACAAGATTTGAAATGATGAGTTTCACAGGTGAAAATTAAACCAATTGGTTGTAGTTGTTACAAGGTAAGTGTTGCTAGCAAGAAAAGTGTGGTCAGCTGCGCACATTGACCATGGTAGCAGACCAAAAGCTATTTAATTTGGCCGAAATTCTTCTTCAAACAATTTCCAAGACCCAAAAAAATCTTGAGGAGATGCTCAAGCTACAAAAGCAGCAGAATGAGATGAACCACATGCTTTTGCAGGACTCTATTTGTATGCAAAATGAGGTAAAAGGCTATCAAAAGTGGAAAGGACAGTGGGTCAATGAAGAGGCATTCATCCAATCATCCCATTAAGAAACACTCGAGGTTGGAAGACTCAAAGTAAATTAAGAAGGTAAAGAAAAAGAAGCCATTGAAATGTTGGGAATATGGAGGAAATCGTTGCCTCCGTAACTTCCCAACAAAGGAGATCAAGAAAGATAGTAGCCATAAAGTTTCTAGACTTGTGGATCAGCTGGAAGGTAAAACAATGAAGGAATTTTTGTGGAGCAATTCCCACATGTGGAGCGGGAAGGTCAAAGCCAACAGGAGCAGTCTGTAGAAGCCAAAGGACTTGGTCCTGAAAGCTCAAAGTAAAATATGAAATGCAGGACATACCTACCACATTTTGTGAATTTTGATGTGTAAACAATGTGTATGTATTCCTAAGTATTGGAACACCGAGGACGGTGTTATTCTAAGGGGGGGGGGAATGTAATACCCCCATTTTGACCCTTAGGATATACTGGCTTTTAATGTAAATATTTTATATATGTGATGTATGATTCCTAGCGTGGAGCTCAAGGCCAAGGGCCCACTAGTGATTTCTCAACCTTGAAGGGCTGGTATTTTATGTTGTGTTATCCATGTGCTGGTAAGACATGGGGAAATTGTAAAAATGATGTAAATAATTGTAATGAAAATAAAAATACGAAGGGGTTGGATATGGATGCAACTAAATGAGGGGGCCATGTGTATCCACTAGGGAAAATTGAGGGGGTTGTGGGATTGAAACTTATGCTTCCAAATGTCACCTTGAGAACCCACCTTTGATTGTCCTAGTTGTCATTTATTTTTGCAGTAAGGAAGTACTTCAGAAATTAGTCCATGAGAGTGATGGAGTATGGGAAGCACTGAAATTCGTAAGGCAGGGTATGGGATCGGTTTGCTTGACCCATAAGTCACCATACCTCATGGGAATTCGTTTTCCCTCATCTCCATTGGAGGGTTGAGGATTGACGCTTCCGTTTTGACGGAGGACGCATTCCCAGTAGTGAAGAAAACTGAAAATCGTGATTTTGAGTGAAGCCACGCTTGAGAGTGCTAAAATCACCCATAAAATTTGTGTGGGGAATGAAATCCAACGGGGGATCCATCGACCTGAACCCTGGGGAGAATTTGAAAGTGTGAGGTGCCCATAAATTCATAGGAAAAACCTGATTCGGAAGCTTGAAAATCCAGTTGCGGGACAGAGCCTTTCGGCTTCAACCCTGAGGAGAATCGAACGTGGATGACAAAGCAGAAGAGAGAGCAGAGGTTGGAACTGCTTGATAGACCCAATAAAGGCTGTTTGATTGAGTTTGATATGTTTGTAGCTCTATGGTTGAGCTCACTGGCTTGGATTCCTCCTCCCTTGTCTCTTGGCATGCTTGATAAACCCAATTGTGTGTTGGCTTAGCATGACTGTTGGTGTGAAACTGAGGCTGTGAGTAAGCCTGGGTATTTTCTCCTTAGTGGATACATAGTCCCAGCTCGAGGGTGGTCTCTGAGTGCTGAAATAATACTGGTTGGGTAGAGACCTATGGTTGGGTTGGAACGTTGCAGTCCATAGCTAGTTGCTTGGATATTTCAATAAAAGATAAGTGTTCTCTATGGTTTATAACATGTTCATTATGTGTTCTGAATGCTTAATTGTTCATGTTAATGGGAATGAAATGATTATATTAAGTTAGTGAGCATAAGCTTGTGCATAGCATGAGAAGAGGACTAATTCCCTGTAGGTTGTTTCATCATTCTTCCTGGGAGAAATGTGTTGATGCATTCCCTTACATGTGTGTGGATAATGTTTCATTCAACTCTATTTATTTGAGTATGCATATGCATCCATGTGTTTTTATTTATATGAATTTGTTCATTGATGAATAGGGATAAGTTTTGTTGAGGCCCAGGAGGTTTAGAGTGTTCAATCATGGCTTTGGGAGAGAAATAGACACCCCCCATTTTGTTCATGTTCTCTGTGAGGGTCTGTATTGATTTGAGGAGACATGGCAGAGTGGATCAGAGCTCTTTACAGAGAGGTAAATAAGTCTTGGTGAAGTTTGGGCAACACCTTGGTTGGAAGAAGGAAAAATTCAGAGTTCTCAAGTGTGGCAGAGGATCATACAGTTGCATGGGGCTCACCGAGAGCTTTCCAACGATACCAAGTTTTCCAAAAATGGACTTAGGATGAGGAAGATATCAGCTTGAGAAGTTGGCAGTAACAGGAGCATATGGTCGACTTCCAAATTTCCGAACCCGCATTGCGGATTGCAGAAGTTCGAGGCGTGATTTCTTCGGAGTTACACGCTATGGTTCTGACTTCCCAACTCCCAAGGTGGATTGCGGAATTAGGAGGAGTAATTTTTCTGGAATTGCGAACTTGGGGTTCTGACTTTCTGACTCCCGCATCATGGATTGGAGATTGCAGAAGTCGGAGGTGTAATTTGCCTAGAGCTGTGAATTTGGAGTTTCGATTGCCGACTCCCGCATCGTGGATTTCAGAATTGTGGAAGTCGGAGGTGTGATTCGGCGAAGTAGAGAATTTGGGGTTCTAACTTCCGACTCTCGCATCTCGGATTGCAGATTGTGGAAGTCAGAGGCGTGAATCTTCGAAGTTGTGAATTGGGTGTTCCGACTTTGTGACTCCCCCATCGCAGATTATGGATTGTGAAAGTCGGAGGCGTAAATCTTTGAAGTTGTGAATTGGGTGTTCTGACTTTCCAACTCCCGCATCGCGGATTGCGGAAGTCGGAGGCATAAATCTTCGAAGTTGTGAATTTGGTGTTCCGACTTTCCGACTCCCACACTACGGATTTCCGAAGTCGGAGGTGTATTTCTTCAACGCTGTGTATTTGGTGTTCTGACTTTTCAAATCCTGCATTGTGGATTGCGGATGTTAGAGGTGTAATTCTTGAAGTGGTGTGATTGGGTGCCGACATCCTTACTTGCGGCTTGCAGATTGCGGACCAAAGATATTGCGGCTGTGAGAAGGTGCAGAGTTGCAGATAGTTTGAAAAAAAAATAGCAGGTTGTATTCTAAGGAGCTCCCCCATCACCTCTAAAGGGAACCAAGGGGATCAGGGACGTTAAATATTGTGTTATAGTTGGATAAAGTCTTATTCCCTTGCATTGACCAATAATGGATTTTCCTTGTGGCTCTACACTTAGGATGGGTTTAAGAGAACTTGTGCTTTGAGCTTGGTTGGAAGAGATCTAGTTTTGTTATAATAGATAGATTGCTAATTTTGAGTGCCATTCTTGCTTATTTTATGTGTCTAGCATGAATTATTGTTGGTGGCATAAAAGGAAATGCATACCACAATTTGGATCTTTTCTTCTAATCCCGACCCTATTTTGTATATCTTAACTTGGATGCATGTTTGGTGGTTCTTGTCAATGTGTTGGATTAGCATGACTGTTGGTGTGAAACGAAGGCTGTGAGTAAACCTGGGTAGTTTCTCCTTAATGGATACATAGTCCCAGCTCGGGGGTGGTCTCTGAGTGCTGAAAGAATACAGGCTGGGTAGAGACCTATAGTTGGGTTGGAAGGTTGCAGTCCATAGCCAGTTGCTTGGATAATTCAATAAAAAGATAAGTGTTCTCTGTGGTTTATAACATGTTCATTATGTGTTCTGAATGCTTGATTGTTCATGTTAATGGTAATGAAATGATTATCTTAAGTTAGTCAGCATGAGCCTGTGCATAACATGAGAAGAGGACTAATTCCTTATAGGTTGTTTCATCATTCTGCCTGGGAGAAATGTGTTGATGCATTCCCTTACATGTGTGTGGATAATGTTTCATTCAACTGTGTTTATTTGAGTATGCATATGCATCCATGTGTTTTTATTTATATGAATTTGTTCATTGATGAATAGGGATAAGTTTTGTTGAGGCCCAGGACGTTCTCTGTGAGGGTCTGTATTGATTTGAGGGATAACTTTTGTTGAGGCCCAGGAAGTTCAGAGTGTTCAGTCATGGCTTTGGGAGAGAAATAGACACCCCCCATTTTGTTCATGTTCTCTGTGAGAGTCTATATTGATTTGAGGAGACATGGCAGAGTGGATCAGATCTCTTTACAGAGAGGTAAAGAAGTCTTGGTGAAGTTTGGGAAACACCTTGGTTGGAAGGACAAATTCAGAGTTCTCAAGTGTGGCAGAGGATCATACAATTGCATGGGGCTCACCGAGAGCGTTCCAACGATACCAAGTTTTCCGAAAATGGACTGAGGATGAGGAAGATATCGGCCTGAGAAGTTGGAAGTAACATGAGCATATGGTCGACTTCCGACTTTCCAAACCAGCATTGTGGATTGCAGAAGTCAGAGGCGTGATTTCTTCGGATTTACATGTCGTGGTTTCAACTTCCCGACTCCAGCAAGGTGGATTGCGGATTGCAGAATTCAGAGGAGTAATTTTTACGGAATTGCGAACTTGGGGTTCCGACTTTCCGACTCCCACATCGCAGATTGCATATTGTGGAAGTCGGAGGTGTAATTTACCCAGAGCTATGAATTTGGAGTTCCGACTTTCGACTCCCGCATCGGTGATTTCAAAATTGTGGAATTCGGAGGTGTGATTCGACAAATCAGAGAATTTGGGGTTCCGACTTCTGACTCCCGCATCTCGGATTGAAGATTGCAGAAGTCAAAGGCGTGAATCTTCGAAGTTGTGAATTGGGTGTTTCGAATTTCTGACTCCCCCATCGTGAATTGCGGATTGCGGAAGTCGGAGGCGTAAATCTTCGAAGTTGTGAATTGGGTGTTCCGACTTTTTGACTTCCGCATTGTGGATTGTGGATTGCAAAAGTTGGAGGCGTAAATCTTCAAAGTTGTGAATTCGGTGTTTCAACTTTTCGACTCCCGTACTGCAGATTGCCGAAGTCAGAGGCATATTTCTTTGACGTTGTGTATTTGGTGTTCTGACTTTTCGACTCCCGCATTGCGCATTGCGGAAGTCAGAGAATTTGGGGTTCCGACTTCTGCTCCCGCATCTCAGATTGAAGATTGCAGAAGTCAGAGGCGTGAATCTTCGAAGTTGTGAATTGGGTGTTTCAAATTTCTGACTCCCCCATCGTGAATTGCGGATTGCGGAAGTCGGAGGTGTAAATCTTCGAAGTTGTGAATTGGGTGTTCCGACTTTCTGACTTCCGCATCGTGGATTGCGGATTGCAAAAGTTGGAGGCGTAAATCTTCAAAGTTGTGAATTCGGTGTTTCGACTTTCCGACTCCCGTACTGCGGATTGCCGAAGTCAGAGGCATATTTCTTTGACGTTGTGTATTTGGTGTTCTGACTTTTTGACTCCCGCATTGCGGATTGCGGAAGTCAGAGGTGTAATTCTTGAAGTGGCATCGATGGGTGTTGACTCCCAACTTGCGACTTGAGGATTGCGGACTGCAGACCGAAGTTATTGGAGCTGTGCGAAAGTGCAGAGTTGCAGATAGTTTGAAAAAAACTAGCAGGTTCTATTCTAAGGAGATCCCCCATTACCTCTAAAGGGAATCAAGGGGATCAAAGACGTTACAGATTGTGCTATAGTTGGATAAAGTCTTATTCCCTTGCATTGACCAATAATGGATTTTCCTTGTGGCTCTACACTTAGGATGGGTTTAAGAGAACTTGTGCTTCGAGCTTGGTTGGAAGAGATCTAGTTTTTTTATAATAGATAGATTGCTAATTTTGAGTGCCATTCTTTCTTGTTTTATGTGTCTAGCATGAATTATTGTTGGTGGCATAAAAGGAAATGCATACCACAATTTGGATCTTTTCTTCTAATCCCGACCCTATTTTGTATATCTTAACTTAGATGCATGTTTGGTGGTTCTTGTCAATGTGTTGGATGTTGGAATTTTATACTGTGTTGTATGCTTTCTCTTTGGACCACATATGTTTGCATAATATTGTGGTACACGAATGGATTTCAAGTGTTGGCTTGCCCATTTTTATTTCTTGGTACATATAACCACTACATTGTTTAAAAGGAGAACATGCTCTGAGTTCCAATGAATCCCTTGAATATATATGTGCAAACATAAATTATTTTAATCCTTTCCAACATTGAATAAAATCTTGTGGATAATATGTACATTGCTATTTTTGGTATCTAGCATTGGTTTGAAAAAATTATTTAGTTAGTATTTGTAGCATCTTGTGTGCTATAATAATGATTTTCTGCTTGATATATGGTTTCCATTCATTTGTTTGCAGTTATATTGTACCACTAAAAGTTGCTCTAGTTGTAAGTGCTAGGTGTTATACCCAAAATCCATTAGGTGCAACACATCTACCTACTTAATGATTGGGTTGAACCTAGGTATCGATTAAGTGTCTCTTTAGTGGCTTGCCACAAGTCATGAACTACTTGCAATTAAGATACTCTTATTTCTGAAGCAGTAAAAGGGGAAGAAAGAGAGACAATGAACTTGTGTGTAATCCCTCTTAAGACCTCCCTACAAGGTATTGTCCCCCCCTCAACTCTCAAGAGAGTTGAAAGGCCAAAATATATAAAAAACAAGAGAAGTGAATTATCAGCTTCCTAATTTTTATGGGCTCAATCGTGGTTTAGATTAAGTAACCATGTAAAAATTCAAAGCATTTATGTGGAAAAATAGCTTAGATATGTTGATATATCCTATAACAAATTGATTTCCTAAGGTTGGTATATGTAGGAAACAAGAAAGAAAGGTGAACATCAAGTTGCTTACACCTAACTAGCCTTAGAAAACATGTCCATTGTAACTCAAAAAGCAATCTGGGTAAACTACACGTGTTCAAGATGGAAAGACTCAATTTTATATCTCAAAATATGATTGTGAATAGGATGATACAACCATAAGAAAATGTGTTTACGGGGTTAGAATCAACTCAATATTTCTATCTACTCATTTTCCCATGATTTTATCTTGATTTTAGGGTGAATTGGAGAGGAGAAAGTGAATTTTTAAAGTTGTTATAATTATAACAACAATGTATTTTACTTGTGGTAGAGCCTCTTAGACTTGTTTAAGGATAAGAAAAAGTGTTAGTGACATGAATAGTGTTTGACATGTCAAATGCTTCATATGACAATGTATTTTGGCTAAGCCCTAGGGGGGTTGTAAAGAGGTCGTTATAACATAATCACTTCTATGCTGAGTAAAGAGTCTTTTTGGTTGCTAACTATGAAAAACCCTCAAAATAATTAGGGTTTTGATAGTATTAGACAATGTTAATGAGTCATTAACATTATAAGTTTAAGTAAATTTTTATCTTGTTAATAATGCAAGCAAGGAAAACCATTTCTTTTTAAAGGTCCTCCTACGTAGGCACACAAATTTTATCTAGAGATGTTCAATTACCACTAAGTATAAAAGATTGATCTCATGACCTTTCTGTCTAAGTGATTATGTAGTTGAAATTAAAGAGTACCCCATATGATTTAGAGAAGGATGGGTTTGCCCCTTCTTATCACTAGCACTTTTGAGCTCTTAAACCGCTTTAGTGTAAGAAGGATACCTACGAGAAGGAAGAGGTCCAAGACTCCCTAAATTGAATTTAGTTGGACTTACCCAAGTAGAGTAGTATTCAATTGTTGCTAAGTTAGTGAGTGCATTCAACTACCATCCAAGAAAAGAGACCGATTCAATCAAGTTGCTCACTCTTTTAATACTAAGGGAAATTTTGTCTATGAGGGGTGCATGATGAAGATTCCCTGGATGTGACTCTTAGTATCTAGAAATTGATAATGCTTGAAGTAAAAAGACTGGGAAGTTATCCATGTGGCTTAAAAGCATGTTGCTTTCACAACTTTATCCCTCAATTAGGTGAATTGAAATATAAGCTAAAGCACATGTAAAAAATGAAATGGAAAATCACTAAATAAAATTGTTTTGCATTTTTTCACGTTTTCTTTGTTTCTTTGTGCAAATTTATTTTTTATTTTTTGCATAAGGCCTTGTAGTGGAAACAAGTTGAAAATTGAATTGTTCACAAAAAAACCAAAGTAAATGATACATATTAACCCTCCCCACTAAACGTGGTGGTAACCCCAACAAGTGTGATGGACAGGAAAGCCAACCTTCACCTAATCATTGTATTTCTCACCTTTTTTCCTCCACTTTGGTTACTTTCGTATTATAAATTTACAAAAAAACTATCTATGTAACTATCTTACAAAGCCTAGAGAAGTGAGGTAAAGTCTCTTTGTGATTCACATAGTCACCATATGAAAAGCCATCTCAACTTAGCTCTTGCTTAGATCACTAAAGTATTTGCCAAATAATAAACAAGTAAATATGATTGTGTGAAGATCATGGAACCGATATCTATACTTAACAATTTAGAATTTAGAATTGTGAAAGAAGAAAACAAAGCAAATCTAGAGGTTCTTTACATTGTTGCTATGTATTTATACATAGTTGTTCATGTGCTTTTGTTCACCGTTGCATTGGATACTCTACCTAAAACATGTATTTAAGAGGTTCCAAATTGCTTGGGTGAAGCGAGGAGGGAAACTGAGTGTTTTCTTGCAAAGATTAGCGAGGGAAACTTTGTTAGAACTTAGAGAAACAACGGAAAACAAATGGAAACCACTTCTAAAATTCATGTAAAGAGGGATGAAAGTAGTCACTAATCCAACTATCCAAACAAAGAGAGGTTCAAAGTCATCCTTGGATCTTCTTGAACATTCCTAGACACCTACTAGAACCAATAAGAATCTATCGTTCCATAAACCTCCAATAATAACATAGAAAAATAGACAAACCAACTATCAACATGATACAATCAATAAATTGACAAAAAATACCATCCTAACCAATCCCTCTTGGGGATGACTAACATAACAACATCCCGCAACTACCCCTCAACCACCAATAAGTAATTATTCGATCTTCAATAGATGAAGTGAGAACAAAGAAAAGTAACGGTCACTAAGAACTTGAGAAAAAACAAGAACACTCAGATATTTCTATTCACTGAGTTCCTAATAATTACATAATAGTCTTCCAATTTATAAAAGACGAGGAGGATAGATTATGGTTAACATCCCCAAGGTCAAAGTTACCTCGGGGTTACAAAACACTTGTCACTTTGGGAGAAGTGACAAATGAATCCTTCTAGAAACTTTTAAAAATTTTTACATAAAGAACAACTTTACCTTATTTTTTGAGAAAAGGAAAGGGAATACAAATTCAAAAGATAAAATGGATTTGATAAAAGCCTCTTCGAAAAAGTGCCAAAAGGTGAGCTGTCACCAACATTGATTTCCCTTTAGGATTTGTGCCTCCAAGTCTCAAGTATTCAATACTACATTTACACCACTATTAACAACTTTCTTGATGTTGTAAATTAACTGAATAATGGGTATCAAAGTGTGCCATCAATGGCTACGAGAGTTGATGGAAAGAAGGCCCATTATTGGGCATATTTCATTCTTTTTCTATAGGAAAATAGGGTTTCTAGTAGAGTGAAAGTAGTTGGATTTTTTTAGAGTGTGGATGTTCTTCTAGTTCAATCTAGAATGTTTACATAGTAATTGGATGTGTTTGTTTTTAAAACACATCTTAGGTTTTAGAGTGACCCTCTTAGTTTCTTATTGTGTTTCTCATTGGTTAACAATGTTTGGCTTCAAACGAGGGCCAATTAGGAAAAATGGATTCTAAACTGAATAATTGTTTGGTTGTACCAAGATGAAAAACAACCTTGAATTTGGGACTAAATAGAGCCTGTGTGTTCTACTATACAGCTGGATTATTTTTCATTTCATTTGGTGTAAATCAGATTCAGATTGAGCAAGAATCGACCTCCAAATAGCCATGGGAAACAATTGGGCTTGTGCACAAATTTGGAAAAAAGGATAAAAATCAAAAATCAAAATTTTGGTTGTTGTTAATTTTTAGTAGGTTATAGGTGAAATGAGTCTCCTTTCATTTGTATAAATTTGGCTCCAATTGGGCCCAATTTCTCTCTTTCTGGCATTGATTTTGTTGCCAATTTTCCTTGCACTTCCCAAAATTCCTACTAAAAATTATCATTGATTCACTTTTATATCGGACTACAAATGGATATGACTCATTTTTAGTGATGTCTAGGTTGTTTCTATGCTCAATTTTCACCTATGGATGCCTAAGTTATCTTAATTTTTGTCAAGTTACCTCATTTCCACCAAACAATTTTTTTAATGCATTCATAACTATATAATTTTGAAAAAAAATTATAAGTTATTGGGGATTTTATCCCTAGTGGTTTAGGTGCTTGTAGGGGGTGGGGGAGTGAAATGCAGTGCAAAGAGGCTAAGGGGAGACTAGAATGTGGGTAGCAGAAGCACTGAAAGGAAATGGGGGGGTGTTGCAAAAGGAAGGAGGATCAAGGAATATGAGAGGGATGATAGCTTGGGAGAGGTATGTGACATGGCCCTTGGGGAATTGAGCCATGGATCATTGTAACACTCATCTTTGTGATGGGTGTTAAGTAACTAAAAGCTACTATTTGAATCTAAAACTAACAACAACAAAATAATCTAATCTTGTAAGTACTTAGTGTAAAATTTTCAAATTTAAAGTTTTGTGTAGGTTTCCTAAAATTCTAGCATCATAGTAGTATAATGTTTGTACCTTTCTTTCAAAATTTCATAGCATAACAACATCAATTGATTGAAATATTGACAAAATAATATAACTAAGGAAAGAATAGTAGAATACCTTTGTTTTTGGTTGAGTTAGCAAAACCCATAGTTCATAAATTTGACTCTCTATTGCTAAAACTTAATTTCCCTACCCAAAAGTTTGCCATGCAAGCTACTAGGACTCCATCCTTGAAACTGGTTTTAAGAATTGCAAAGGTTCTAAATTAGTCAAGCAAGCAAGCTTAGGATGATGCAAATGATATTTCATCTGAAATCTCTTCAGGTCATATACAACTTGGAAACTCTAATTCTTTGTTCCAATATTAGACAGCTAAGCTGCTACCTTGAAACTAGGCAAGAATTTGGAAAAGGTCATTCTTGACGAGAGGGAGTTAAAACTAGGCATATGATATATTGTTGGAAAGCTATAAAAAATATCAACATTATTACCACTTCCATTTTCATTATATGTTTAATTCATATCATAATCTAAACATTGAACTTACAATAGTTATATTTGTCCCCCAAGTAGATGCAAAATGTGTGCATGTTATACATTAGGAAAATTAACTTGGAATTGGGAATATCAGACCTTGTTGGAAATATTATCTTAAGCACCAAATGTACATCCATTGGTTTTCTACAAAGCACCTAAAAATTTATTTTATCTTCTATGTGAGGCCTAACTCATGTGGAACCCATCTAATGACTAGTGAAAATGGTCAGTGTTGAAAATTTTACAAGTTGCCTTTAATTTTGATGAAATTTGACATAATCAGTTTAAATATGTAATTTGATGATATTGGATGGTTTAAGAACCCAAAATTAGCCAAGATATCCTCCCCAAAAGCTAAAATATAGGGTGATGACAAAACTAGTTTATAAAGAGGAATGGATTTGTTCCTAAAAGCCTTACTAGCTCGGTCTATATGATTGCATTTGCTATGATTTGATTAGATTGAATTTCTCCTAGTATTGATCCTCCTAACATTTGTTGCCATGGTTGTTTTATCATTATTTCCAAGAATTATAAGGGAATGCTTAGACTTACTGTTTAAGAACCCAATAACTTGTGCAACAATTTCATCCTTCTCAACTATCTCATGCCAAAGCTTATTGATCTCAATTTGTACATGTTACATTAAAACTTCACTTTGAAAAAGAGCTTCAAAATAAGGCCTAAACTGGTTCATGGAAATAATAATTTCATCCCAAATCAAATGTTTGTGACCAATTCAATACTTTTTTCACATAAATTTGCTTTATAGCATCATCAACAAACTTAGAACCCAACATTTAGCCAAGATAGCCTCCTCAAAAGCTAAAATATAGGGTGACGACAAAACTAGTTTATAAAGAGGAACGGATTTGTTCCTAAAAGCCTTACTAGCTCGGTCTAATTGCATTTGTTATGATTTGATTAGATTGAATTTCTCTTAGTATTGATCCTCCTAACATTTGTTGCCATGGTTGTTTTATCATTGTTTCCAAGAATTATCAGGGAATGCTTAGACTTACTGTTTAAGAACCTAATAACTTGTGCAACAATTTCATCCTTCTCAACTATCTCATGCCAAAGCTTATTGATCTCAATATGTACATGTTACATTAAAACTTCACTTTGAAAAAGAGCTTCAAAATAAGGCCTAAACTGGTTCATGGAAATAATAATTTCATCCCAAATCAAATGTTTGTGACCAATTCAATACTTTTTTCACATAAATTTGCTTTATAGCATCATCAACAAACTTAGAACCCAACATTTAGCCAAGATAGCCTCCCCAAAATCTAAAATATAGGGTGACGACAAAACTAGTTTATAAAGAGGAATGGATTTGTTCCTAAAAGCCTTACTAGCTCGGTCTATATGATTGCATTTGTTATGATTTGATTAGATTGAATTTCTCTTAGTATTGATCCTCCTAACATTTGTTGCCACGGTTGTTTATCATTGTTTCCAAGAATTATTAGAGAATGCTTAGACTTACTATTGAAGAAACCAATAACTTGTGCAACAATTTCATCCTTCTCAATTATCTCATACCAAAGCTTATTGATCTCAATTTGTACATGTTACATTAAAACGTCACTTTGAAAAAGAGCTTCAAAATAAGGCCTAAACTGGTTCATGGAAATAATAATTTCATCCCAAATCAAATGTTTGTGACCAATTCAATACTTTTTTCACATAAATTTGCTTTACAACATCATCAACAAACTTCTTTAACTTCTTAGTAGATTAATTAACAACGACAAGATTTTGATATTTAAGAGCCAGTACTTGAGTTTGGAAATTCTATATTGTTACTTTATTTTCTTCTACAATAGCATTTAAACCAACTACGTTTCCTTCTTCTTCTTTTACATTCCTTTATAATTCCACAAGTTTATCAAAAAGTTTGAAGACCTTACTTTTAAGAGATGTTATCTATTCAACAAAATAATCTAGATTGACTTCACTATTTGATGAATCTACTATCTTATCTTCTATTGATACGTTATCTAATTGCTTTAAAATCCCAACTAGGTGTCTTTTAGGAAAAATATTTTCATTGATTTCTTTCTATAAACTCTTAATCTTTGAAAACGATTATACTTTAGACAATCATTCTCTTTCCACTATTTAACATATCAAGTCTAAATCCAAATCTAAATCCAAATCGATAAGGTTGATCCTTTAATTTGGTAATCTTTGTCATCAATTCATCTTTTTCCTCATAAGCTATCACTAATTATCTTGTTTGTAAATGGTCAACATCTAAGGTCTTTAATTTTGACTTTAAGGCTTTGATTTATGTATTTTTCCCGCTCAATAATGATCTCACGACCTTCACATCCTTTGGATCAATACCCAAAGCAACAATTTTATTGTCCAAATGTAGAATTTTGATAAGTATGGCTTTGCTAATGAATTTCTCCTACCTTGTTAGATTTGCCATTTTTGTAACCATCTTATGGATTTTTCTAACATCTATAGTTACTTGAATTAAATCCTTGGATACCATCTCACCTACTTTTCTATGCCATTCCACTTTATCAACCACATGCACTTGGTTTAAATCAAAGTGAACTTTAGTAGTATCATACTGATGAAGTATAATTTCCTATTCACCTTCACCTATCTTTGGTTGAATGGCTGGTATATCAACTTCGCCTTTTTTATGATCCATTGTAGTAAAGATCCTTTGTATTATTGGTTTCCGGGAAACATTTGGGTGCAATGGTACTTCTTAAATTGTTGTTATTTCTTTTTAACATTAATTATCTCATAAATTATATCTGAACCAACTTTTTCTAATACTCCTTGAGACTTTGCTTCAGATGCGCCATGCTTAGTAAGTGTTTCTTTTGAAATTGCTTTAAAAAAATGGTGTTAAAGCACAACTCACCATCATCAAAGGACTTGTGGGCATTGGTTTCTTAAATTTTAGCTCCAAAAACAAAGTAGTTTCATCAACTTCATCCTCTTAGAATAAGTAATTACTTCAGAATATTTTGACCTTTCTTTTCCTCAATTTGTGTTATCAATTCTTCCAATTTAGTTGTGTTTTGCTTAGGTTTGCTTGATTATGCTAGAACAAGCTCATTTGGTTTTCCTTCAAAAATAGGCTTGATTTTTCTTCTGCTTTCTTTTTATTTCCTAACACTTACTTATGAGGTGTTTCAACTGACAACATTGCTTCAACTATTGATTTGTCTTTATCTATTTCAACATATTATTCATACTTTTGTCAGTTAACAACCATAAAAGTCATTGACTTTGGAACCAACTCCAACCTCACTTATAACTTGATCACAGTCTACCATACTAATTAAAAAATTCTCCATTCTAGTACTTAGTTGAGATTAATTGAGATTTTAACCGATTCCTTTTTATTTATAGAATTTGGTTAAACTTGTATTTATTTTCTTCACATTTTCTTAAACTTCAATCCAACTCTCTTTTTTTAATTTTAGAACATGTTGAATGGTGTAGATTTATTTACACCCTCAACTTAAAAATAACATAATGAAAATCATATTTTTATATCTCCATGGACTAAAACTTATTTAATTTAAAATTTTCATCACAATTTATTGTTGAACTAATCTTACAACTATTAACGAAAAACATAAAATTTTAAAGTGTTGCAATGTACATTGTTTATGTAAATTTATTTGTATATCTTTTCAAATTCAACTATTTCATTATAATTAATGTCTGGTAAAAGTATGACACCTTTTATATGTACAGAAATAATCTTCTTGATTTTTACAATTTTCATCTAATCTATAAACATCCTTATTATCCAAAAGAGGAACATGTCATACTAGAGTTTGACCATTAATAAACCTACTTTCTATGTTGTCCCCCACTTATATTCTCATCTAATCTATACACATGTGAATATATTCTCGCCATGGGTCTACACATGTGAATGTATTCTCACCATGGGTCCCTAAGATTTAGCTCGATACAAGTGACAATGTATGTAGTCCACCTAGGCTCTAAAGAGATCTAACTTTGTTATATTCTCATAGACACATTATACTTATTAGACTCATTTCCATGGTGACATTTGTTTAATAAAAGTGAAAGTGAAATATATATATATATATATAATTAAAAAAAATTCAATTTATTTTCCATTTTCCATTTTATAATATTTCTTTTATTTTCAATTTTATAAAAAAATGATTCTTTAAATTTTTTTAATATTCTTTTAATAAATATTTAAATATTGTACTTTTATTCAAAAATTAAAACAAACATTAAAAATTATATCAAAATTATAAAATAAAACACTTAAAAACAAAATCTATTTACTACAAAATTAACTTTACTTAAACTTAACATAATCTTAAGCTTTTTTTTAACAAGAACGAGAAATTATATTTATATATTAAAACATAATTTACATATCGCCCCAGGGCATCAAGAAGAGATTCAATAAAAAGGCATGTGCATGATAAATCGATACAATCCATGTCCACAGCCTGCTCTGTCTAATATACAAAATTACATTGCTTTCCAGAAATTATTCTACTTCCTCTAACTGTGTATACTCTAATAAATTGTCCACATATATATCGACAAAAAACATATTAGTAGACTAAAATAGAGTCAAGAGACTTCATTTTTGAATCAAGTCTTCATCAACAACCAGCTGAACGATGGAAACCTCATTCATTAGGGAGGCTTTAGTCTGTTCTCGAGCTGGTTCACTGTTTCCCCTATTCAACTCGTTGATATCTGCCTGCAGTTCTTCCAATATTTCCTTCAGTTGGACGAAACGTGCCTCATTTCACTCATTTGCACACATTCTTTGCTCCTGGTGGGAACACTTCAGACGAGCAACATGCCAACGCATTTCCTCATGCCAGGAACTTAATGACCTTTCCATTTCCTACAAGCCTCGCTTAATGTCTTCAAATTCGCCAACTTGAACCTGGTACCCACATTCTAGGTCATCCACACGAGAGTTAATGCCTGAGATATCCAATAATATTCTCCTATTCTCCTCCAAGACTGCCTTTGAAACCTCAAACACACACCTCAACATCTTTCTATAGTCTACCATATCATTTTTCAGATCTCGAGCCTCTTACAGGACTTTCTCCTTGGATTTTTCCTCCACGGAAGAAGACACTGTAGATATCTTCTCCATTGCACTGTCGCTTCTTTCCAACGGAGACTCCTCTTGGATTTCAAACCCCGCACCTCTAATGTTTCTCCTAGAAACGTTCAAGTAGCAAAGGAGAGACTAAACACTACCTAAAAGAACTCGTATGGATGCATGTGAAGGATCCTCCATATCCAAGCACTGAACCGCCACGTGAAAACCTAGACAATTAATTCAAACAAAGAATGAAATGATGATGGAAAATAGGCTAGAGCATACAATGATCATACCCACCCACCACCTCCACGAACCATCTGTCCCCCTCTTCATTAAATCCAATTCACAAATGTCGCCTCTATCCCATCTCCACATACAAAGAGTCCTGGGACCATTAATTAGCCTCAGAGGGTTAAGTCGAGACATGAATACTATAGTTGGAAGCAATTTGTCCATTCAATAATGGGCCTTAAATTATTGTTGATTATCAATTCCCCTTGCCTAAGCTTAGCACCAATATTGACAATCCTGTCAGATTCTTTATTGTTCTGACACCTTACATGAAAGAAATGAATTTTTGAGATGTCCAAGGAAAAGGTCAGAATTCTTTTTGAACCTTGCCTGCCTTCATCCCTTTGCCAGACTGGATGTTCCACATTGTGTGAATGATAATCCTTGAGTCGCCAAAAACCTAGAAGGAATCTATGTTTAACTCAGACATTGTTTTCATACCTTGCATTAGCGCTGCCCATTCTGCTTGATTGTTCGTCCTCTTCCCTAGACCCCATGCAAAGGATTTGATCTTTTTTCCTCTAGGGTTAAAAATGACCCCTCCTGCACCTGCCTCCCCTTAACATAATCTTAAACTTAAACCTAACATAATCTTGAAATCGAAATGAAAACATCTAAAAAACCATTACCAAACTTCAAAATTATATCTTGTTTGATGTGTCTACAACCACACTAAATATATATTATTTTATAAACAAATATAAAATTATTCACGTGTAAGTAATTTCACTTTTTAGTGTTTTGAAAAAGATGATTTAATTACAACTTTTTTTTCCTTGGAAAAAAGCAGTAATTTCATTAATAAGATAATCAAATTACATTCTGTATAACGGCTTCAGCAAGCCCTTTCTGAAAATAAGATTTTCAGCTTCGAGTATCAGAGAACAAGTGCCAAAGCACCCCAAGAAACCAGCTAAAAATAATGAAATATCCCGCTCATATAGAGCTACATGAAAAAAGAAAAGACGCCCAAAAGTCAAGGCTCCAAGCAACAGTAAACCCCAAAAAATTTGCAATGAAGGAATACCCACCGGAATAGTAATGAAGCCTCGAGCAGCCAAGAGAAACCATCCGGAAGGAGGGTGTCTCAGGAAACCCAACAGGAAACCCCCGCGGATCCACCGCCGCTTGAAAACAGGAAATCATCAAGCAGTCAGCCGCCCGTCGATGTGAGTGAGCCCACAAGGAGCCCGTCCGCCACTGTGTGCGCCGCCATAGAGCCATGGGAATGACGACCTCAATAGGAGAGCCTCCTCCTACGTTCAGAGACCTTGCTACCGCTGACGCCGCTAGCCTAGCCCAGATCCAGATCTTCATCACATATTTTCATCGCCGCCGCCATTGGTTATCACCCCAATGGGTCGCCGCGCAAAGGTGCCACCTCTGCTCCAGATCAGAAGGAGAAACCATCAATGAGAAGGTATGGCCATGGTAGGAGCTATGGCTACTAGAGTTTTCTCCAAGAATTGACTCTCAAAACCAAACCCTAGTTGCAGAGCCCTCGAGTAATTCTATTTAATTACAATTTATACATGAGGTCATTTTATTTGTGAATATATTTCCTTAATTTAAATAACAAATTACAGTGTTTCATATTCGAATGATGATAATTAATGTCCACTTAGATCAATTTTGGTCTATCAAATCTTAAGAAAGAAAAGTAAGGAACTACTTGGTTTGGTTTTGAGTTTTATTTATGTGCTCAAAAATATTGGAGAGGAGTGTTCATAAATTACTATAATTTTGAAGAGATAGAAGGTTTGGCAGGTTCGCATTGTAACAAATTTTTTGAAACTAAGATCTTATGTGGGTGTACACATGGCAATCTAAGAGGAATTGCTTTTCATCCTCAACCCTCATAATCTCACAAAGATGGTGGATCCTTTCAACCCACAAAGTTTTAGGAAAGGTCTAGCGCCCTGTTTCACTATGTAGCTTATGAGAGTTCATTCTTATTTTAGCTATGTGGATCTTCTTCTTTACACTAGTTAAAACATAGAGATAATTTTGATCTTCAAGATTAGGGTTAACGAACCTCCTTGTAATATCTTAATTTTCTTTTATCCTCTGAATTTTTATAACACCACAACTTTTCTTTGAACTTCAAGAAATAATATTTCTAATATCATCTATATTTTGCAAAGTGACATTTTCTTCGATCTCCCACATCTTTAACCAACACATGGCATATTTATGCCAACCTTGCTTGAGCCTTAGGTGGTTTTCACTGGAATTTAAATCAATTTTCGGAAGTCTATAGTCTCCCATATTATTTAATGTTTTCTTGTACATTATATTTAAATATTTAATAATACATTATATGATTAGCATTTAGATATAATGATATTATAATTATATAAAATTAGATTTTGTTATTATAAAATATAATATTTTATTGACATAATCAATTTTTTTTTAATATTTTTTTAGTTATTTTAACGTAATAATAATTAGATTGAATTGATAATAAAAGTTGTAGCTTTATTTAAGACATGGGTGTTAATAGCCTTTGATATACTAATATATATATTGAATATACGTGTAATATGCCCAAGGCATCATTTCAAATATATTGTTCTACACTTCACACCATAATGCATCAAAAACAACAAAACAATTTAGGATGATTATGAAGTCCTTCTTGACTACGCATCGCAAAATTATAAAAAAAAGGCATTACATAGGAGAAAATCTACAAAATCCAAGACTAATTTTGAAATCAAGTTTTGCTCCCATCCTAATGGTTCTTAAGATGGTATAAGCTTGCATTTTTCTTCTTTCTTACACATTTCCTTTCTCTTCCGAGGTTAGAAGAGTAATTCTTTACAAACTGATTGCATAAGAGTATACATAAATAATATCTTTCAAGAGTTATAGATTTTTTCCCAATCTTAACTCTTTGTTCTTCTTGGTTCATCTAACAGATTCTCCTAATTCTCCTAATATCTTGGCAATCAGATTCTCCTAATTCTCCTAATATCTTGGCAATCAGAGATGCCTTTTGAGTGTTGGATGATTTCTCCATGAGGCAAGAATCCTTTATTAGAAGTGAATGAAAAACGTTCACCTTTATTAGGAATTAACATGGAGAATAAATTCATGGCCCTTTTTTTTTCTTTATCATATATATTCACTCTCCTTACATATCCTTACAAGAGTGGATTCTTAACAATATTTGGTAGATTATTCACTAGCATTTATATTTCCTTCTCTAAAGTTTTATTTTCACAATTTAAAATTTGATGAGCCTCACAAGGATGTGAGGAATTATCTAATTGAGGTGCACCACCTTGATCTTCTAAAACACTTGATCCTATTGGGAACCTCCCATACATTTTTTTTCATGTGGTTCATGGCACTAGATATTGGTGTTCGTTATATCCATGAAAAACCTCCCCGAAATCTGAGAGAGAACATGGGGTGGCCAAGCATTTTCAGTAGAGTGGGGGCTCGACAACAAGAGCATCTTATAGACCCATTTAAGAGCTCAAACATGCCACTTACAAGGATTGAACCTGGGTGGGGAGGGTAGTAGTCATTCCTCCCAATCACCCAAGCTATGTCCAATGGATAGGAACCTCCCATACATGTCACGATTTCCTTCTTATTTTGACTATTTGAATTCCATCCTATGTTGCATGATTATCCTTCACTTTACATGCCTTTTCTCCTCCACTCTAATATTTGATTAGAGTTTTTTTTTAGATTCTCCTTGGACATGCTACCACAAGATGACTTGTTTTCTAGCATAGTCTATATCAAAAGAGAAAGTTTTTGTACTCTAGATTATGATTCCTTTGAGTTTCTTACCATTTATATAGAATGGTCTTATATGGAATTATCTTGCTCAAATCCATCTCTACACAAATTCAAATGAAGGAGAAGAGACCTTACTCATATTTACTATCATCATAGTTGAAACCTAAGTAGTTGCCTTTTTTTCCTTTTAAAATCGCATCTTCCAAAAAAAGCATAGTTAGACTTAAGAGTTTCAATTAAATAGTGGTTGTGGAGAGTGTCATGGTTCTTGGATTGAACTCTAGGATCCATGGAATTAGGAAGAGCCTCGACTCTTCCATGAAACCGGGGTTGTCTTTTTAATATCTTTTGTCTCTCCACTTCTTCTAAAATAAAATAAAAAAGCAATAAAGCGACAAAGTAACGCCTTTTTCATTCAGGATTTGACGTTTATAATTGGGGTGAGTGATGATTTTCCATGAAAAAAGATAGAGATTATTTCTCTGTTGACCCTCTCCCAACCCCATGAAAAAATCTAACTCAATATTTTCCTTGTTGCATTCTCCTCCCACTTCCAACAAGACCAAGTACCTTAATGCTTCTCAGTATGGGATTTCAAGATCACCAATTGTCTTCATACAACCTTGAGGTCCCTAGCATAGTTTAGCTCCCAAATCTATCTCCATTTATCCCATATCCTCATTTCCATAGCCACACCATCTTGGTTATCATCACATTTCTACTCGCACATGTGAATTGACCTCTTCATGTTTGAGTGCGCAAAGAGGGCACGTCGATTAGGATGACCATGCATATTTTTCATCTTGACCTTTAGAAGCTATTCCAATTTTATTGTGTAGTAGATTGCTTAGACACCATGAATAATAAAAAGGCCAAGTCTTGCACATCAAACAAGAGACACAAAATACCTTAAACAAAGGGGTTGTGATGAGTTTCTCTTAGAGAACCACCAATTAAACTAATGATAAAAATGAGTGATTCCAACCACTAAATTTTGCACAAAGGCCAAGCAGTACCAACCTAAGACTTCCTCAATATTTCCTTTCAAAGAGACCTTGAATGACTAGAAAGAATACATAATCCAAACAAAGTCCCACAACCCAAAATAAGATAGAGTCAGTGACCCCCTAAGTTCCACCAATTAGAGACCACCAAACAAAACAATCTAGAGTTCACATAAAGTCCTTGAAGCAACCTTAGCAAAAAGACCTATATGAGCAGAGAGATGAGGTATTTGAATGGGCCATCAATCCACACACAATTCCTTATCTCATGCCAAGATAATTCATAATGAATGAGTGTAACATACCGAATAGAATAATATGAAAATAAATAATAAATTAGTCCAAGTAATTAATTAATAAATATTATATATGCTAAATGTAATAGCGGCACGAGAAGAGATGTAACTCTTCACTATTATACTATATATATGTCGAGAAACTATGTAATTCAAAATCATCGAAATATATAAAAGTATTATTACATAAATATATTGTAAGAAAGTCTCTTACAAGTGGTATTGGAGTGAAACCAATCACGTGGTTTATAAAACCAACACATGGTTTTATATTCCTTCACGTGATTTTATATTTCTTTAAATAATTATTAGTAATAATTATTTAAACCCTTCTTTTACTATTAAAAATATATATGAAGGATAATAATTGTTATTATCATTATATTTTTTATTTTTTTGATAACCTCAAGTCTTCATAAATGGCAATATCGTCTCCTATGGACAAATTCTTTGAAGGAATGTTAGAAATAAATGAAGGGTGGAAATATGTGAAGAAAGATTCTTGCTTCTCTAGGAAATAATAAGAAAGCATATCCATCAAGGTGATGAGAAAGACAATGAAAATTAAAATAAACAAGAAACCAACCAAGAAGAAACAATTGACGAAGATGAAACTAAAGAAAAACCTGTAGCAAGATTAGACCCTGAAGAGTTTATTGCTCAAACAGAGCCAAGGTTGAGAGAAAATGATGAAGAGGCCTATGAAGAAGAAGAGGACTATGTTGTAAATGAGGCAGTGCATAGAGATGCCACCTATCTTGCTTCGAAGGAATAAGTTTCTCAAGAACCTATTGCACTAGCCATGGATAAATTCCAAGATGTTCGTAATGTATGGTCGAGTTCAGCACCCAACAATACAATGGTGACTGGATTGTTGAAGGGCCCTGAGCTCAATGTTTTAGAAGGTGAAAATACATAATAAAAACCATATAGACTGCCTCCCTATATCCCTCCTCGCCATAGGATTGCCAGGATACACGAGTCAAAAGAAAAAAAAATCATATTAACTGCCTCCTTATATTCCCCCTCACCAAAGGATCACGCCATCATATATAAGGAAGGATAAGAACTGACGTATCAAACACAATGCTTCAGATAAGATGCCAGGCCATAATATACATATGAACCATAAATCAATAAATATTTTGCCACTCTTGTATGCAGTTTCTTACAAGGAATAGAAAGGAGTTGCATAAATGGTCCAACTAGAAAATCTATAAAAATGTCTAGTGAAACTATAGGGAAAGGACGAATTAAAAGTCTTACTGGGATTCCAAACCAAAGCAAAAAACATTATAAGCCTTGTATGGGATTAAGTAGGCCCCAAGGGCTTGGTATTCAAGGATTGATAGCTATCTTCTAAGCTTGGGATTCTCAAAAGCGAAGCTGACCCCAACCTGTACTTCAAGGTTGTGAAGAACCGACCATTGATCTTGGCTCTCTATGTTGATGACTTGTTCCTTACTGGAGAGGAGAAACATATACCTCGTTGCAACAGGGAGCTCACTTATGAGTTCGAAATGAAATACTTAGGTCTTATGCACTATTTGCTTGGTCTAGAAGTTTGGTAAATGAAAGATGAGATCTTTCTTTCTCAAGGAAAGTACACAGTTGATGTATTGCGGAGATTTGGTATGATGGACTGTAAGTCCATGTCTACTCCAATGGTGTCTAATCTAAAGAAGATACATAAGTCATATTCTGCATTGGATCTAGTGGATCCTACCGTGTATAGACAACTCATTGGTTCCTTGATGTATTTGATACATAGTAGACCAGACATATGTTATGTAGTGAGTATCTTGAGTTAGTTCATGTTTGAGCCAAGACATAGACATTGGGTTGTTTCCAATCATGTGCTTAGATACCTTTGAGGTACTATTGCTTATGGAATCAGATATGCTTCCAGTGGTGGAGTGATGGTACTTGGATATGCCAACTTCGACTGGGGTGGTAGTATTGTGGACGATGAAAATGAAAATGAAAATGAAGGTCAAGGTGCATATGGAGAAGAAATTGATGCCCCAAACACTGTTGAACATTATGTCAATATTGATTGTAAAGAAGACGACAATTCCAAGGATCATAATAATGAATCACAAAATATTGATGGAGTTGTAGAAGAGTATAATGATATAGATGATAAAATTGATCCTAATCACCATATTGTAAAAGGTGAAAGTCCAAAAGAATATAATGATAGAAATAAAGGCAATAAAAATAACATGGATGACGATGAAGCCAAAGGTTCAACAATGTTTGAAGATCCATCGATTATCATTAAGGAAGTCACATGTCAACCAGAGAATAGTAACATACCAAAGCATATAAAAATATCATATATCGACATGACGACACAAGTTCATCATGACAATATCAAATTGGAAATTCGGAAGGGTCCTCCCTGCAAGCATCCTTGTAGAAATCAATGGCCCCATAATCATTATATTTTTATCTACAAAACATTATGAATGGATAAATTTGAATGAAAATGTGACCAACTATTTAAAGAATTACTTAATCACGATACAATTATTTGAGATGAAATATTGAACAAGGTTCATTTGTCACCAAGTATCTCATCAAATTCGAAAACCTCAATGGAGTTGCAATCAATCAAGCAGAATCCAAGCTTCAAGGATAAATCTTTTCAAAATATGATTGCTCGTAACATACCCAATAGAATAATATGTAAATAAATAATAAATTAGTCCAAGTAATTAATTAATAAATGGTATATATGCTAAATGTAATAGCGGCATGAGAAGAGATGTAACTCTTCACTATTATACTATATAGATGTCAAGAAACTGTGTAATTTAACATCATCGAAATATATAAAAATATTATTACATAAATGCATTGTAAGAAAGTCTCTTACAATGAGCATCACAACAAAGGGTAAGAGGCATGAATGAATATGTTATTATTAAATTGATATTGCAACAAATTTGGGAGTGACGCATGATAATTTTGATATGTGTTTTCATGTAATACATGGCAGGTTTATACTTAGGGTAGGTGAGTTGGCTTCATCAACCCTTGTTTTGTCCTAAACATTCCAAAGTGAATTTTACATCTTTTCTTTTCCATTTTATCTATTGTAGAGTTTAATCCTTGAAGGAAATAAAAAATCTCTATCACTTCAAAGTTATCTTGTTGATTTTGAACTCGAGATATGAGTTTTTTGAGTTGAGGATCATGTAGTAGGGAGTTAGCAATCATATTTCTAATAATTAACATGGAATCCCCTATACGATTATCTTATTAATTCCCAATTGTTGAGCTATTGATAGTCCTCTCCACAATGCTAATTATTTAGGTTGGTCATTAGTTGTCTCTCCTAACCCCAAGCATATGAAGTTATTGTATTTCCCTTAGGGTCTAGGATGACCCTTTCTCCCAAGCTGCACTAGTCATCCTTGAAAATCCCATTGTTCTTATTCAAGAAATGTATAGACACATTTTCAATTTTATTTATTATATAAATATATATATTTGAATTAGAAAAGAAGCTACGACCACACTAAACAACCTTGTAATACAAAATTTATGGAGTTTTGAATGAAGCCTTTAGTTAAAACTATTGAATTGGTCCAACAAAATACTATAAACTAGCTTATTTTAGTTCTATTTCTACATATATGGCATGCGTAATGCCTTACAAATTAATGCATAAGAAACATAACATGATGAAACATATCTAACTTGGAGTTTTGTTGGTAAGAAAATAATCCCTTAGAGGTAGTTGCTACCTACTCCTCGAAATCTCATATCTACTTAACTTATACATTTTTCCATGTCTAACTATCCCAAAAGGAGAGCTTCATTCACAACAAATGATAGGCTTGATGGAACCCTACCCATAATATCCTTGACCTCTTCTTTGACCCGAACTAAAAAAAAAGTGGGGGATTCTCTAGTAGCCATGGAAATTGATGGAGAAGATACAATAATGGCTTGAGGGATGCACAATTGCCTCTATCAAACATAGATAGAAAAACCCATAGCTTTGCTTCTAACTCTAAATTATTTTATCACTATGGGTGCATAAATTCCATCACCTCCACCCCAAACTCTAGGAGAGTCATCAATTGGGTGGCAGTTCACACCATGCTTTTGTCCCTCTCCTTGTTCTCAATTCGATACCTCTCATGCCAAAATTATTCCCATATGATAAATTCTCTACTGCTTTGTCAAACAAAGATACCAGAAAGCAGAGCTTTACTTCCATCTCTAAATTATTTTTTCATTGTGACTGCATAAATTCCATCAACTCCACCTCAAACTCATAGAGAGCCATCGATTGGTTGGTAGTTTGCATTGTGCTTCTATTCCCCTCCATATTTTCAATTTGTTATATCTCATTCCAAACGTCTTCATGTCTATTCTATTTCATAGGATCATTCATCATAGAACTTTACAACATCATGAGTCATTCTCTAGGTCAATTTTGTGTGTCAAGATCGAGCCTCGTGTGTCGAGGTAGTGACTTATAGGAGCCTAAGTTGGACTCAAGAAACTTGGAGAAGAAGCTTGAGTTGGACGCAAGAATGGTTAAGCTTCATGTGTTGAGGAAAGTGCTTTGTTTGTCACAGTGATGATGTTGTACAATATTTATAGTCAAGGCTAAGGTCTTGTGTTGAGGGGTGCCTCATGTGTTGAGGTGATGCTTTGTATGTCGAAGCATGTATGGTGTGTGATGTACTACTAACCATGGTTGAGCTATTAAGTCTCCTCTAGAGTGAATTACTTTAGCATATAACCACTTGGAACGATAGTAGGACAATATGATCACATCATTGGGAAAATATACTTAGTATATTTGATATGATAATTAAGCTGGCACATGTGGACCATGCAGATAATACAAGAGATAAAGATAAGATGTGATAATATATGAGATAATTTGAATTTCACATAAAATAATTAATTAAGAGAGAATTCGAATTGTTAAAATTTAGTGAAGACTTCAGTAAATCAAAGGAGAACTTGAATTGATCACTACAGTGATGTTAACAAGAAAGAATCAGTTAAGAGAGTTAACTAAGTGATAACAAAGAAGATCTAGTTAACTAAGTGTTATTGGATGACGACACTTATCTTAAACTAAGCAGGAAGACTTGAACTTTGCATCAGTGATTGGAGTTAGAGAGGAAGGTCTCTACAAATTTCCTGGAAAACTCATTCAAGCCATGATCCATGACACAGTTAGTCCTTGTGAGATGTGACATAGAAGACTTGGTCATCTCCATTTAAAAGCGCTACTCGGATTGCAAAAGATGGTGAAAGGTATGCCCATGTTTAAATCTATTTTTTATAGTGTTTGTATAGGTTGTGCTCTTGGAAAAAACATTAAGAAGAGTTTTCCAAGTAGTACCAAAATATCCAAGGGATCCTTGACTTGATTCATTCCGATCTATGTGGTCCTATGTCTGCACCCTCCTTGAGTGGTTATTTGTATTACGTTCTTTTCCGTAGATGACTTCTCTCGCAAGTCATGGGTTTATTTTCTGAGAGCAAAGAGTGAAACTTTCAACAAGTTCAAGAGTTTAAAGTATTGGTTGAGAATTGGACTGGGAAGGACATTCATGCTTTGAGATCTGATAATGGAGGATATTTTGAGTCCCACGAATTCAATGATTTCTGTCAAGATGCATGAATAAAAAGACAGTTGACCATACCCTACAACTCCCAACAAAATGTAGTTGTTGAAATAAAGAATAGAACAATATGTGAGGATGCAAAAGCCATGATGTGTGATTAGGATCTACCCACATCTTTATGGGAAAAAGCCTCTATCACTGCTTTTTATATTCAAAACAAAAGCCCTAATGTTATCTTAGGAGAAAAGAATCATGAAGAGGTTTTCACTGGTGAAAAACCAGATATTGGACACTTGAATATTTTTGGTTGTCCTGTTTACATTCACATACCAAAAGAGAAGAGGACAAATATGGAGCCATCCAGAAAGAAAGGAACGTTTGTTGGATATAGTGAATCCTCCAAATCCTACATAATCTATTTTCTAGGACAAAGAAACATTGAAGTCAGCATATATGTGACATTGCATGAAGAGTTTGCCTTCAAGCGCTCCAAAGAACTTCAGTGTGATTCATATATGGAGGAGCATGATACTCTAATGATGGAGGATCCAGTTTCTGATTCTCCAATTTTAGATGTTGAGAGGGAGAAGCCAGAAGAGTATGCAGATCTGTTTGATCCTGAAGAGCCTGAAGATATGATAGAAAGCTATCTTGATGAACCTCCTGCTAAGAGCAGATATGAATGGTGTCGAGACATTCTGCAAGAGGAAGAAAAGCATGGAGCACCTCCAAGCTCATCTAGAGAGCGAAATAGACCTAAAATATTTTCAGGATATGTAACACAGATGAGTGAATTCAGTGATTCAAAACCCTCTACCTATGAGGAATCCTCTAAGCAACAAGTGTGAAAAGATGACATGGTAAAAGAATACAAATCTATCATGGAGAATGATGTGTGGGAAGTGGTTCCTAAACATGATGGGAAGTCAATAGTAACTTCCAAGTGGCTTTATAAAATCAAGCATGAAGCTGATGGAAGTATTGAAAAATATAAAGCAATATTTGTGGCCCGTGGATTCTCACAAGAAGAAGGGATAGACTATGATGAGACATTCACTCATGTGGCCAGGTACTGTCACGTCCCCTCCCATCGATCCAACGCAAGGAAGGGAACATGACTTCAGATCTTGGTATTTTACATAAACTCAGCCCCATTCATGACATTCACAGCAATAAAAGCAATGTGTGCAGATGCCATTCAATTTAACACAGCAGAAGCAATATTCTACACACACATATATCATGCAATTTCCAACATATTGATAACATGCATCAATTTAAAAACATTTTGAGAAGTAAACACATAAAGAGATTACTTATCTTGCAATGATGAAGCTGTCCCAAGCAACTAACTATGTCGCTGCAACGTTCCACCCAACCATAGGCCAACTGTTCTCATTAATCTCTCAACATAGTTGCCACCCCCGAGCTGGACATGATTTCTACAAGGAAAAAGGGGACTCTCAATCTCAACACATCCCAATCAAACATCACATCTAAGCCAAGCCAGTCCACATCTGGATTTATCAGGCTAAATATGAACCCTTCTATTTTTGGATGCTTGCACTCAAGCTCAAGCCAAAACAATGGATACCCAACCCATACACAGCAAGCTTAATTATTGGGCATGGATACACATTTTCAACAATGGGATTTACAAAACAAGATGGCCATAGGATTTACAAAACAAGATGGCCATGGATTGTGGGATGGGGAAAATGGTTTTCCTAAACCATTTCCAATAAAAAATGGATTGTGGGATGGGGAAAATAACCACAGGGAGGAAAACGATTTATCCCATAGCTATATGAGCATTTAGCGGGCCCAAATGACCTCTATGGACCCCCCCAAATCGATTTCCCTTCTTCCCCACTATTATACACACAAAAACGCCCTTCCCACCTAGAAAGATGAAGGAAACCACATAAATTTCATGGAGAAAAGCGCCCAGCAAGCTCCCCACTCGTGAGAGAGAAAAGGAAATGGTGAATAATGGCTTGGGGAGAAAATCCGTGGCCCCTTTCTTTTCCAGGAAGCCAAACACGTTTTTCCAAAACTGATGGCTTGCCCATACCCGAATTTGGACAGCCATACCTCTCCATTCCCCAAGGCATTAACTATCTCAACCAACTCTTGGGAGAATTAAATGATTGGGTACAAAAATCAACATGGGTAGTTGAGGGTTTATGGGTTCTCTCATTGACACTTGTCTTGACTTGATTGGCTCCAAGGGTTTGAATATTTCCCTCCCAATTCCTTGTAAAAATCATGCCCCCATCTCTTGTTGCATTGCATAGCTAGTTGTGGGTATTCTATTTAAAATGCATATTTACATGATATTTATGGTTTTTATTGTGTCTGGCTAGCACAAAAACCATATGCATAAATTTTAACATTAAATCGATGGTGGGGCCTTGGCCTTGAGCTCCTCACCACAATTTTATAACGATATTACATCATTTACATTTGAATGCAATGGGGTCAAAATCGGGATATTACAGGTAGTCTACTATCCAAACCATAATTTCCCTTGCTTCAGTTTTGGGTTGGAAACTTCACTAGATGGATGTGAAGACTTCCTTCCTCAATGGTGAGGTTGAGGAAGAAGGTTACATACATCAACATGAGGGGTTTGTAGTCCATGGGAAGGAATCCCATGTATGCAAACTTAAGAAAGCCTTGTATGGGATTAAGTAGGCCCTAAGGGCTTGGTATTCAAGGATTGATAGCTATCTTCTAAGCTTGGAATTCTCAAAAGCGAAGCTGACCCCAACTTGTACTTCAAGGTTGTGAAGAACCGACCATTGATCTTGGTTCTCTATGTTGATGACTTATTCCTTACTGGAGAGGAGCAACATATACCTCGTTGCAATAGGGAGCTCACTTATGAGTTCGAAATGAAATACTTAGGTCTTATGCACTATTTTCTTGGTCTAGAAGTTTGGTAAATGAAAGATGAGATCTTTCTTTCTCAAGGAAAGTACACAATTGATGTATTGCAGAGATTTGGTATGATGGACTGTAAGTCCATGTCTACTCCAATGGTGTCTAATCTAAAGAAGATACATAAGTCATATTCTGCATTGGATCTAGTGGATCCTGCCGTGTATAGACAACTCATTGGTTCCTTGATGTATTTGATACATAGTAGACCAGACATATGTTATGTAGTGAGTATCTTGAGTTAGTTCATGTTTGAGCCAAGACATAGACATTGGGTTGTTTCCAATCATGTGCTTAGATACCTTTGAGGTAATATTGCTTATGGAATCAGATATGCTTCCAGTGGTGGAGTGATGGTACTTGGATATGCCGACTTCGACGAGGGTGGTAGTATTGTGGACCGAAAGAGTACATCCATATTTTTTTTTAGCTTGGGATCAACTATGATCTCTTGGTCCAGCAGGAAGCAGGGCTCCCTATCCTAGAGTAATAAAGAAGTAGAGTATATTGCAGATAGTACCGCCTGTCTAGAAGCTATATGGATTAGGAAGCTACTAGTTGGGATGTTCATTGAGAATCTTGAGACTACAATTATTCGCTTTGACAATCAGAGCTGCATTAAGCTCTCAGAAAACCTTGTGTTTCATGATAGATCGAAACACACTGAGATGATGTATCACTACATCAGATACATGGTCCAGAGAGCTTCCATAAGACTTCAGTACATTGCTACTAGTGAGCATATTACAAATATGTTGACTAAGCCTCTATCCCTGATGAAGCATAGGTACTTCCAAGACAAGATTGGCATGGCAGAGAATGTCTTCCTCACTGAGAGGGAGTGTTAAAGTTACAACATCATGAGTCATTCTCTAGGTCAATATTGTGTGTCAAGATTGAGCCTCGTGTGTCGAGGTAGTGCCTTATAGGATCCTGAGTTGGACTCATGAAACTTGGAGAAGAATATTGAGTTGGGCTCAAGAATGGTTAAGCTTGATGTGTTGAGGCAAGTGCTTTGTTTGTCAAAGTGATGACGTTGTACAATCTTGCTAGTCAAGGCTAAGGTCGTGTGTGTCAAGACAGATCCTCATGTGTTGAGGTGGTGCCTCATGTGTTGAGGTGATGCTTTGCATGTCAAAGCATGTATGGCATGTGATGTACTACTAACCATGGTTGAGCTATTAAGTCTCCTCTAGAGACTGGGCACCTCTAGAGTAAATTACTTTAGCATATAACCACTTGGAACGATAGTAGGGAAATATGATCACATCATTGGGAAAATATCCTTAGTACATTTGATATGATAATTAAGCTGGCACATGCGGACCATGCATATATGACAAGAGATAAATACAAGATGTGATAAGATATGAGAGAATTCGAATTGCACATAAAATAATTAATTAATAGAGAATTCAAATTGTTAAACTTCAGTAAATCAAAGGAGAACTTGAATTGATCACTATAGTGATGTTAACAAGAAAGAAAAGAATCAATTAAGAGAGTTAACTAAGTGATAACAAAGAAGATATTGTTAACTAAGTGTTATTGCATGACGACACTTATGTTAAACTAAAAGATGGCACTTATGTTAAACTAAAAGACGACACTTGAGTTGCGACACTTGCATGACGACACTTGAGTTGCGACACTTGCATGACGACACTTAAGTTAGCCACCTAACTAAGTTGGCAAGATTTTAGTTAAGGGGCAAGTTTATCCTAAGACTCAGTTCAGTGAGTAAATGCACTTCTTGAGAAGTGGGGCACTCTTCTTCATTCAAGATTGATACATCCACATGGAGGGCGAGTTCATCATGAAGTTAGAAGATAAAAATAGAAGCCGGTGCATGTGAAGAATATATAAATATGTTATACAATATTGATGAATTCAATGTGAAGCGAAATCTCTTCTCCCTTGAAGGAAAGGCACTTCTATTTGTGCATGATATTATTCTAAGTCTCTCTTCTTTATATTTCTCTTGCTCTGTAATTGCACCGGGGGTGATTTATGTCAAAGACATTCTATGCTATATATCAATATACTGAGGAAGATTTTGCTGGGGTTTTCTCTCTCAAGTCATAGAGGGTTTCCCCAGGGTAAATTTAAGTGTCGAATGTGATTGAATGTGATTGCTTATGTTCATGATTAGTATTTGATTTCAAGTACTATTGTGTTTCTGAATTAAAGATAAAAAATTAACAATTGTGACTACACAAATGCCATCAACTCCACCTCAAACTCACATAGAGCCATCAATTGGTTGGTACTTTGCATTGTGCTTCTATTCCCCTCCATATTTTCAATTTGTTATATCTCATTCCAAACGTCTTCCTATCTATTCCATTTCATAGGATCATTCACCATAGAACTTTGTACCTCTAATAACTATTTTTCACAATGCATTGTCCATTATTTCATCATTACCACGAGTCACAAAACACACAACAATTGCATGTATAGTGGCAATAAGCTAGGATTTCCACTAAGCCACAACTAATGCAAATTGTTATAGTTAGAGGGTTGAGCAAATTTATAGCAAGCAGAGCACCTTCTTGCCCTTTATGGCTTTGGGTTTTCCCTCTTAGCACAACACAACTATAAGATCCAAACAAGAATTGAATGATCAACACAGTAGAACTCACCATTAAAACCTAGAATGAAATCCCACACATGAAAGGAAATACCATCTTTGTACACCTTTTTATGTATACCATCGAAGAGTTAACAATGAAGATTGTGGGATTCAATTCCCCCACCATTTCAACTTGCATACACTTGCTCTTGTTCAAAAGGAAGATCCTTGAATTTCAATTGATTAATGCTATGTGATGGCTTTATATGTTCTATCCCTGCTTCTAATGAGGCTAATAAATCTTCATCCATGCAAACACCAACATTACACCAACATTGACTTAGTTATCTACATTTTTATTTTAAAATCTTAACATTAAGTAAAAAAATTCTAATTTAATGAAGTATTTGTCCATATCCACTAATCTTCAAATGAAATAGGTCAAACCAATATTTCAAGATGCAATCCATGTAGACATGGCTCTAATAACAATGGAGAAATCCTTCACTACCAATGCAAGATTGATACCCTCTACTTTGAGAATGTAGAGATGCAAAATACCCTCTTCTTTGAAAATGTAAAGGCCTTAAAAAAATGAGAATGTAGAGATGCAAAATACCCTCTTCTTTGAAAATGTAAAGGCCTAAAAAAAAAATGCAATAACTTATACTTAATTATTGGTTAGTATTCCCAAGCTAAAAATATCTCCAGATCCTTCTATCCTTTAAGATTATATATAAAATCCCCTTTGCTCTTCATAAATATTGCGTATATAATAAAAAAAATCCACATTTACTTTTATATCTTAACCCAATGAGGATTTAATCACTCCTCTCATCAAATGTATTTATATTTTATATTTTTATAACTTATTATTATTAATATTAATATTAGCCTTTTAGATTAAATCGCTCTGCCCATTTCTGATATTTTCCAATAAAGTCCTTATGCACACCAGTCTTAACTTTGCATTGAGATATCATTTTGAAAATAAAGTTGTCACCGTCATTCTTGGAAAATTACATGTCAACCACATTTAATTATTTGGATGTTCTCAACGAGAACTCATTATGAAACCTTTACAACCTGTACAAAGTAGGTGAGCTGCGTTTTATACAACTTCAACTTGAAACCATTCAAAGATAGATGACCTCCATTATCTAGTCTTATAATAAAATTAACATTTGTAATATAATTATAAATTTTATAAGCTTATATGCATATACTTAAATGAATTTATTTCATTGTTGTAAATAACTATAGGTTAAATATCATTTTTTTCAAATGTTAATTGGGGTGACTATTCATTTAAATATCAATTAAAAAATGAAAGAAGAATTTCTAAATATAAATAAATTAATCATAAATAATTTTATCCAATTTTTTTTGGTATAATCTAAAAATTTAATGATTTGAGTTGCAATAGGTTCATTTTTTTGGCACGATTTTGAAAAAATCTGGTCGGAAATTTTTAAAATCCAAGTTACAGTTGTCAGTTCTGGAATTTTGGGTGCCCTGGGGTTTTTGTGGTTGCTGAATCCATTTTTATCATCAAAATCACGATTAAAACACAATAGAATTCCAATTTTACAAAATAAAAAATGCCAAATTCCAAAAAAAATGGTTGTCCGATCCAAATCGTCAAATTTTTAGACGTCTCCATTTTTTTTCTTTATGTTTTGTTTTTAGGTTTTATCAACTCCCTATTCTTCTTTTTCCTTCTTTTTTGTTTTTCCCTTTTTCTATTTTTTTATATTCCTCCATTTTCTATCATTTTTTCTTCCTTTTTTTCCATTTTATATATTTAGTGAGAAAATTTTCTTTCTTCCCATAACCTTTTATATGAATTTTAGAAGCCCCTCCATAATGCCAAAGTGCCCCATTTTAACCTACCAAAATTTACATTCAATAATAAAAATGTTTTGGGAGTTGACACAACCACCATTAACTTTGTTAGAAGATGTTCATGTGGAGAAACTATAACAAGGCCCACAAAAAATGAGTGTATAATTAGAAAAAGGTTAAAGGAATGGTAGATGTTGGACTGGGAAACATGACCTAATGATCAAGTAGCTTGCAAAGGAATAGGGGATTGTTGTCACCCTAGATTCCCCAAATATCTACAAAGGTGAGAGACATCATATTTGGAATGTGGATTAACAACCCAAATCTTCACTATGTGCTAGTTACTAAAAGAAACTCTTACACAAATATTGATATGAATACAATTATTATTACTTAATCTTTGTGATATATTCATTATAATAATAATGTTGTAATGTCAAATCTTTCTAGCTCATTCGGTTAAGGTGTGGGTCTTGTTAGTAGGGTGACCCACGTTCAATTCCCCTTAGGGGTGAGCTAGTTGAGAGGAGACACCCAAAATTCAACCAATTGAGGGTTGATTTTGATGGCTCAGATGTCCATGAGTCATGATTTCTTAGACCAAAGGCCACTCCCGTAAGTCAAAAAATTTCTAGCAAACAAAAAATAATAATAATACTGTTGTAATAAATTTATTTGTACATCTTCTTAAATAATTCAATTATGTTGTTGTAATAATACCATCAACAATTATTGTAAACAAACAATGACATCAATAATAACTAAAAGCCAAACTTAAATAATTCAATTATGTTGTTGTAATAATATCATCAACAATTATTATAAACAATGACATAAATAACAACTAAAAGCCCAACTAAAAAATGGGCCACATCGAATCTTTTCAATCTTCTTCTACAATGTGTTATTACCATAAAAACATTTAAAAATACAATAAAATAAAGCCCGCGTCTTTTCTATTTTCTTATACAATACATTCAAACAGATCTTTTCCATTTGTTTATACAATATGTTATTAACATTTCAAGTCTGCTTCATTAAGAGAATGTGATCAGACAGGTCTATGATGGACTATTTGTGTAACTGATCCAATTTTGAAGTCTTTTGTTGATTCTGTATATGAATCACGACAATCATTGTACTATTTGATTCACCTTAAATATGAATAATAGTTGTTTTCGCTAGAAAAAAAAAAAAAAAAAAACATTTCAAGATACAATTTGACCATTGATTGACATGAAGTCCCCACTTATATTCCCACAATGGGTCCCTAAGATTACCTGGAAACACAATATGTGAGTGCTAATGCAAGTGAAAAATTCATGGACTCCATCTCAACTACAGAACACAAATCTTATGATGTAACTTTGTGAGAGTCTCAAATAGTCTTATTGTACTCATAGTGTCATTATGACATTTGAACCAAGAGAAACTAAGACCATGTGTACTATAAACTTGCAACATGGATACGTTGGTTTAGAGTGACGGTACAGGGACCAATTAACTTTCCACGACCTACTAATGCCTTTCCATGTTAGATCTTTAAAGGTGTTTTCCTATATAGACTTTATACGTAGGAATATGTTATTAAACTATTAACAAGGTAAACTAAACTAAACAATAAAATACAATAAATTCCCCATCCTGCAAATAAAATAATAAATTTTATGTATAATAAAAAACTTTCACTAACATAAAATTAACGAGTCAATCCTAGGTCAAGGCTAGCCACTCAAATCAATAAAAGGAGTAATCACCGAAACTTCGAGAAATGTTTTGTCACTTTGATGTCTTAGAACCAACACTGTGGTGAGTCAATTTTACGAACCGCTATTGTTATGCTAACCTTTATCTATGATCTCTACTTATATTCTCACCGTGGGTCCATTGATTTGAAAATGGGATTTATTTGTTTCTATAGAGATCTAAAGTTTTAACTCTTTTAAATTCTCCCATAAAGTTATTCTAACATTTGTGTACCACCACCTCGGTACCACATCACACTACATGAGTGGGACAAGGTTATATTACGGCTTAGGGGTATTGTATGGGATGATAAACCAAGTTTTCATGAGTTACGAGGGAGGTTTCTAATGTGTTATTACTAGCATTTGTTCTAGGAGGCGCAAAAGTGAACGTCGATAGGAAAAGAGAAAAGTTTGCAACATTTTTGGAAGATGCATTGTCGATTGGAACAGTTAGTCGAGTCATCGACCATCACATTTTTGGATGGAGTTGAATAGCATAGATGGTGACAAGAAGTCGACAAAACTCTAAGTTGGGTGATAAAAGTTGTCTCGACCTCCGACCTCCTCGACCTCTCCGACCTCCTCGACCTCCTTCGACCTCCTCGAGCTCGACCTCTCCGACCTCCTCCGACCTCCTCGACCTCCTCTGAACCTCCTTTGATAATTGGGTCTGTGGGTTAGCTAGCTTAGGTCAATTAGCTTTTGGTAGCTTATGCCATAGTAGATTATGTGGGTTATGTGGTTAGATATATTAGTGGGTTAAGAATATAGGTTACATGGGGTATGGGTTAGTAGGTTAGGTTGGTTAGTGGATTGGAAGGTTAGGGAGATTACTTGAGTACATTAGGGTTTATTTATCTTAAATAGGTTACTACAGTATATGGGTTAGACCTATGTTACATTCATTAGGTATTGGGTTAATTATCAAAACATTTAATACAATTTTCTACATTTAATATAATTTTCTCTTATTGAATAAAAAACACGTCATAATTGAATTCAACTTGTCAGAATTGCGTTGTATAAACTTTCACAAATTGAAATCTAAATTGAACTGTGAAAAAACAAACAACAAATTCTGAGTTACTCCTGGAACACAACAAAATACAAGTTCTTCATAGACTAAAATAAATGCAACGGTTTGTTCAACTTTCTATGTTTCACTACCATTATTCATATTTCTATAGCTAATGTTTAACTTTTAACATTCCAGCTTTCAATTTTCAATATTTGTGTTATAAATTTATTGTTTTTATTAGTTAAAAGATTTGTTATCTGGAATTTTTTGTCTCATTACGGTTATAATGTATTGAAGAAAGCTGGTGCTGAGAAAACTTCGAGTTATTCGATGCCTTTGATTATCTTCTGCAATGTGAATAAACTACAGTACTGGTCAATGCGAAGATCGTTAACTCATTTTTTACTTTCCCATTTTTCTGCCAAATACAACAAGGGGGTACAGGTTTGCATTTTATCTTCAGTTGATAAAAATGCAAACATCGTCTTGAGAAGTATAATTTTTGTCCAACAACGGATCCATATCTCCTTTCCAACTAAAATTGTAAATCCTACTGCTAAACGAGGATACTCTCTCTACGCCGATGATGACATAGACTAAGCAGTCTATTCGCAAACTATGGTTCACAGCCTGTCATGGGCGATTCAAAATAATTTCTTTCTACAACTAATACCACCCAAAAAAATAAGATAAAATAAAATGGACCATTTTGTTTAGCTTCTTGTCGAACCTCGACAGACTATGTCTCCAATGGCCTGTCGGAGCTTCTATTTCCATTTTGTTCAGCTTCCTGTCGAACCTTAGGTTTATTTATATAACATCAAAATAATCGTGCGATCTTTTTTTGCAATATACCACACTGTATAGTACACTTAATACGCCTCTACCTATTGTTTTCCAAACCAAGTCCAGGATTGTTTCCCAGGTTCTCCCTTGTTTCTTATGCTTTCCAAGTTCTGCATTCATTTTAGTATTTAGAAGATCTGTCTTGAAGTGCATCAAATATTCCTTTTTTTTTTTACACAACACGTGAAGGCAGTGGGTGTTCATTAGCATGCCCTGGCCATGGAGCATGTGCACATGTTTTTAAAGAGCCACCATGAAGACAATCTGCCAGGGGCCGTGGTCGGTCTAGAGGTACACCATGTCGATCTGCAAAGAACAAAGACTGGTCAAAAATTGCAGATATGCCCAGCCGACCTAAGGCTGCTGGTGATCAATATCATGGTTGTAGCAGTGTTAAACATACGTGACAAGTAATTGATTCTGAGGAAGAAACGTTTCTGAATTGGATCACAATCTTGATTTGCATGTCCATTCTTTGATAGTAGGGGACGAATTGTTGAGAGGTCCACCAGCTATTTGGAACAAAAGAATAGGAAATAGATTGTCTCCCACTGTGGGAAATCGCAAAGCTCCTTCATTCCACGACAATCTGCCAGATCAATAGGTCGAGGAGGTTAGAGGAGGTCGGAGGAGGTCGAGTTCGAGGAGGTCGGAGGAGGTCGAGGTCGAGGAGGTCACCATGATGTGATCTTGATTTCTAGTTAGTGGCATGTAGAAGATAGGTTTTGTGATGAATCCATGCTTATCAACATGTGTTTGTATATTAGTTGATTGTTAACCATGATTGAAGTCATAATTTCTAAACTCATCCTGCCATACACATTTATGTTTTTTCTATCAACAACACCCATTCAATTTCGTCCCTAAAGGAAAAAGTGTTGGGTACCCTTTCTTAAAATTTGAGTAAGTATGGTTCTCTAAGAATTAAGATCAGAATCCTTTGAAGGATATCATATCTACCACCCTGATAAGCATCCTCATATATTTATAATAGACTTGTTCTACACTAAAACTTATCTTCTACAAAAATTGTGTATATTTGTGTTTGTTAACATCCACATTAGGTGTTGTGAACAATCTCATAAATATGGAGATTATGGGATAGCGATGGTTTATAAGGCACTACCTAAATGAAAACATTTATCAATCTAGAAATTTGATTTGAGGTATACTTTCCCCACTTGTATCACATAATCAGGCACCGTGCGTCCAGCATGCCCAGGGGTTGAACACACAGACACGTAACACATAAATTGCTCCATTATTATGCTGAGACGGATTTTCCTCTTCTAGTAATTCCAAACAACAAATAATTCATCACTAAATGAAGTAGATTCCCATTTTGCTCCTCAGACAAGCCCAGACTCAGCTGCTTTTGTCCAAACTGATTGCTAACGATTTCACCCTTCATTTAAGAATCAGTCAACCAATTCTATAAAGGCACTCAGAAACCCTACCTAAGATAATAAAAAAATTTAAAGCATGGACTCGCATCTAAATGCACTAAATACACAGAGACATAAATATGTAAATATGCTAGAGCAAATACCAACGGAAAATAATTCCTCTGCTTTATTCTCATACTATTCTAATGTCCTTTTAGCGTTTATTGAATTTAATTTACAGAGACCATGGGAAGGGACTAGCTTATAGATTGATTGGTAATGGTATGTATACAAGCAATGGAACACACAAGCAGGCGCACCCAAATAAAGAAACCCACCATTAAAAGGGTGTGGACAGCATGAAGACCTGACATTTTTAATGAAATTTTAATTACAATTAAATTATATTCGACTCTTGATTCTATTGAAAATAATCTTATAGACCAGGTTGGTATTAGGATTTTAAAAAATTAAAACAAAAAAATAATGGTTCCAGACATACCATTCGCACGTAAGGGTTATCACCAAGGCAGGATTCGCATATAATGGGGAAATCATAGCGCTCCCAACCATTGGCCTCTGTGTCTCTCAAAATTTTTGCCCCCGTTGTCTATTTCTTGTCGGTCTGGAGGTGCACCACGTCAATCTGCAAAGAACAAAGACTGGTCAGATATTGCAGATCTGCCCAGCACGTGCCCAGGCATAATTGAGCCACTAAGAAAAATTGTATAATTCTCAGAAATATGTAGTGCACTGTGTTTTTGTCGAGCCAATCCTCGACCTTTATTGACCAACAACTTTCATCTGCTAAAAGCACCGTCGACATTAATTTGCATTTAAAAAGTCATGTAATAGTGGTAAAAATATGGTCGATATTGTAAAGTGGTCGAGTTTTTAATAAAGTCGAGGTTGTATTTTGGTCGATAGTCAAGCTTGAGATCATTGATTAAAAACTTTAACTTATTCCTTTCGAATTATTATTTGAAATTTAATCAATTATGAATTTATACTATATACATAAATATAGGTATGAAATATAAATGTTGTTATATTTTTGGTATTCTTGTGTAATATTTTAGGTTTAATATATAAGATTACTTCTTAGGTATTAGGGTTATCATATTTTGATTTGTTCTTATAGATTTAAAGGTCAACATGTTTGGATGAGGATATTGACAATATAGATCCATTTAATTATGGTTTTACAAAGCATCTAGAGGAAACATTTCACCACTAAAGTACATCAAACATCCCTTTCATCACTATGTTACAACACATTGATACATGCATTTTTTTTTATGATATAAATGGACACTCCCCCACTAGGGCTACACTATGTTACAACACACCAATTCATGCATTCTTATTTTTTATTTGTATTTGTATTTTTTATTATGTTTTTTAATCGGACAAATGAACACTTTCCCCACCAAACTATACACAAACTCTAGAAATACACATATTAATTATAGATTTAATATTTTAATTTTGGAATAAAATATTTATACTTAACTAAAATCTTGTTTTTTTTATAATAATAATTTTAAATCAAAATACATCTAAAAGCTCGGTGAAAATTTACTTTTTATATAGATTTTGTCTTCCATTATAATGTGATGTTCTTCCACATTTACATCTTTATGTTCTAATAAAAAAAAAAGTAATAATAATAATCCTTCATGTTATAATTTTTTTATCTATTAAAAAGGTAAATTAAAACTCTTGAGTATTGTAATTTTTTTTAAAGTTCCATATTAAATCGATAGTTTTTTTTTCCCGCAAAAAAAATCATACTATTGATATTCAAAAAACTGAATCAAATAGTACATAATGTTCAGGTACAAGCTGTTATCTTCTAAAAAAAGATAAACATAGCTATCCACTATTTATCAACCTTAACAGTCATAATGAGAGGAAATACAAGATTCCAAAAAGAAGATCCATACAAGTCTTTTAACAGAAAAAGTTCATAGTGCCTGAATCAATATGGCAATCCTCACAAAATTCATCCCAGTATAAAATTCCTTCCTCGCCTCCAAAGCCTGCTTGGACAATAGGTCAGCCTGAGTATTGAATTCTCGATAGATATGCACCAAAGATATAGAACTGAAAGATCTCAATTTTGATTTTATTCTGTTGCACCAATTGACCAGATTCAACACCTTCAAGTCAAATTCACCTCTCGCCCATTTGATGGTGACATGAGAGTCACCAAAGATATTAACCCGTGCCAAACCAAAGAGATTAGCCACTCGAATTACACACCAGAGAGCTAATAATTCCGCTTTCATATTGGTCCCTTGGCCACACTGTAGACGGAGATTAAAATAGTGTTCTGCATTGTTGAAGATAATGCCTCCCGCACCACAATTACCCATGTCTGCAACCCCATCAAACAAGAGAGCTGGTTCATTAAAGGACAGCTGAAAATGTCCAATATCCCACTTGACAGTGGTAGCCTCATCAATTTGATACTTTAAATAGAGAGATAAAACAGAATTATAAGTGTTATCAACATTCAGAACCTGGTTCTCAAATACTGCTCGGTTTCGATCCCCCCAAATGGCCCAGCAAATGAAAATAGGGAGTGTTGAGAATGTCTTACAATTCTTAAGCCATGAATGTAAGCCAGCTTCAAAACAGCTGCCACCCCACTGCACCGAAATATCCAAGGACTGATAAAACTTTCTCCACAGAGAATTAGTGAAAGAGCATTCCAGAAACAGGTGAGATGAAGATTCGGCATCGTTCTTACAAATAATGTAAAGGTTTGGTCCACTCCATCCCATCTTTATAAGATTGTCCCATGTTTTTAATTTATCCAACAGCACAAACCAGATGAAGCATTTGAGTTTAAGCGGTATATGCCGATACCAAATTACCTTGTGCCACCAATGATTGGGGAAGATGCACCGTCTTTTAATCATATAGTCATATGCTGAGCGTGCGGTGATCCTTCCAGAAGTCGAGTTTCTAGCCCAAACCAGTGAGTCCTCCTCCGAACCAATGCGTACCCCGACATTGTTTAATAAAAGCACATATCTCTCCCATTCACAACAAATATCCCGAGCAAGGTGTAAGTCTGAAGCATCGACCCAATATCCTTGCCAATTGTTTTTTATAATAGAGTTCAGAGTTACAACTCCAGCATTCCTTAGTGCCAGTAAAATCCCATTGGAAAGTTGATAGTTATTCTGCAAGCCCACAACAGGTTCTACACCAACAGCCACCTCTTTCCCATTCCCCAATTTCCAGCAAAGCTCCGCCGCCATCCAACAGTACGCTTTTATGAAACCATTCCAAACCGGAGAAGCCCCACGAACAATTTTTCTAGGTGTCCTGAGCCAATGGGAAATCTTAGTTTTAATATATTTTTGATGAATAACCTGCGACCACAGCGAGTTACTAAATAGAGCCTTCCATAGGCTCTTCAGTATAAGGGCAGCACTAAAAATCAATAGATCCTTTATTCCCCATCCACCTGAGGAAAACGGAAGTGAGATCCTTTCCCACCCAATCATCGATAAATATGATTTTTTCAGGCCTCCCGTCCATAGAAAGTTAAAGATAATTTTCCTCAACGAATTGAGCACAGATGAAGGAACAGGAAGTAGAGAAAACCAGTAAACAGGTGTCCCAATAAGCACTAATTTGAGCAGAGTGAGCTTGCCTCCAATAGATAAAAGGCGATATGTCCAGTGTGATACGAGCCTCAAACTTTTTTATCAGCCATTTCCAATCTTTGCAAAGGTAACCATTCGGTTTGAGATAAAAGCCAAGATATGTAAATCCATCAACCAACTTACAACACTTATAAGGCAATAATGTTTGAAAAATACGTAACTTATCAAGCCCAATAAGATTCTCATATAAACAAGACTTATGCAGACTGGCCTTCATCCTAGAGGCTTTACAAAAGAGGTCAATAATGCCCTGATGCACCCTCCACTCATCCACCGAATCAAATCCTGCAATTAAAACATCATCTATGAACAGAGCGTGTGTAACTGATAAGGCTTTGGAGATTTTCAATCCTTTAATTTTCCCCTCCAGTTGAGCCTTCTTAATGAGCCTACTCAATCCGTCAATAACCAACAGAAACAATAAAGGGGACATCGAACAGCCTTGACGAATACCTCTAGAACAACTGAAGAAAGAGGTAGGGGCCCCATTAACCAAAACAACAATACTTGTAGAATTCACACACGCCATAATCCATCTGATAGCAAGTGTCGGAATCCCGATTTGAATCAGAATAATTCGAAGAAAATCCCAACTCACTCTGTCATACGCCTTCTCTAAATCCATTTTTAAAATGATAGCCTTTTGCTTATTACACTTAACAGTATGGAGTAATTCCTGTGTAATACCTACAGCATCATGTATCTGGTGATCCTGTAAAAATCCAAACTACTCCGGAGAGATAAATCTCGACAGAACCGGCTTCAACCGACCAACAATAATCTTAGAAACAACTTTACAAGCAAGGTTGCATAATGCAATAGGCCTGAAATCTCCAAATGACTTCGGATCATTGACTTTAGGAATAAGGGTAAGAAATATAGCATTCAAAGCACCTGAAATGTACCCCTGTGACCTGGTGTATTCCACCATCTTCAAAATATCATCCCCCATGATGTCAAAAAAATGCAAAAATAACTCAACGGTCCAGCCATCAGGACCAGGGCTTTTCTCATTGGCAAAAAGCTTAAGAGTGCTTTCCACCTCCTCCAAAGAAACCTCCTTGCATAAATCAGCCACCTCCTCATCCTCAAAAAATCTAGCATAAAGTCTGGCCACCTGTAGTTGAGAGAGCAGGTCGCATGTTTTATCATCCGAATAGATATTGCAAAAATGTTTTTTTGCCAAACTATTAAGATCATTCTCTCCAGAAACTTCGATGCCTTCCTCATCAACAATCTTCCATATAGTATTATTATTTCTTCTGGTCGATGCATAGGAGTGAAAGAATCTCGTATTTCTATCCCTTGAATGCACCCATAATGCACGGCTCTTTAATCTCCACTCCCTTTCTTCCTTCAAAAAAATACTCTCTTTTTCAGCTTCTAATTTCTTTAGATGTTCAAACGTGTAACTATCGAGTGGAACCTCCAAATTTAAGGAATAAAGAAACTGCAACTGTGTTTCCACTTCCAATAATTTCCACCTATCCATCAATTTCCTTTGATGAATCCACTTAGTGACCTTCTCTTTTAGAACCTTTAACTTTGAGTAGAAACCGTCCACTAGATTCAAATCCACAGTGCTGTTTAAATTAAGCCAAACATCCTTAACGAAAAGCACAAAAGCCTCATTAGATAGCCAAGAGCTATCAAATTTGAAAGGGTAATTTTGATTAACAACACCCTCAATCAGCTGCAGATAAATAGGCCAGTGGTTGGAGATCTTGATTTTACCAACCCAAGAACGGTACCGGTTGCAAGATTCCAACAATGTGGCTTTAACCAAAAACTTGTCGAGCCTTTTATGAATACATTCCTGCCCTCTTCTACCATTAGACTAAGTGGGAGAGAGAACACCTGTACAGACATCAATCAGATTGTTGTTTATTAAAAACTCTGAGAAATAATTAGCCATAGTATCCATCTGAGCACTTGACCCCCAAACCTCCTTTGCAAGTCTAGTAAAGTTTAGATCTCCAACCACTATAATATTATCCTTATCCAACAGTCCGGAGTTTTGTAAACCATTCCAGAAGGGTTCACAGTGCTTATAGGGGGCATAGCAATTTAAGATAGAAAGAGGGAGATCATCAACTTTGCTAAAACCTTCCAGGAGTATACCCCAAGCAGTTTTATAAACCAAAAAAGAGAAAAATCTAGGATCCCAGGACACCAGCAAACCGCCCGACATCCCACAAGAACTAACCGCAGAAATTTCCCAACTCCCCACAATACCAGCAACTTTGGAAATGGCAACCATGTCTTCACACATGGTTTCTTGCAATAATATAATACAAGGACGAGTAGTAGAAATAATGTTTTCCAGGGCCCTCACTCGCACAGCCCTACCCAAACCACGTATATTCATAGAGCAAATTGACATTAGGGAACCCTATTGGAGGGGGAATCAACTCTAAGGCCCCCAGCATGAACAGGACTACCCACCCGTCCTACCACTTCATCAATTCTCTCAGAAATAGGAGTGTATCCTTGAATGTCATTCCCAACCACAGCATCCTACGATCTACCATTCTTGCGAGCTTTCCTCAAAGTTACATTGCGAAATCGGCCTGCATTCACCGAATGAACTAAAGGATTGGAAGAGGGGTTGTTGGAAAAGATAGGTAAAGGGGTAATAGAATCCTCCCCCCCCCTCGAGTCCCATCACCAGCTGCCTCCAACACCAACGAGTCTTCAGGATTAGCAGACTCCAGATTCAATCTATTCAATTCAGTCAGGTCCCATCCCACAAATGATTCCCAGGGATGATTCAATGAACACCCCAACACAGTATTGGTCGGAGATGGACTAGCATCTAATGACAACCCAGAACCCTCCCCAAAAAGGTCACAATGAGCTCTGGGATTATCAGAGATGGAACCCCCTCTCACTTGTGGAAAATCCATCGGCGGGTTCAAGTTCAAAACAATGTCACCAGATGCCAATTTCCTATTTAGAACAGCTTCCGCGTCCAATATCACATTTAACTCGTCATTTGAGATATCAGGAAAATTGGGTATAGTAGGAATTTTTTACTTACCCGTCAGTAGTGTCTGCACAATAACGTCCAAGGAAATGGCCGGAGTGTCTCCAGTAGTGACAGGCGCCAGAAGCTTCGTTGAATTAGTAGTAGATGAAAGTACTGGACAATGAACTTTCGTATGGCCAGTCTGCTTGCAAAGGAAACACCGAAAAGGAACCCTAAAATAATCTAGACGTTGTTGCCAAACTTTGGAACCCCATTCTAACTCAACCTCCGCAGGCAGTCCTTTTTCCATTTCAAAGGCAACCATCACCTTCGCTGACTGACGATCAAAACCATAGAGAGAGCAATTGTCCAATCTTACAAACTTCCCCACGAAGTTTGCAATGCCAATCAAAATGTTCTCCATCCACAATTTGATGGGAAAAACAAGTATAAGTAACCATAGGTGACAAATACTCTACACTTCCCGTAAAGGGTTAAAAGCTACATGCCATCTTTTTAGACGAAAAGACCCCTCTTTAAAACACCAGAAGCATTTCAGTATGCAGCTAACATGCTCTGGCTTAGAGAAAATGAACATTACCCACCCATTAATAAGCTGCAAAACCTTTGGAAAGTCACCAACTACTGGCATCCAATGCTTTTGCACCTACTCGACTAACTCCTTTTGGTCACCAGATGTGTATTCCAACTTCCCGACAATGGCCCTAGTTGCCAACATTTCAATACAATCTAGGTTAGATTCCAAGGGAATGGTGAAGCAGTCCAAACCCTCACGAACCTTTAGGGATTTGACCTGTCTTTGCCTCCTTGCCTTAGCACCTTTGAACCGATTTGGCCATTCATCAACATGCACAGGGTTAAACGATAAATTGGAAAAATCCACAGTCTCCCCCAGGTGTATCCCACCCCGACCCAAAGCAGGAAAAGGGGACTGAACATTTGTATCCGCAGAAGGCGAGACAAAACCACCTCTGTCGGGAAAGAGCCCCATAACACCGCAGTGACCAACAACCGTCAGTTACCAAGTACAGTGGTAGATGGGCCAACTATCATCTCCAGACACCTAAAAGGACAGGAATATTAAAATATACGCCAGGCTAGCAGGAAAGTGGTAAGTGCCGCCCTGGAGCCCACCTTAAAGCAGGGATTTTCCCCAAATAAACCAAGAATCGCCAAAAAAGTAATAGCTAGCACCAAGTAAAGAATAAAACCAACTAAAAAAACCTGGAAAATGACCCGAATGAGGACAACCACAAAAAAATGCTGAAAATAACTAAAAACAAAATAGGCATTTTTGAGAGCAACCTACGAACATACAAAATTCCCACTTATTTTTATACTTGGCTGGTACTGGGATAGTTCAAGTGAACTATCTTGACTCCAAGTTGAGTTTGCTCAAAAAAATGCCTCATTTGCCCAAATCTTCAGACCATTTCTGCAAAATGTCCAGGTGAGACTCAGACCGAACCCCAACCAAACCCTAACCAGCTCCATCCATATTAAATCAATAGTTGTATAAATCTCCTCTACAGTAATATAAAAAACAATCATGCTCCCTTTCTAATTGGTTTTTCATATTGATCTAACCCTTGTATTAACATGGATATGCATTAGTTACGGTTAAGTAATGGCTTCCTTTTTAATTGTCTTTTCATGCAGATTCATCCTTTTGTATTAACATGGATCACTTCATCCCTTTTCAAACCTTGGTTTGGTTAAGCAATCTGTATCTTTGTAGAGATTGAGCAACATTAAGAATGACGGATCACATTACCATGATTTTGCAAGCATTTAAAAGACTGCAACCTGAACATGATTAATGGAGTTTGATTTCAATTCCGAAGAAAGTCACGGGATCTGCAACTCTTGCTTTTGCTTCGTAAACCATGTTGTAAAGTATAAACGTAGAATTTTTAAAGTATTTAAACCAAAACGAACCAAAACCTGCACGCTATTATGTTATACAAGCATGAGATTAAGTTTTAAGAGGAAAAATTTGGATGAATTTTCAAGCACGCTCAAGAATCTAAACTAAAACGAAGCAACTATCGAAGCATGGGAGAAGGAGCAAAAAGTGAAAGCGAGAGAGAGCAGGTCGGAGGTCGGCGAAGGACCTTAAAGCTAATGTAAATAAGATAATTTAAAAGTTAATAAAAACATTTCTATATATAAATTATTATGATGTAATGAATAAACATTTTCTATATATAATTTATCATGATGTAAACAAGATAATTTAAACGTTAATAAAACATTTTTTATATACAAATTATTATCAACATTTTCTATATATAAATTATTATGATGTAATGAATGTAAACTTCATTAACATTTTTAAGAATAAAACTTTAAAATTTAATTAAAGTAGTGGATGATAAATAAATTAATTCTTTTAATAATTATAGAATTCCAAAAATATTAAATTGATTGCCATGGTCGACCATCGTTGACAGAGGTCGACCATTTGTCGCATGCTCCAAGCCACGTATGCTCTTCAGCTTTACACACCCATCTGCCCACAACTCTCCAAAGATGTCAATGGCTCCATAAGTCACAACTCTGTCGAGTGTCGAGGATCGCGACCTGTCGACACTATATGCAGGAACCATGTTTTGATGGTTCCACGTACATGGTTCCTCACATTCAATAGTTTGAAAATACCCTATATGCCACGTATATGTTGTGGGAAATCGCAAAGCTCCTTCATTCCACGACAAGCTGCCAGATCAATAGCTTCTTCTTCCAAGTGTGGAATTCATCTCGAGCAAAACTTCTTCTTCGTGCAAATATTGTCGGAGGAATCACCCGACACTTCTGTCATCTTGCACATCGAGTCTACCAGAAGAGCAATTAATTATTTGTATTTTTTGGTTTTAATGGAAATTAAATTTCCATTTTAAAGTCTTTGACTCGGTGTTCTCGGCAGGGAAATATAAAAGAATCATGGGAAAATGCAACACGTCATTCGACAATAGAAGTCAGGATAAATTGGAATGAATAGTAATTTTTTCACATGATTGATTGATTAGGGAACAAATAAAAAACTGAATAAAATTAAAAATTAGCAATAGAAGTAAGGATCAGTTGGACTGAGCAGTAATGTTTCACAAGGATGGTTGGCAACAAACAAACTCTGAATAAAATTAAAAATGAGCATGGAAATCAATTCCATTCCCGTCTCTGATTAATATTCACTTTGCAAAAGAGACAATCGGTCTGTCAATTCTGTATTCAGAAAGTGAGTAAAACAGTCAACAATTTGCGATAATGTTGTACAATATTTTGAAAATTGAGGAGTTTGACAGATTCTATAACCATATTCTTACCGACAAGACATTAAAGACATTAATGCAAACAGTACATGGATTTGGCCGACTGCGCCCCCCCCCCAACTTTCCATACCTCGACGTTTAGCACATGGCTGTGATCTATCATTCACACCAGTCGACTGTCCCACCCAAGCTCAACTTACAAGAAACCAAATTTTAATCAAAGACGGAGACAGGGATGAAGATGGTTGAAATGGGGAAGAGTGCAGCAGGAATCCATGGAACACAACATTTTGGAGTGGGGGGACACTGTATTTTCACCGGAATTTGGTTGTATGCTGTAACGGTTTTGCGAGGGTTTTCGAATGACCATGACCTAATTTTTTTTTTGAAATATTCACTAAATTAATTGGAATCATGAAGATCTACATGCAAAACCATAAAGATCTAGATGAAAGAGATGGGTGGACCATTTTGATGGGTCTAAATTAACGAACTGAACCAATGGATTTTTTTAGTGTCGACAAGAGAATTTATTAGCGAAAACATAAATTTCCTGAACTAACGTTACCTGCAAATAGTCTGAAAATGCTTCATTACCACAACGTGATTCTGTAAATTCTAGGAAAAATAAGAAAGCATGTCTGACCAGGTTTATTAACGTCCGTAAAGAAGTTGAGCCTATCAAATTCAGAAAGTGCAAAAGAATGTCGACGTAAAGGAACTCATAGGCCGCCTACGAGTTCCTGATTCTCGTTTTTTTAGTGTCGACAAGAAAATTTATCAAACTTGACTGCCAAATAATATATGTCAATGCAACTGTTTTCCGATCCCGTCGGTTAGAATAATTTTTTTCCAACATGTCAGGCATTGACTAATAGTCTGTCAAATGGGGTTGTTTGGTTATTTCATTACTTAGTGATTAGTCGATTACAATTATTGCAAAAAGACAAATAAGCCGAGTTGTGTAGTTGCAACACCATATGGAAAGCAACCTTAAACATGAGGAAATTATTACAGTTGGTTGAGAAATCCATTAAAGGAATCATCATCTTTACATCAATGCAATCATATTTTTATGAAGTTAGTTGAGCATATAAATACATCTAGTCGAGTATCATAACGAGTCGACGAATAAACTATATTAAAAACATTGGTCGGCCAGAATTACTTTTCACACAGACTTGTCGAGACATCATCATAATTATTATGCATCCAATTGTCCTCAATGATTCAATGGCACTTTGGTCCACAACAAAATTTTCTGAGCGAGAAGTAAAGGAGTTGATGGAAAACCAGACTGCTCTAGTCGATGCTAAGGCATTCGAAAGACAACCTCGACCAATTATATAATCTTGTCGTTGGTCACTGGACGTTGGCAGGTCAATAGGAATCGATGTTGATGACTATTTAGTTTACTTTCCACCCATTGAAAAACTTAAACACATGCACAGATTATCTTATTGTAGTTATCCATCTCGAAAAATACTTTGGATGATGTTAAAATTACACATTGTAGCTTGTATAAGACTCGACCATCATACACAGTCGACTGTGGTCGATTGGATGCTAGTCAGTGCTTTGATTAAAGACTCTCATGGTCGAAAAACTACCCTATAGGACAGTCGGTGATCTTCTATTCATGATTATGTCATTCTGGTGGTTGACGAGCTGTTATGCGATTCTGCAATCTAAACGATTTCGCTCGTCCGGTCAGATTTCGTTTATTGAATGTTGCACGGGGGTTATTGGTGTCAATGATCCCTCTCCCGGCCCAACAATATAGGAAGTGAAAATGTATCATTAGCTTCCTCCAACCATATTTTTAAGTATCCCAACGCATAAAAATGGAAGAAATCGCTGAGCAATCTCCAGGCTGAGAAAACTGAATAATTACAAGAAATAATGATAAGTGACTGTGCAGGGTTGGAGCAGGAAGCAGCTGGTTCAACTTTCGCATCTAAATTACAACAAGATAAGGGTTCAATGTGCTCGAAGACGTACTTCGGTCGATGGGTAGTAGTGGTCGACGACGTGCTCTCAGAAAACTGGGAAAGGGAACCCACCTAAAATTGATGGACACAAAGTTGAAAATCGCGTGAAATTGGTTGACACGTGCCAGGATTCCATTGGATCTATAGACGAGGAATATTTCCGAGGTGGAAGGTCACGCTTCTCGTTGGTGAACTCCTACGGCGTAAAAATTCGATAAGATAATAGGTACAAAGTTTAATTAAAAAAAAAAGAGGTACGGTATAAATAAAAAGTAAGGGAGGCTTTTGCATCTTTCTAAGCTATCTAGAGGCAAACTCAAATTCATAAAACTAAAGAAACAAATATGATTCCATTGAGGGATTTGAATTCCTATCCTAATTTTTTTATGAATCCTCCGATATTATGGACAACATGCAAACCCTTTCTACAAAGGAATGTGTTTTTTCTTTGTTTGGAGTTAAGCATATCAGAAAAGGGAAAGCTAAGGACATCGAAGGCTACCAAGTAGAAATCTTAAAAATATGGGGGGGGGTATTCTCATCCCTCACATCTCATACTCTTCAATTTAGCAATCAAATATGGTTTCCCTAAACCTTGGACTCAAATCCTTATTGTTCCATTTTTTAAATTGTAGAGATAAAAACAATCCTTCTCTTTATAGGACCATTATGATTAGCCCTCTTTTAGAAAAATTATATGGAATTATTCTGGAAAAGAAGATCAACATATGGCTAGAGATCAACAGAAAAAGAGCTAAAGGTTAGGCCATATTTAGGAGCTATCATTGAATTGTGTACCACCTTTTTATGCTTAAGATCATTGTGGAGGAGTGTCACAACAACAAAACCAATATTTTGTGTTGCTTTCTCAACTTTGGAAAAGCATTTGACACAATGTCGAGAATTAACTTTGGGATACATTAGAAGAGATAAAAATTCCTTTTGAGTTGAGAACTACCGCGATAAGGTTGTATGCAAATGTTATTGCCAAGCTTTGGAACAATGGGGGCTAGTTAGAAGAAATTAATTGTAATATAGGAGTCAAGCAAGGTTGTCTCATGTCCCACTGGGTTGGCAGGTGTGGGGGGAGTTCTTCTTGACTCCGAAGGAAACAAAATGTATGACTTTGCATGGGGGATTGGGAAAAGAACCAATAACGAAGCTGAATGGCTAGCCGCGATAAAAGGGATTGAAATGGCCAAGGAGAAAGATATAAATGACCTAGTGGTCTTTGGAGACTCTATGTTGGTAATAAAAGAAGCAAGGGATTTAGTCAGTATGCGACAGAAACCTATTTCCACATAGCATCAGCACTTCTTCTACTCGGTTAAGGATTTTCACACTATATTAACCTTCTTTCATATTCTCAGGCATTGCAATAGTGAGGCTGATACCATGCCCAACCTTGGTGCTAGTTTAACCTGAGGTCATGCTCTTCTAAATGGTCACCAATTTACCAATGTTTGGGTGCCATAGGACCCCTCTTGTTCCACCCCCCTTTCCCCCCCTTCCAGCTATCATGGGACGGCCTCATTAAATCTCCGGATTTGCTCGAGATACACTTGCTCATATCGGTTGTCCCTTCGACGTCCTCGGCGGTCATTCCTAACATACACCACCTGGCCAGCATGCGAGGATTTATGGCGAACGAGGCTCAAGGCAAGGAAATGCTATTTCATGCAGGGTGGTGGCGGCTGTAGCACCCTGCGTTTGCATTTGAACCTCCATCTTCTGCATCCTACTACGGTCTGCATTTTCTCCTGCAAATCTAGGAAGGTTTATGTCTCAGAGAAATATGGGAGATGGCAATCAATGCCCTGCTTCTTTGTATTACCGAAAGTGCAGGAAGAATGATCAGCACACTCAGGAGGGAAACGATATTGGCAGTAAGAAGCATTTTTTAGCTGAAATTCTTCAGGAAGCAGGATGTGCTGACTCTTCTAGGGGGGGTGGCTCTAAGTCGTCCTTCCATAATCACTCGAAGGCAATAGACTCTAGAAACGCTGGTGCTTGGACTCCCCTTGACAATGGCTACGGCAACAGGGGTACTATCTTGACTCCTAATTACGGCTTCGCCCCTGGTCAATTTCTGGTCCATGGTTTCCACACGCCTCCATGTGACAATAGAAAAGGACCTTACCATCAGCATTATCGTGGTAGCCTTGGAGCCTTGGGAAACAGGGGTTCTCCCCAGGGACAGGATAGTCCCTCTCCTGACTTTCACCTGCAGGTACAGGACCTAGAGACTCAAGTTTGTTAGCTGCGGGGGGATCTTGCAGACATGAAGAAGTTCGTCTCTCAGTTGGCTACTTTCGTTCAGATTTCAAACTCGGAGGTAAGGGAAAGTACTGGTAAAATGAAAGATTTATTTGAGAAGCTTATGGGAAAACATGACACCTTTTACAGTTGCCTGCGAATTGTTGAAGCAAAAGTGGATTGTGTAAGAACAAACAGTGGGAGCAGCCCCTTGGTGATCCTGAACATTGACGACAACAACAATGGTGCAATGGCTGGCACCAAAGAGAAATCTGCTCGTAACCACCATGCAAATTAATCTCAACTTGTGCAACTGACTTTTGGCATGATGTGTACTGTTCTTATGTTATATTTACTATGTTTTTCTTCTGCTGCTTAGTTTTAGGTCAGTTTGTTAGAATCTACAGTAGTGGTAACAATACTTATGAATATAGATGTAATAGGCTTAATTCCTTTTTTGAAGTTAAAAGGTTGGCTTTTCTCAGAGACTACCTGGACAGCTCTGATTTTTTGGGAACAGCCTCCCTATCCTCTATGTAATCTGCTCCATCTTTTAATATAAAGCCTGTTATCCATTTGTGTTAAAAAAAAAGGTTGCCTCATGTGCCTTACCATTTTCCTAATATTTCTGGTATATACATTAACAAGTTAGAGTGTTTTTTAGAAGAAGCAAATTGTGTTGACATTACTCTAGTTGGTATAGTTATCATCCTTCTTCTTTACATTGATGATATTGTTCTTATGGTGAGGAATCCCTATGATCTTGATAAGAAACCAATATTTCTGAAGGATTTTTGCTCTAGTATGGGTATGACTGTTAAAACTAACATAACAAAGTTTATGATAACCAAATCTAAAAAGAACACTTAAGCTCATTTCATTTACGACAACAATAGCTTGAAGGAAGTGACTTCATACAAATATATTAGAATTGATATGCATCACAACCTTAGCTAGAACTATAGCATTGGGAAAATGATAAATGGAATGTGGAAAGCTTGTTATGGGCTTGAAAATAGTTGTAAATCAGTGGACCTTTGGCTTTGGGATAAGAATAAACTCCTCTTTGAGACTCTTGTCACTCTTGTTAACCTACATGGTTGTGAATTTGGGGTTGTAATATCTCTAGAGAATCATGAAGAAGGATAAATAAAATCCAAAAGTGCAAGTTATAACTTATAATCTCATAATTAAAGGCAATGCACCCTATCCTACTCATAGAAATGAGTCTCTCATGCATTGAGAGCATGGTTATGACTCATAGCCTACTGTACAAGAACACAATAAACAACATGGGAGACAAGAGGCTCCAAAGATTACTTCAAACTCAAACCAAAACCACCTATGACTAAAGCAAGGTTGGAATAAAGATGCTAAGTCTTGGCTAAATCATTGGGAAATTGAGGAAGAGGTCACTCCGCACAATGATAATATTAAAAATATTATTACACATACATGTAAGGAGAAAATGTGGCGCAATAAATAATTGGAGGATAAGAGAAAAATAAGATACTGCAAGGAGCTGATCAACCATAATCTAGAAGATAAAAAAGTATCTCTTTGTTTTAGCTAGTGTAAAGAATAAAATCAACATTGCTAAAATACAAACAAACACTCATGAGCTCCATAGTGAAACATGTCATTGGACATTTCCTAAAATGTCATGGGTTGTAAGAATTTGTCATATTTGTGACACTAAGAGGGTTGAAGATGAAAAACACTCTCTTAGAATGTTCTAGATACTAACCTTAGATTGCAATTTCAAAATATTTGTTCCAATACCAACCTTCCTAACCTTTTAATTCATCAAAACTATGTGATCTAGGAATGCTTTAATAAAACCTTTTTGAGCACATAAATAAAATTTTGAAGCAAATCAAGTGATTCCTTACCTTTTTAAAGTATGATAAACTAAAGTTGGTTTCAATGAACATTAATGAACCATCACCACCATCAATAAATAAATAAAAAGTATTAAAACAAATTAAAATTTCAATATAAAATAATAAATATAATAATATTTAATATAAACATTATTTAGATAATAACCAAAAATATGATAATACAAATATTAATATTAAAAAAAATATCATATCAACATAAAAGAAACTATAAGAATATAATACCTTGAATTAAATGAATTTATCAAGATAACGCTAATTTGAAATATAGCTCCTTAACTTAGTAACCCTGCTACAATCAAAGACCATAACTAAGAATACAAAAGAAGCACATCCAATTCAAAATCAACAACCCCATTGACACAAATACCATGTATGTAAGTTTGTTCCCATCTTTCTAAAAGATACAGTGAAGCATGGTTGTAATCATTTTATTATAATTTTGCTAAGTCTTGAGTCGTGGTTTTAAATAACATTTGGGTTTAGATAACATTGTCGTGTTTTGTAATATTTTGACGATGATGATGATTGTTACTATTTATTGAGATTAACTTTGGCCTATCAAACTTTAACAAAATATTATAAAAAATTAATTGGTTTTTTTAGAATTCTATCTCTATAGTTGAAAATATTGGAGATAAACTTTCCTAAATCTCCAAAATTTTGATGAGTTAATTGTTTAAAAAGGTTTGTATTATTACAAATATTTTGAAATTAATATATAATATGAGAATACACATGAGATGCTAAAATAAAATTATTTTTGTTACCCTGCCTTCTTAGTTTCACAAATATGACAAATTCTTTCATGCTAGGGCATTTTATGAATTTTCCAATACCTTGTTTCACTATGGAGCTCATGAGAATTCGTTCTTATTTTAGCAATATTGATTTTCTTCTTTAGTCTAGCTAAAACATAAAGATACCTTTATATTCTAGATTGCAAAGAATGACTTCTTTATAGTACCCCAATTTTTCTCTTTTTGTCAATTTCTTTATCACAACACAATTTCTTTATAATATTTGTAGGGAGGATAATATGGGGTACCTAAGGAGGTACCAAAGGGGATAATGAATGTATTATTTCCATAATCATGGAATAGGCCCACTTGGTATTTGGTGGGCAACAAATAGGTCGGCTAAGTAGCTAGCGAAAATAATTAATTAGTGGTAGTTGGCATAGACCCTAGGTGTACTAATTAGAAAGTATATATACACGTGAGTATCATTGTAATGGATATGTTGAATATTGTTTTGTAACAAGCATGGATTGTGGAGTGATTACATCCATAAGAAGTATTTGATGGTGCTACCCTACCTCAAGGGTCTTTCTCTACATTCTTGTGTTTATTGTTGTGTGGATATATTTGGTTATTCTCAAGCTTAAGGGTTTCTTGTGTTTATTATTGTGTGGATGTATTCGATTATCTCAAGCTTAAGGGTTTCTATATTTTATTGACTAAGGTTACTACAAGTGGTAATAGATATCTTTCTTGGGCAAGAAGGTGGAATATATTTTTTTTCTTTTTTGAGAAAATGCCTAGTTTTAAAAAGAAAACTATTCTAAATGGAATTTAAAAAGTGAAGATATCATTGATTTAAAATAAACTATTTTAGGGTTTTTTCCAATGATGACCACACATATTGCAAGCACATGTCTTTTGACAAAATCTCCAGATTTTCACTAGACTAGTGCCAATAGATAAATAATGGCTGCAACATTCCATAATTGGGGTCATAATGCATATTTTGATCAAGATTGAGGGAGTTGTGATCATTTCAAATGTGTTTCCTTAAAATCCTATCTACACAAAGGACCTATATTGAAAAGTAAGATATCTCTTAAAAACCCTAGTTACGCAAAGGACCTATATTGAAAATTAAGTTATCTCTTCAAAACCCTAGTTTTGGTTACATATTTGCTTGCAAGAAAGGTGTATTTTTTTAGGAAAGGTTGATGTTCGTAGTATTAAAGAATTCATAAGGATTTTCAAGGAACAAAATCCAATCACATAGAGATAATGGCTACACTCCTATCTAAGGGATGATGTTGCTATACGATGGAAGTCACTTAACACTTAGGATATGTGGAAGCTTCTAGATGAAGAATATGAAAATGCATTTGTAAATAGGCTGTCTCATGCTAAGAAGAAGGATAAAGAGAGCACTTGGGTTTTATTTTCATTTCAAAACTTCCTACTACCAGTTCATGAATGTCATTAGTAGAATAAGGTCATTATTTATATCAACCCTAGTCACAAGCATAATTTCATCAATGTTAACTTGGCTAAAAGATTGCAAGTCCCTATAAAACATATTGAATGCACAAAAGTTGGGGTTGAGAATATTCAAATTTTTAAAGATTTGAAGATTACTATGGATATGTTTTACATTCTTAATTTCACAATATAGATATTTCTCTTGGATATCCTTGGAGGGACTCAATTGTTATAGTTAACATTAGTGTGCAATATATTTTTATGAAGCTTTGGTACAAGAAAAAGAAAATCACAATGTATGATATTTCTCTCACTAAACAAGAAGGAACCAAAGTGGTATAGGAAGTAGTGACTGCTAGGAAACTCATTGCAATATCTACAGACACATCAGATGAAGAGCCATAGGTTGAATAAGAAGAAGGTCCTACAAAAGAACTTGAAGGAAAACCCTAGGAAATGCATAAAACTGAACAAGAATTTATAGAGCGACAGTCCTCAACAAAACATAGGTTGAAGAGTTAAAGAAATGACCAATAGCTAAGGTTATTGCATATTCTCTCCCACACCACCCTGAAAACAATATCACAAGGCAATGTCATGAGAATCAACAAACTTACTATGGAAAAACTTGGAACTAGAAATGCATCCAATATATAGGTACATGAAGGACTTAAAGCAATGAATGGAGATATCATAGTAGAACAACAACGTGGAAGCAAAGGTCCATCAATGATAATCAAGATTAAGGTGATAAGCAAGCAGTTGAACCCCATGTTGACATTTCACTAGGATGGATGAATGTTTGTGCTTGGTACCAATTAACTACATTACTTAGTAGATCATATTATGTAGCTTCCACTAATCTTTTGAGAATGAAACAAGTGAAGGGGGATGTAATGTAATGTACTTAGAGAGGATAATATGGGGTACCTAGGAAAGATAATGACTATAATGTGGCCATAAACATGTAAAAGGCCCACTCGGTAGTTAGTGGGTAATAGATAGGCCCACTAAGTAGTTAGTTAAAAATAATATAATAACGAGGGGTAGTTGGCAAAGACCCCAATGTATACTCAAGAGAATGTATATATACACATGAGTATTGTTGTTTTAGAAATGTTGTGTATTTTATTATAACACATATGGCTTGTAGAGTGATTCCTTTTACAGGGGGTATTTGATGGTGCTACCCTACCTTATGGGTCTTTCTCTACATTATTATGTCTATTATTATGTGGATGCGTCTTAATTATTATAAAGCTTAAGGATTTCTACCTTTTACCTATCAAGGTTTATAAATTCTTCTTAAATTTAGATGAGATAGTAATTTTAATAGTGTCAATATTATGCAAAATGACCCCTTCCTCTATACCCAAATGATTTAGCCAAGCCTTAGCATCTTTATGCCATTCCTCTTAAGTTGTATGTGACTTCAATCAGAGTTTGAATTAATCTTAGGAAGCACCTTGTCTTTTTTGTTAATGTTCTTATGCTTGTACATTAGGGAGCTAGTCATAGCCATACTCTCAATGGGAGAAATATGAGCTTCTAAGAATTGCATATGATAGGGAACATTGCTTTTTACTTTAAGATTATAAATTATAAAACACTTTTGGATTTGTTCAATCTTCCTTCACGTTTCTGAAAAAATGTTGTAGCTCCAAACTTCACATCCATATATGATAACAAGAGTCACTTCGAGAATCTCAAAGATAATTCTTTTTCCCACAGCCATAAGTGCATTGATCTATGATTTATTTCAAGACCAACACATGATTTCCTCCCTCCATTAATAATTTTCTCAATGCTATAGTTAGTTAAACTTGTGATGAATATCAATGCTATAATAACAAGGAAAAAGCATATCATCATTCTTGCTACCCATTAATAATGGAATTTTGATGATATCAAAAGATGTATTAACAAATTTTAGGGGTGTAGGCTGTGAAACAAAAAAAATGTTCAAAAGGCAATCCTCCAAATTTAAAAAATGGCCTCTTAATCAGTTTGATGTCTCTACAAGTACACTAAATACATGTTAGTTTGTTAAATTAGTATATAAATAAACATGTTTGTGTGCACATGTGTATATATGTATGTATGCCTAGTCGTGGAAAAGGGAAAAAGTTTGTAATTTCATTAATTAAAAACGAAATTGTATTCATTAAGTGCTATTAAAACATAACTTGATGACAATGTATATGAGCTATTTTCTCCGAAAGACCATATACAAATTCAACTAATGTCCCAACATAGTTCAAAAAGACTCCTCTATTAATGTCATATGTGTTTTCCAATGAAAAATGAAATATATATATATATATATATATATATATATATATATATATATAGTGTCGTGGAAAAGAGAAAAAAGTTTGTAATTTTATTAATTAAAAATGAAATTACATTCATTAAGTCATATTAAAGCATTACTCAATGACAACAAAGATAATCTATTTTCTCCTAGGGACCATATATAAATTTAACTAATATTCCAAAATAGCTCAACAAGACTCTGGTAATGATGTCCCTAACCCCTTGCCCCCTCGAGGAGCTAGGCATAAAATAGTTGACTCTTATGAGATTCGTTAAGATCTTTATCGGGTCGAAGGAAGCAAGAGTAGGTGGGTAAGCAATATATTATGGGAGAATAACAAGTTGAGGCCTCAGAGACTTCAATGCCCAGAGAAAAGGTGTTTGAAACCTTTCCTCAAGTTTTCACTATCATATAAGTTTGCATTTCAAATAGATTTGATCTCTCTCTCTCCCTATGTACTTGGTTAACTATTCTTTAAGCCCGGACCTCTAAGTCTTTTGATCTAGCAATCTTGGACCATTTTACAAAGGGAATGCCTTCTTTCTCCTTTTTAATTTTCTATAAGAAGCTAAAACACTTTTTCCTATTTTGTCCAAGATTCCTTTTAAAATATATGCAATTGAAAAAAATAAACATAAATACTTTCAAAAATAATCTTGACCAAGGGATCAAAAGTTGTTGGAACGGAGCCCTCTGTCCTAGATTTGAGACATTCACTTTTCTCAAATTTCTTACTACCAAATAAGTTTACATTTCCCAGAGATTTGATCTCTGCTTAATAGATCCAAGATTTACATGATAAACCTATACCGATTATTATCATTTACAATTTTTAAATCACCTCCCTTCTCTGAGTTAAGGAAAAATAAATTAATACTCAATAATTCACCTATTCATACGGATACTCTACCTTATCAATATGTGCATCACCAATAAAATAATGTTTTCACTAGGTTATGGTCCCATGTTTCCATAATCTTGTCACATTGGGATTTAGAATACGTAACAACAATGGTAATGATGAAAATATTGCTCCCATTAATGGGCACAACTTATTTCAACAACTCTCTTAAATATAGTCAAATGGGAGTAAACATTACTGTGTAGAAACCTTTGTTATAAAGAATAATCAATAGTTTGTCTAGTGAATTCATTGTAAAGTTTGAAGTTTTGGAATAATCATAAAGACTTTTGATGCTGATGTTGTTACCTTTTTCGAATATAGGACCATTCTTTTGGTTAATCACAACGAGAGCAACATCAGAAACGATTAAAACCAAAGAAAAAGCACAAGGAAGGCCCACAACGAATCCTTTAGGCTTACACGGAAGAACACCTTTTAAATGTTTTTTTTTTTAATTTTAATATTGATTTTACCATGTACTGACTTAAAATTATTAAAAAATAACATATATAACAACAATTAAAAGTCAAAGAAAAGCCACACAGAATCACACTTTAGGTCACACCAAATCTTTTCAATTGTCCTATATATCTGAGGAACTTCCCATCACCTTTAGTAGACTTGCCCATGTCCCTAAATTTACATGTGCACACAACATGTGAATGTGAATGTTAGTGCAAGTGAAAATTTATGGAGTCCATTTGAGCACAAAATTTAAAAATGTAATTTATGATATTTAAATCTAACTATCACCATGACCATGAGGATTATGAACTTGGTATCACACTACATTGAATTAGTGTGATTGAAAGCTAAGTGTATAAGTAGCACAATTGAAAGTTGGTTTTGGATTGATTATATTAGAAGACCAATAGGCTTATCAATGCCTTTTCATGTTAAAAGATATTTAAAAAAATTATATATAAATTAAAAATGAATGAATTATTAATATTTTTATGTTAAAGTTGTTAAAAGATGATTATACCTATAGTATTTTCACATAAAGCTATAAAGTTGAAAATAATAAAAATATTGATGTGAAATAAAATTTTAAATATGATCACAAAGGATAATAAAAAATAATTACAATGGTAAATTGTTTATAATAATATTATAAAGTTAAAACCAAATTTTTATAAATTATTTTATTTTTTAAAATAAAAATAAAAAATATAACAATTTCTAACCAAAAAACACACTCTTTAAATTGGAAATTGTACCATAAACTTTAAAGACACAACTAAACATGCAAGAGTCTTGAAGCCAATTGAAGAGCTAACCCAACCCATAGATACTCTACCTAAATTTGTGCATTACCCTTGTAAAATATTACTTTAAAAGTGGTTGTGATATTTTTATTATAATTTTTCTCAATCTAGTCTATAATAACATCGTTCTGCAATGTTTTATAATGGCAAGGATAAAGCTTATTTTACTTTTGTGAGTGCCATTGAATATAAATAAATATAAGCATTGGATTTATCATACTTTTGTTATTGCTAATGAATATAAATATCATAATTAGGACAATCATTTGTCTTAATTTATAGAATAAAAACAAGTGGGATGTGCAATAAAGCTATTTATTTTATTTCTTAATTTAAGTATGTGTATGAATTAATTTATTAATATTATTTGTTATATTTTGATTTTGATCTTTTGGAAATTTTGAACTTGATTATGTATATGATGTAAATATGTTTTGCAATATTATGTTTTGTATTTTGTTATGAGATAAAATTACAGTCAGGGTTGGTAGGCGCGGGGGGAGTCATTCTAGACTCTCTGAGGAACAAGAAGAAAGACTTCGCTTGGGGCATTGGGAGGAAGACTAACAATGTAGCAGAATGGTTGGGACTTATCAAAGGCTTGGAGATAGTCGTTAGCCTAGGAATCAAGAAGCTCATCATCCTTGGAGACTCTATAATCATAATGAGAGAAGCCAGGCGTATCGTAGCTAAAAGAAAAGATCTGTCTTCCAAAATGCATTATCTCCTTCAATGCATCAGTACTAAATTCCAAGATCTCAAATTCTTTCACATTCTGCGTGGGTTGAATGAAGAAGCAGATGCAATGGTGAACTTAGAGTGGGGCTAGATTATGGATTACTAAGGAATGAAAATGATCCCATTGAAACCACTTGGATACCTTAGTTCAAGAGTAGAATTGGGATCTAAGACTATAGTCACTCACATTAATCAAAATATCTTGATGGATGTTAGACATTTAATTGGCACACTAATTAAAAATTTATGGGAAATATCCCTTGGAGATTTAACGACCTCTCTCAGCCTTGAACTCTGCCTTCACATGCTTGAAGTAATGGCACTTAGCAGCTCGGCCAACTGGTGGACATGCGGTCGTTTGAAAACTTCAAATACCTGTCTTTGGGTTCATTGCAGAACACTCTATACTTTGTCTCGGCTGGGTTTGTGTATTGAATCTGGAAATAGAACAGTTTCTCTCCTATGTGCAGGTTCAAGAATGACATATCATGGTTCTGAATTTGGGGATGACCACTATTGTCACGGCACTGGATGTACTCAGGGGAATGATCATCTCTCTCGTGGAAGGCAATGCAAGAGGGAGCACGGTTGCAATTCTGCGCGTGGTAGGGGAGACCAGCATAAAGAAAGCTGGGGCGATTTAGCAGGGTATGAACCTAGTCACGGCTCCTGTCGTAGGCACGTAAGGGTGGGAAATGCTACCAGACATGATGAGAAACACACCATATCGAAATTTGAGGAGTTTTTGGATCGATTGCAAGATCTAGAGCTGGAAATGCGACTGGTTCGGGGAGAGAACATGGAGTTTAGGAAGGTCATTACTCAAATGTATAACTTTGCCTTTCTTGCACATAATGAGATTAAGGCCCAGTACAAAATCTTGGCAGGGAAAATTGAGAATATGGAGGAAACTCTGGATTTGGCTTATCCACACAAGAACAAGAATACGAAGCCCAAACTGACTGGCAGTGAGCTAGAGGTTATTAACAGAAAGCTGGAAAAGATCAAGAAATATATGAACACAGCTGGAAATTACGTGGATCTCTGCTCTGAACAGAACCTGGCCGCGAAGGATGTGGGAGCAGTTCAGGATGTTGGCCCTTGTTAGAGGTTTTTATTTGTCCTTTTTGTTATTCAGATCAAGACTTAGACACTCTGTGGTCGGCAATATACGCTTTAGAATTTTGTTGGGTCTCTGGTTGGGCTTAATGCCCGGATTTTGTAAATGAAAGACTATAAGAATGTTTTTTTTCTACATATTATTACTGGGTCAGTTTATTAGAAGCTATAGTACGCTTAGAACAGGAAGGGAGTTCGAATTCTATCAGCAGAAAGTAGGCTTGATTGTTGTTTCTTACACAGAGAAGCAATTTGATCAGTCATACTTAATTGTATCTCTCCTTTTTATATATTATCAATGATATTAACCGTTTTTGTAAAAAAAAAAAATAGAATTACCATGGTAATTTTGAAAACTTATAACAAGGTTATTTTTTAATAAAGTAAATGGGGTTCTAAGTTGACTAGGGGAAGGACACCAACGTGGTTATGATTCCACTAGAGGGGAAAGGTAAGGGGGTCCAATGGGGGGAATGACCTATGTCTTATGATGATGCCTTACTCTATCCCTAAACCTCCTTCATTTGATTGTCCTATTTTCATTTATCCTCAAGTTTGTGTTTAATTTTAATTGAGAGGCTAGTTTACTAAAAGGGGAAACTTGAACAAGGAAATTTAGTAATCCTTTCCCCCACCTTTGGTGAACCAAGAAAGAGTTGAGGGGAATATCCTCCTTCTCACCCATTAACCCAATTCATTCATGAAAAATTGATATTGAAGAGTAGAGCTTGGAAAAAAGAGGGTTCTTGAGGAAAAAGGGAGGTGTCGAGGAAAAGAACTCAATTCAACTGACATATGATCCATAGGGAGTTGAAAGAAGGGTTAATGGGTGAGATTAGACACCATTAGTGAGAAACTAGATACTTTTTCAAAACAATTGAAGGTTATTGTTTTGTTAGGTTGTCTAAAGAACCATAAAATCTATGTCCAAGAAGCTTGACACAATTGGAAATAAAAATATGGAAGTAGGAAAGGAATTGGTCTCACATTGACCACACTGAAGAGAAAAGGGAGGAAATGCATACTTGAGATATTAAAGAGTAGTAAAATAATGAATTCATATAGAGTAGTAAAATAATTAATTCCTATATTATATGGAGTAAGGAATGAGTGCTAGGCGTTGTGATAGCTAACTTATTAAAAAAAATTAGTATTCACATGCATGGTTGGTATCTTGGAAGCTTTTAGTGAAGAGAAGAGGGTTTTGAGAAACCTTGAAAATGTTATTCACCCTAATGGTCTCATAGCCCAAGATGGGGATGACATTCTATGGAAGAATATCATATGGTTGGGAGGAAAAAAATCCCCCCCATAGTCAATTTCCATGGAGCCCATTTTATGAAAAATATAAGTTTCCTTGTTTCTCCTTTGTATTCTTTTATGATGACGAGTAAAATTCCATTTTTAATTATCAGATTACTATGAAAATTCTATAGAATTGAAGAGTGAATGGACTATTACTTAAAACTTATATATGCTAATTGTTTGGAAAAATAATGGTGTGAGTTCTGGGATTTCTTACTGTGTTTTAATTAAGAAATTTTATAGAAATTCCCTACAGGTGTAGATGATTAGAATATATGTTTAATCAAAAAGGATTGGGAGTGTTCAAATTTAGAAGAAATGGATTGTCACAAACTTCTTGTAGGAATTTAAACACTTAGGAGTTAGTTAAGATCAACTTGGTCTAATGTGTCTTTAGGTAAAGTGTGCTTCTTTATTTTTTTTAACAGAAACTGAAAATAGCTATTATATTAAAAAGGTTGTGCACAACCATCCATATTAAAAAAGAGACCACAGTATGGTTGTTAAAGCTACCTGAGGTAGAAACCCTATTACATAAGCTTCCATATACTTGAAACCCTATTACATAAGCCATCTCTGGACACCTGGATCATTGTTAGAAAAATTTGTGCAAAACATTTAACTTTTAGCTTACTCTTATACACACCACTCCATACAACATAATACTGCACACAGAAATTAAGCTTGCTTAAATTAGAGTAGTACTGGGATGGGTAACCTCCCAAAAAATCTTAATGTTTACATTCATGTTGTTTCCATTGTTTCTCATGTCGCCTAGCCGCCGGAGAAATATTCCTTGTCATGCTCTCGTTGCTTCCAACAGTGCTCAAGCCCAAGTTAGAATCTCTAGGACTTTCTTCGATTTTACAGCTGCATAAGGTTCTTGGTCACTTAGCCGTCTATTTTGTTTAGAGCAGTCGGTATTATTCTTAGCCCAAGGGGCACCATGTATCCAATCGGGTTAAAAACAAACAGAACCACGGAAGCTGTTTACTTGAAAGCTACTGGAATAAATCTAAATGAACTCCGAAGCACTAGAAGCTTGTCTCAGTACTTGAATCACGTCTTAAAACTTTTAAGTTAAAACTGCCAGCATGTAGGGAATCCCAAGGTTGAAATATTAGCGCCCTCTACGAATGTGTCCATAATCTAGTGAAATTGAGAATGTGTCCAATAAGTAAGGAATCCCAAGTTTGATAATTCTTGCTACTCATTATCATAATTCTTGCTACTCATTAATAATGGATTTTTGATAATATCAAGAGATATCTTAACAAATTTTAGGGGTGTTGCCTCTAAAACAAAAACAAAAAAACGTTCAAAAGGGAATCTTCCAAATTTAAAAAATGGCCTCTTATTCACTTTGATGTCTCTACAAATACACTAAATACATGCTAGTTAGAATAATGTTCAAAAGGGAATCTTCCAAATTTAAAAAAGGCCTCTTAATCACTTTGATGTCTATACAAGTACACTAAATACATGCTAGTTTGTTAAATTAGTATATGAATAAAAATGGTTGTGTGCACGTGTGTATATATACATGCATATATGTATGTATGTCTCTTTGTGGAAAAGGGAAAAAGTTTGTAATTTCATTAATCGAAATTGCATTCATTAAGTGCTATTAAAATATTATGACAATGTATATGAGCTATTTTCTCCTCCGACAGACCATATACAAATTCAACTAATGTTCGAGTGTTCCAAAAATAGTTTAAAAATAATCCTCTATTATGTCATATGTGTTTTTCAATAAAAATTATACATAGAGAGAGAGGAGAAAAAGTTTGTAATTTTATTAATTAAAAATAAAATTACATTCATTTAGTCATATTAAAGCATTACTCGATAACAAAAAAGATAAGTTATTTTCTCCTAGAGACCATATATAAATTAAACTAATATTCCAAAATAGCTCAATAAGACTTTGGAAATGATGTCCCTTGCCCCTAACACCCTCAAAGAGCTAGGCATGAAATAATTGACTCTTATGAGAGTCGTCAAGATCTTTATAGTGTCAAATGAAGCAAGAGTAGGTGGGTAAGCAATATCTGATGGGAGAATAACAAGTTGAGGCCTCAAAGACTTCAATGCCCAAAGATAAGGTGTTTGAAACCTTTCCTCAGGTTTTCACTATCAAATAAGTTTGCATTTCAAATAGATTTCATCTCTCTCTCTCCCTCTATACTTGGTTAACTATTCTTTAAGCCCTGTCATCTAAGTCTTTTGATCTAGTAAGCTTGGACCATTTTACCAAGGGAATGCCTTCTTTCTCCTTTTTACTTTTCCATAGGAAGCTAAAACACTTTTTCCTAATTTGTCCAGGATTCCTTTTGGAATATAAGCAATTGAAAGTCAATAAACATGAATACTTTCAAGAATAGTCTTGACCAAGGGGTCAAAGGTTGTTGGAACAGAGCCCTCTGTCCTAGATTTGAGAAGTGATTCCTTGTAGGAAGGGTTGACTCCCTTGGCTAAGCCTTTGAAGGAGATATAAGGATATGGGGACTTAACACCTCCTTTGTTATAAAGAATCTGAGAGTAAGGAAGAGGTGTCTAGCTGCTTACGATTGGATATCAAACATTGCATTGAAACTAGGATCCCCTTCAAAGCTTATATGTGCTTCATGATATAAACAATCAAGTGTGAGGGGGTTGCGAGCAGTGAACGTGTTCTACCAAATGTGTACTGGATAAATATTTGGAGGGTTGTCACTGTCAGGAAAACATCTTCTTAGTCTCTTATGCTTTGGTAAGGATGAGAAGGTTTATTATTGTCTTTGCAAACATTTGTGAGGTCGATACCTTGTACCCCCAAGAAGATGGGCATACAATAGTTAACTCCTATGAGAGTTGATGAGATCTTTATCGTGTTGGGGGAAGCAACGACATATGGGTAAGCAATATCTGATGGGAGAGGAACAGGTTGAGGCCTACTGACCTATCCATCAAAGATTTCAATGCCTAGAGCTAACCAGGGTATTTTTTAGTGGTTGAAATTTAGCCAATTGGCTATTTTCTGACATTTTTTTCAAAAATAAATTCGCTAATTGACCATATTTACTCTAAAAAATCGCCTATATTTACATAAAATATGTTTTTTTAAATAATATTCGTTAAAATTTACAAA